>JAUTXW010003032.1:72500-515000 GCA_030620095.1 Kuschelorhynchus macadamiae
TTACAATGGACTATCTTGAGTGTGATGGCGCATTCGGTTTCCAGTTACTATTTTTTGCAACAAATCACGGGTTTTTTACTCTATTGATTGGCCTATATTACTTTGAGTTGTAAGCGCTTTTTGGTTCCTCTCATTTTAACCCTAGTACTTTACTCCCGACATTGTTTTAATTGGGTTCGAACATTATTTTTTCGTTATCATGTACCTTCACTTTTCTTATATACTGCATATGTTATACTGACCTATACTGCAATTATTATAGATATGAAATACATTTTAAAAGCTTTCTATTGTTTCTCCAGTTCTGGCTGAATCAGTTCATAGTAGTAATTTAACTATAGCAACTTTCTTCTCTAGTTAAATAGTTTTTTTAACTAAATTCCTTTTTGAAAGATACTTTAAAAATGTTGATTAATGCAGAAAATTTACACTATGTTCATTCACTCCCTTTTATCTTAGAAGTAACTATCCTGGTATATTTATCCACCTACCAATTCTTTAGATAACAATAAATTATAAAACTGCTTACAAATTATACGGTACCAAAATTTTGTTTATTATTGACTTATGTTGTTTGTTCTACTTCTCAACTATAAAATCTTATAGTTTTCATTCACAATAGACCAGGGGTCGAAATTTTAAACTTTCTTTTTTGTTAAGTTTTTACTTTGATTTAATGGGAACATACTATGTCCTGTACTAAATTAAGATATCACTGCTTTTTATATTATGTAAAAAATTAATATTAAATTTGTAAATCAAAATTATTTTAAAAACATATTAATAAAATTTAAAACTAGTATCTCTATAAAAAAAAAACATAACACTTAACAGCGCTTAGTTTTTACATATGTTACAATTTTTTTTATGGTGACAGTCTAAAAAATAATATATTTACATCTTTGATTAAATTATTTTTTAGGATTTTACAAGGAGGTAGTACAGCAGATAATATGCATGATGGTGGCCCAGAATTTGCAGAAGTATTTGTTATTGTTTGGATTGGATCTATGGTAGTGACATTAAATTCCAAACTGCTGGGATTAAATATGTAAGCTTACAAAAAACATCATTACATATCTAATAAGTGTAAAATTAAAATCCAAAATACCGCAGTTGAAATACATTTAATTAATGTCATTTAATTGATAGCTAAGATACATTTTTTTTTAAATTTTACCTTCTAATAATGTGAGGGTAAATAGCGATTGGAAAACTCAACATTTTCTAAAATTTCTTCTCTTTATTGGAAAAACCTTAAAAACAACATAAGTTCATATTATTATTCTTACACAGACTATGAATAAAATCTAAAAAAGGATAATTTTGTTTTCTTTTGCAGATCTTTTTTCCAAAGTGTATGTGTTCTTGGATATTGTCTTTTGCCTACAACGATAGCTCTAATAATCTGTAGAATTATTTTATTATTTGATCAAACCTATCCGTTATTCTTTGTAAGATTTACTGTATCAATGACTGGTTTTGCTTGGGCAACGTATGGTAAGTAGATATTTTATTCTAAAGGATATATCTGTTTCTAATAAAACATTTTATAATTTTAATTATTGTACGTTTATGGAATTATTGAATGTATTAAAAAATAAGGACATCTGTTTCTTTACATTTTTGTTCTAGTCTCTAATTTTGTATTTTTTATAAAATAGAAGATATAGAAATAGATAGAAAATATTAGTCTAAACGTTGTGAATCGTAAAAGTATACATAGTCTATTCAATTTCAAAATGATGTACATATAAACAAGAGCGGTTGTGCGGGCAATACGCCTTTAGATAAATGCCGATTATGATATACCTTTTTAGCAAACTTTCAAAGGCGTATTGCACTCACAGTCGCTTTTGTTGTTTATGTTTTTTCGTTCTTTTTCGAATGCTTGTTTTGATCGTCGGTGGACAAACTTAGGAAAGATAGCAAGCAATGAATTTGGAAAACAGGGACCAGCCTAATTTTAAATTGAAAACTAATAATCAACAGTACCTCCAAAATTTTTTTTTTGGTCCTCGCCTAATTTTTTTAAAAATTTTATATTGTGGAAATCCAAGCAAAATCTATCATTGGGCAAACTTGATTATATTTAGTTCTGGTTTGAATGCTACAGGGTGTTAAAAATTCAAATTTTTTAATCATTTATATTTAGCAGCAATTTGGATTTAACGTATTTTTACGTTATTATTGTCACTGGGATCTGTATTTTTGTATGGAATATAGTCAATAATATCACCATTAAAATTCAAATTCAAAACATTTATTTCTTCAATTAAAATGCAAATAAATAATTACAAAAATTGAAGAAAGTCATATGATTTCTAAAAGTATTATGAAACCAATATTTAAAAAAATAACATTATATATAAAACTCATCAAAACTATAACAATTTTTATTTAGAAGGTAGTTTTTCAGTGTCTCTAATATTTGCATCTAACTTGTTAAAAAATTAAAAGATTTGCATCCAATAAAATAAATATATTTTTGAAAAAGAGCAGATCGATGATTTAGAGACAATAGAAGCATTTTTGATCTTGTATTCTAATTGTGGTCTGACCATATACTTCCTGAAAGGCAGATCTGTGTTGATAGACAAAGCTACAAACCTCGTAGATATATATACCTGTTACAGTCAACATTTTTAAAAGCAGTTCTACATGATTCTCTGAATTTTAGGGCAGCAACAATACGAACTATATACTTTTGCAATACAAAAACTCTATCGACATTAGCATTCATCCCCCAATTTAATATTCCATATCTGGTTCTTGAGTGGATGTTAGCGTAATAAAGCGATAAAAATATTTCCTGACTGCAGTGCATAGACATAAACTTAAGCGCATAACAGCAGCTGCGCAACTTACTGCAAAGACCCTCAATATGCGCATGCCATTTTAAGTTTTCGTCGAGAATGACCCCCAGCAGTTTAGATTGATCTGCTGAACATAAATCCAAATCCGTACCTTCAAACAATTCTAAATGTACATTGATGGGCTTAAGAGAAAAATTAACAATTGTCCTTTTATTTTTATTTAAATTAAGTTTGTTTGTTTCTGACTATTTTAAAATTTTTGTATATGTTTCTTCAGCAGTTATCTTTAAGGATGAGGGATTTTCTTAAACTATCCATTTGTATCGTCGGCATAAGAAATGACGAAAGTATTTTGTGCAGAGTTATTAATAAAATGTATGAGGTCGTTTCCAAAAACCAGAAAATGGAAAGGCCCCAAAATCGAATTCTAGGGAACATTTTTCTCGATAGTTCTGCAACTGTTTTGCGCGCCATTAACAGATACTAGTTGTATTCTATTTGACAAATATGACTTAATAAAATTCCGCGGCTTATCTCTTATTACATACCCATAAAGTTTAGTAAGCAAAATTTTGTGATCAAATGCTCTTGAAAAATCTGAAACATTCGCAATACAAGCAATCTTTTGTCAAGAGCCTCCACAATTATACATTGGAACTCGCATAATGCAGGTTCAGTGCTTTTCTTTAAAGTAAAACCATGCTGCGACGGAGAAAGTAACTTATTTTTATAGAAATATGCAACAAATTGATCTTTGATTATTAAGTCAAACCTTTTTGAAATGCTATTTAGACTTATTCTGCGATAATTGTCAAAATTATTTTGGTCGCTCTTTTTATATAGGAATAACTGTAGCAAGTTTTAGTTTAACAGGAAAATATTCGTTTTCTATTGAAATATTTATTAAATAAGCGAGAACTTCAGCAATACATTTTTTACATTTTTTGTAGATTGTTAGAAAGGGGTATATTATGTTCCACAAACTCTAAATCTAACGGCAAGTCATTATTGAGCAATGTGAACTGTGTATTAAGCCGCTCAGCAATTTCATCATTAGACAACAAATTACCATTTATAACGATTTATATCATTTTTCTGAATATTCTTTATGCACTGCCACATTGCTTTTGATTTTTTTTCGGCGCTTAAAATGTTTATATCATTCTTACTACACATAAAAGGCTTTAGTTTTTCCCTGTAAATGCTATTCAATTGTTTGCAAAGAGGAAGATACTTTCTATCCTATTTAGCTAATGTGGTAAACAAAGCTATCCTTTCTTTAAGCCGTGTTAACTCAGGTTTTATTTTTATTTTTTTAATGCCTTTACTAGAAGGGTAGTACTTTTTTAGAGGAAAAGACAAATTAAAGTAATAATAAAAGATTTCTGTAAAATTATTAAACGGTTCATTTGGTAAAGCTGTCGTGAATACATCAAAATTTTCATTTTTTAGAAAATTTAAGAAAGTATTTATATTACCAGCACAACAGTTTCTTTTCAAAAAAATCTTTCCTTGCGATCAGCTTTTATTATTTTCTGTTTGAAGGCATACATATTGGGAATAATGATCCGAGACATTTAGATTTATAACCTCACTATAATTATTAAGCACAGTGTTTATCAGAAAATTGTCAATACACGTTGAAGATGCATTATTTACTCTAGTAGGGGACTCAATTTTTACAGTTAAATTATAGGTACCCAAAAGATCACACAAAAGAGTAAGATTATAATAGGAAGATAAAAAAATTCACATTTAAATCGCCACCTATAATAAAACAATAATTAGGTTTACTCAGTTCAGATAACAAATCATTAAACAACTCTAAGAAAATACCAAATTTTCCAAGAAGGGGTCTGTGTATGACAATCACGAATAGTTTTATATAGTCAATCCGTACGCAAGAACACTCTAAAATACCCCCTATACAAAACTTTGAAACACCACACACAGTAACAGGTTTACAAAAATATAATTTTTTAAAAAGGCAACACCGCCATGTATTGAAGTTTCTCTAGAAAACGATGTCACTAAAGTGTAATTGTTAAATTTTACTTGATTTAATTGGTCCTTATTCAGCCAGTGTTCGCTAATTAACAAAATATCACATTTTGACTCCTCAAGCGCCACATCAAGAATCAAAATTTTATTTGTTAGACACTGCACATTCTGATGACAAAACACTAGAGGATTTTTAATCGCTGACGGGGGCTCGAAAAAAACCTATGTCTATTATATGGTTACTGATATTACTTACAGTTTCTAGTATCACCACATTGTTATTTGACAGTTCATTTACCGGCAGTGTTGGAATACCCACAATATTATTTACGTCAACTCCCGAAGTACCTACATCGTTATCCATATTCCCTGTATTTGCTGACAGAATATATACTTTTGGGAAAACCTCGATGGACTCTTGATTTTCTAGCAAAACTGTAATACTTAAATTGTAAACAGGCTGTTGTAATAAACAAGAGAGGAAGTTTTATCTTGCAAATAAGAATAATTCTGAAATCCATTTTTCGAAATGTTCACAGTTTTTTTGAACTAAACAAACGGTCTGATTTTTTTAATATTTGATTTTTTTCCCTATGGTGAGTTAATACAAAAATAGGATCAATTTTGCACATCAGTGTATATAAATTATTTATATTAATATCAGACAGATAAATATAGAGTATTGTACTTATAAAAGAGTAAACTTTCTAAATATAATTTAAATTGTACTTTCCCAAAATCCTAATAAAAATATTTATCTTGCCCAGTATTTTTAATTAAACTTACCCACTCATTTTAAGCCCACCTCATCCACAATTACATTTAAAAAATATATTTTTTAACATTTTTGTACTGTTCTGTTATACATCCATTCTTTATTTTAATTACAAAATGAAAATGTATGTATATGCATCTTTGTTTATATTGGCAATATGTCTCGACGAAATAATTTAAAGTATTCCTTTCCCATTAAAGCTTCATGCTTAAGTATATCATGAATTCTGCATAATAATAACTTAGCACAATCACAAATGTCTGTATATCTAGAAATCAAAAAGGCCTAAGTGTGGAATTTCTTCTTGAACTTGCACAAATATTCACTCGCATTTAGCCCCTCCGGAAAACCACTCGTTCTATTTTTAAGTCGCGAATGTGCCTGCATATCATACTATAAAATATTAAAAAAGCCGGGCTGTTCTCCCTCGAATACCTTAAATAGTAGCCAGCATAAATGACAACGCCAAAGTTTTCTGAACATGTTCACTGGCTTTCTTGGGTCTGTGAACATATGAAATGTTTACCAGTGTTTTGACCATATGATTAGCTACCTGCTGCGTTTACGCTATATTTTCTATGTTTATACTAATTGCTTCTGAAAAAAATTTAAGAAAAGATTTTAGGTGCCCATTTCTTGCCTCAACAACCCATCTTGTTTTTATTAGCCACCTCAGTACTGAGTTGTTTTTGACCATGTGATAATAAATTGGGCATCTTATGATCAATTCCTATTTGGTTTAACAATGGAATTACACCCCTATAACCTTTGTCTATGATAAATATGTTTTCCTTCTTAAACCAGGTTCCAATGTCATTCAGATCCATTTGTAATTCCAGATTTAAAGTTGATGAATCATTATTTTGACTGTAGAAAAAATATTACCCTTAAATATCTAAAATAAATCTGTCAGGGGGCAATTATAACCGATGGTTTAACAAGACTTCTTCCTTTATATACCAATATGATTGGTAAAGTCTCTTAAAGTTTCTGCTTTTTTTAATGGAATAATAGTTTAAGCAATTGCTCTGAGCATTTCTAGATTAGGATTACATAGCTGATTGAAAAATTATGTTATATGCTGAGCTATATAATCAGTCCTTGTAATCGAATTAAATCGTATATTTTTATGTGCAAAATTATATGTAAAATATATACCTAAAAATTATATAAATTGTATAATTGATAGGTTACTGCAAAAGATAAACCAACAGTTAGGACATGTATTGTATGGCAAAAGAATAATATTTAGTATTACTAAATAATTAACTTCTCACAGATTTCTGTAAGACAGAAGTATAAAACTTTTTTGCTTGAAATGAAAAATAGCTATTTTAGGCATATCACTAACCTGTGTGGATGTTTTTCTAAAGGAATGCCTTGACAAAATGTTATAAATCTGTAAACTGTTGCTGCCTAAGACTTGTAATCGTACCTCCATGTAATTGTGTGATCAGTTGCGTGATTTCGTAATTCTTGCGAAAAACTTTAAAAAATCTTTGCCACTGGGTAGGCAAGATTTATTTACATATCTGAAAGTGGAACTGATAAAGTTTAGTAACAAACCGTTTTTGTCTAAGTGATTAAGACAAATAAATTAGCTCTTCTTTTTATTGTAAAGCGCTGTTCGTTGTCAGCGGCATTACAAATGGCACAATGACGTTAACCATTTTGTTAAATGAAATATGTTTAGTCCAATATAACAAAGATTATTTTGCATCTGCTCAATTTGATAACTAATCTATTGCAGTTTAAACATATCCGAGTTTGTGATGTTATTAACTCTGGACTTAACCCCTCTGCTTCTCGTCTAGCCATAGCTAATGTATTTTAACTTCATCCTGACCGTCATTAATAAGAAAAGCAAATTATCTGCAATGAAAGCCTCTGTCGCAAGTGAAACATGAAAAACGCCATTATGACTCTAGTAAACACCTGTAACAAAATAAATATTTGTACAATTTCCAACTAAGTATCATTAAAAACTTAGCAATCAGTAAACTCAGTTATTTTTCTGGGACAATACTTATTTATTAAAATATTTATTTATTTATTGTGTAACAGGAGACCCAATTACAAGACAATATTACTTAATATATGTTTACATCATTATAATTTTAAATAATAATAAAATTCAACTACATAGTTTAATCTTAGTATATAAACAGGGATACAGTATTAGGCACAGTGAAGCATTCAGGAAATTGGAAAAATGATCACAGAAACACAATATAAATCACATTATTCATTTTTATTTAGTGAATTTACAAATACAATAGTATAGCAACCAGCACAAAGAATGGCCAATCCGCATATGCATTTTAAGGGTAATGCAAATGCAAATATTGAATAATCTGTTTTTAAACTTACTGAAGGACTGACCATGAATGTCAATGTCAGTTTCTGCAAAAAATGGAATTGAAGTATTTACATGCCCGGTATAGTGTGTTATTTCTATAAAGTGGAAGATAGAAGTATGTGGTACTTCTTACATAACGCTGGGGCACATGGAAGTTAGACTGATTATTAACCAGTTTGAACAGGAAAGTCAATGAGGCATGCCTAACAGTAACACCATTTCAAACCTACAGAGCAGAGCTGAATGATCAAACCCTCAAACTGGGTACTTTCATCCAATCTATATGCCAGGTGTTTCAAAAATTTCATTGTACATATTCATTTTTGTTGACATCGGCCATATTGGACATGGACACCATATTATAGCAGCATATTCAAGTTTAGATTGAACAAGTGTATTTTAGAGAGTTATCAGGCATCCAAAGTTATTGAAGTTACTAGCTGTGCGAATGAGAAAGCCAAAGGTTCTGAGTTCGGATTGTCTTATCTTTTCAATGTGTACATTGAAAGACAAGGTATTTAAGGTAATTTTAGTTATAATACTATTATTTGCATAAATCATAAATTGCTTTCTTGTTTATATTATGTTTTATATTCTAGTAAGCTTTGTCCACAAATACTATGTATTTATGATAATAAAGCATATTTTGAATTTAAATATTTATTTACTCATACACGGGGTTAGAGAAACACTTAATACTATAATGCAATACACAAATTACAAGTTATTGAAAGTTATAATGATAAAATTAATAACATAAAGTCTTGTCAGTAGTCCGTACAAATATATAAAAACAAACCAACTAAAACCGCATAATATTTCCTTAAGTGATGATTTTCTTCTATTTATTGGTGAGTTTATCCTGTATACAGTATGGTGCTGATATAGCTCAAATGTTCTGGATCCTCTTAATGTTCTTGGACAAACAGAAACTTGAAACTTTGGAAGTAATTCAGGGCATATTGATAACATAATATCAGAAGATATCTCCCTACGTTTAAGAAGACTCTTTAGATTAAATGATTTTTCTATAAAAGAATAATTAATATTGTTAATATTGCCCTTGGCTATGCAAGATATCTCAGAAATTTGTGTTACACGAAGTGTAACTTGTCAATACGGACCTGAAAATAGGGATCCAAATGCTGAAACTGTTCGTATGTCTTAACGAAACCCAAAGCTTCAATTCAACAATTCTCAACCTTATAGACAAATAAAAATGTATTATCAAAAAGTACTCCAAGTTCCTTAATGAGATCAACTTGTGCAATTTTATTTTATTTTATTTTATTTATTCTTTAATACACTACAGAGTAAAAGAACTCCAAATGGTATTTGCTTTACATCTTAAGAAAAAACCTTGCATGTACAACATCTATAAAATATTTGCAAACGGCAAAGAGAAGAAAGAAGTTATGAAATAAAACTTTGTAAAAGTAACATAAGAAGAACCAAACATACCAATGCCATTGAAACGTTGATTGTATATTTTTACCAGCTGCACTGTTACACGCCTAAAACCATAGTTTGTGCGGTGTGGTCTTTCATAAAAGGTGTATTTGTAGTGGGTTGTTCTCATCGGTATTTTAAAATATATATTGGACAGAGGCGTACTACTGTCCATATTTTCATTAATAATTTAAATAGGAAAAAAGCCATTGTATTTTATCTTCCTTTTTCTAAAGTTTCCAAGCCAACTAACTGTTCTCTGGTAGAATATTATTTGAATATGGTATATCTTTATAGGGGAATTTATACCTATATAGAAGAAATTTTCAGAACTTATTTTGTACGTTTTCCAGGCGTTTAATGTGAAAGGCATAATATGGTGACCATACTACACAACCGTATTCTAACATGCTGCGAACTAAACAGTTGTTCAGATTTTTTATGGCTTTGGTATCATTGATATTTTCATAATTTCTTCTTATGAAACTTAACATCCATTTTTAAAAATTGGAAATAATGTTGATTGCTTCCAAATAGTTGGAAACCAAAAACTATTAAAAGACTT
The DNA here is from genome assembly GCA_030620095.1 of Kuschelorhynchus macadamiae. Classification (NCBI taxonomy): domain Eukaryota; kingdom Metazoa; phylum Arthropoda; class Insecta; order Coleoptera; family Curculionidae; genus Kuschelorhynchus; species Kuschelorhynchus macadamiae. The sequence continues at coordinate 82,466 of JAUTXW010003032.1, forward strand.
TTGGAAGATTATTTGAAGAGGTTCAGCAAGGATCCGTCCACATTACTTCAGGAAAAAATGGTGTGAAACCATTCAGCACCCTTCCCAGTGTCCAACAAATTGATTTTAACCAAGATTTCGTCAACTGTAAACAAATGACCTGATAAAAGACTGTGGGTGTTCTCTGGGACATTAGGCACCACACTTACTAAAATCTGTGTAAGAAGGTTCAAAATGATCAGCGAAGGCATTAATTATATTCTGTGGGGTATCTTTTGTTTGGTTGTTGTATTCCAAATACTTCGGAATTCCACCATCTTTTCGTAAGTTGTTAATATAAGACCAAAAGTACTTTATATTTGAAGGTATTTATATGTTCGGTTTTGGTAACAAACAAGAGGTAACAAAGATCAATCAGATACTTGACTTCACGTCTTATTGATGAATATTTCAGATAATCTGCATGCTGACCAGATATTTTATATTTTTTGTACAACTTATTCTTAACTGATAGTTTTTTTAACTGAGGACTGTACCAGACTGGACATTTTTCAGGTTTAATAGTTTTTTTGGGCACATATTTCTCTATTGTTTCCCTCACAACGTCGTTAAAAATCTTCACCATATCGTCAACACTCCTTAGTTGAAGCATGTCACTCCAATTGAGTGACTGTAAAGAATTTTGAATACTTTCAAAGTCTCCACGTTCAAACTTTGTATTCGCCCTGATGTCTAGAACGGGCGTCGATTTGGTGGTAAACAATACTTCTAATGCAGGATAATCATCGTCGAGTTTGAACAGTCAATCCTCTGAAGTACCCACCTCAATGTCATCAAAAGCATCAGAAAAAATCAGCCCAAAATTTTACCAAAGTTATTTCACACCAAGTTAACAGCCGCCAGTTCAAGGGAGGAAGTATTTCTGCTTGGGCACATCTGATTTTTGTAGGAGTATGGTGATCATCCTCGATAGCCCATGTTATGTTGAGTAGATTAAAGACACCAAAAATCATCATTCTCGCATTACCATGATTTCTTCGCAGTTGCTCAGCAGAGTTACTGAAGAGTTGATAGCTAGCAACATGAGAATTTGGTGGAAAATAAGCGGCTCCCAACACCATAATTTGACCATTAAATTTAGCTTGTATCCAAAGTTCTTCAAACAGACTACAGAAACTCTGATGTAGAATCTGTAAAGAATTTTGAATACTTTCAAAGTCTCCACGTTCAAACTTTGTATTCGCCCTGATGTCTAGAACGGGCGTCGATTTGGTGGTAAACAATACTTCTAATGCAGGATAATAATCGAGTTTGAACAGTCAATCCTCTGAAGTACCCACCTCAATGTCATCAAAAGCATCAGAAAAAATCAGCCCAAAATTTTACCAAAGTTATTTCACACCAAGTTAACAGCCGCCAGTTCAAGGGAGGAAGTATTTCTGCTTGGGCACATCTGAAATATGGTGATCATCCTCGATAGCCCATGTTATGTTGAGTAGATTAAAGACACCAAAAATCATCATTCTCGCATTACCATGATTTCTTCGCAGTTGCTCAGCAGAGTTACTGAAGAGTTGATAGCTAGCAACATGAGAATTTGGTGGAAAATAAGCGGCTCCCAACACCATAATTTGACCATTAAATTCAGCTCGTATCCAAAGTTCTTCAAACAGACTACAGAAACTCTGATGTAGAATCTTCGTCGCAATACACGATGGCACTGCAATCAATACTCCGAATCAAAAATGTCAGTGTTTGATATGTAATCTGAAAGCCAAGTCTCTGAAAAATTATGCAATCATAATTTGAAGCTTACGTTCTTCCTGCTGATGTTCCAGAAGTAAATGAGATGTTCGTGAGCAGTGGACACAAGAGGCAAAAAACCTACATGTTTCGGCTTAAATAGTTGGGACAGAATAATATTTTGATCCCGAATATAACCATTCAAAATTGGTCAATTTCTACATCGTGAGTCGCCAACTACTACAAGATTTTTGTTACTGAACTTTTTTGTTAAATATTCCACTTGTTCTGTCTCAATTCCAACACCTTTTATGGTATTTTCTGGACCACAAAAAATATGACATTGTCGTTTTTGGATTGATTTTTACTTTAGACTAAGCACTCAGCTACCAGTTCCTCAAAAGTTAGTCGCTTGCGCCATTGACAATTAATATATCAAATTTGTTCTGTGTGCACTGCCTAAACATTCGAGGGCATCCCTTAGCAATTATATTTCCAATTATTAAGACTTGAGGTTTTTTCATACTAGTCATTTCAATGCGTGGTTTGACTACACTCCGATGTTCTGTCTTCGCTTCAAGTCGTGACATTGTCTGTTTTTAAACTAGCTTTCTCATGACATTTCTGGGATCAGTAAACCCTATAGGCCCTAGCCATACTTTCGTTGTTAAGCGCTCCATGCAACTTGGGTGAAAAATGCTACAGCATACATTACAACAGTAATTTAAAAAATCCATATTTCTACAACATTTAAAGTTTCTATCCATATTTAAAAAAAAATGAATATATATATATATATATATATATATATATATATATATAGTATTTACAGCTTTTATAGACAATAAAAACGCCAAGTAGTGGGATGTATCACTTACCAATTCAGCAGAACACCACCACCACACACAACATCAACAGTTAAAATTATTATATTATTATATAAAGCCAGATGACAGCCCTGAGGAGCTCCAGAAGTAACGTGTATGGGATCAGAGAGATGCTTGTAGGGATAGGGAATAAAAAATCAGAATATTAAAAAAATGGATCATTTGGAGTTTGAAAAAAAAATGTGATACATTTTGAAAAAGAATATCCAAATTATTCTTATTTGCAAGGTATAATTTCCGACCTTGTTTGTTCCAACAGCATGTATACAATTTAAGTATTTATATTTAATGATGATACTATTGAGTACATCCTATAAAAAAATGGGGATCACAATGATAATAATATCGTAGAATTACCTTAAAACCCAAATTACTGCTAAATATAAAAAATAAAAAATGGCAATTTTTAACATCCTGTAGCAGCCAAACCAGATGTACAATCAAGTTTACCCAATGGTAGATTTTGCTTAGAATTTCGATTTCTACAACATAAAATTTCTAAAAAAATTAGCCGAGTGTCAAATTCTCATAAGATATGTGCGGGTACTTTGTCATAAAGCAATTCTAACCTAAAAACATAAATCAAAACAATTGATCTGTTACGTAAATCAGTTTAGACCACAAAACGCTGTCTTCTCTTAACCAGATACAACAAAGCACAACAGCCGCCAATTCTTATTAATCTTTTGACCATCACAAAAGCGGATTTTACAAAACAAATAAAGTAAAAAACGCTTTAAATGCTGTAGCGACAGCAAATATCTAACTTGTTACTAGTGCACCTCATGTAAACCAATTTAACCCAGAAACTGTATTGGAAAAAAAGAGAATGTTACATTTTTAAAAGGATACCAAATTTACTGCAATAAGAAAAACAAGGAATATGCTATACAGGAGATGGATGAACCTTAAAACATTTTTTTTTAATTTAATTATATTGAATATTCTTAAATTAAATGACAACTTAAAAGAGAAAACATAGAATTGCAAAAAACAAAAAGACTCTGGACTGCCTTTGAATCTGATGTAATGCACACAAAAGCGATATGAAGAAGAAATAAAGATGAAAATAAAATTTTAGAATGTCAAATATCAGAAGAATTCAAAAGAACAACGAAAGATAGGGAGGGTCAAAGAGCATGGAGTAAAGAACAAAAGCATATGAGAAAATAGTGGAACATTACAAGACGAAGAAAAATCACTGGGAGAAATCATCGCAAAGAACTAAAACTAATTGAAAGTGAGGCAAAAATGAAGTGTACAATTAAATCATACACTGATAAAATAAATTAACTAAAAGAACATTTAATTATGGTAACCATAAAGCAAACCATAATGAAACTAAAATCCAAAATTGGTAAATCAATCTTACAAACGAAAGCTTTAGAAAAAAAAAGGAATTTAAAAATGATCTGAATACTCATCATACAGATCAACTTACCAATGAAAGAAATAGCAATCAAACTGAAATGTTTTTGAGGGCAAAATAACACATCACCAGAATAAAATTAAAAATACTACTCAAGCACCGACAACAAGAACATCCAAAAACCCTTAAATTCAGGTTGTGATACTACAAATTCCAGTAGAGACAATGCAATGGGAATAAAAGGGTAGTTACAAGGAAGTCACAAAACCTGAGTAACTAATAACAAATTTGACACACACCTGCCACTGCAGTGACATAGATAGCTTAGAAAGTATAATTGAAGATTATGAAGTTGTATAAGTTTTTAAAAAACTGGATCACGAAATAATACGTTCAAGTTGTGATCACTTACGAAAAAGGAAACCAAATAATATTCCTATAATATCAAAGCTCATCGAGGCATCAAATTGTACAAATCTAATTATTATCGGAATTTAATTACATCCCAGAAAAATCGGCTCTTAAAACTTATAAAAAACCAAAACATTACTAACATGGTTAAAACGACTCAATCTTGCCTAATTGACTGCAAGACTGTTGTGAAACTATACCAAGTAAATAATAAAAAGAGTCTTATGCAGAAACACTTGTCGTGGCTAAATATATATATATATATATATATATATATATATATATATATATATATATATATATATATATATTAAAAATTCATTAAAGTAACTGATAAAGAAACACAAACAAAGGCATAAATAATGCTATTCCCAAGAGCAGTGATATCAACCTAGACAGGAAAGAGTGAAAAGTCAAGGTAATCGAAGCAAAGCAAAAACAGCATTTTTTATTCCCTCCGCAGTTTAAGCTATGTCTAAACAGGTAGGACAAAGAAACAATTCACTTCTACAGGCCTCAAAGTGAACAACAAAAAAATAAAATTACCTTTCGGTGATATTGACATATTAGTGTAAATAAAAACAATTTTTATAAATATGTTATTTTTTTAATCTGACAAGAAGAAATCAAAATTTATTAATTATATTAGAACAAAAAGGTAAAGTTTAGTTTTTTTTTATCATAAGATACACAAAAAAAAGTTATTCAAGTGGGGTGCCATTATAACACATTAATGTTTGGTTTGTTAAGAACTACTACTACTTAATCAAAAAAGTATATAGTTTTTTACATGTAAAAGCTGGTAGCCGTGTTGGGTCTATATAACATATTTGCCTTATTTTATGCTAAGGAATCTCTCGCGATGGCCCATGGTTTTTTGAAATACCCTGTATAATAATTTTTTTCAACACAAGACGGTGTTCCATATAACACAATTTAAGAAAACATTAATTATTTCAACTTTCGCTTGGGCAACCCCCATCTTATCTATGTCCCTGGATGCTTGAGGAAAGCCTCGATACTGCGCTGCAATGACCATAAAATTTTAACTAGCTTTGTGCAATAATGACCCATTACTTGTTTCTATCGACTCGGTGTTTCTTGCAATAGCATGCAATGCACTTAGATATATCAACACTATTTTGAGTTACAACGGAGAAAAAGAAAGAAGAAAAAGGAAAACTGTGATAGAACGAGAGAGATTGGCTGCAGGGGAATTGGACAAAGAAAGGGAAAAATCAGTTGAGAACGAGAAGTTGACAGAATAATGTAGATCGTCAAAGAGAGGCACACTTTATAAATTAAATTGTTGACAAAACTAGTATGCGACTAGAGAAGTAAAGCCAGAAAAAAATTACTCGAAAATTTCCACTGCTCAAGCGATGATGACTTCTGTGAGAAAAGATGTCGAGACAGACAGCTGCATGTAAAAAGCAACAGAAGCCTGTTGAAAAACGCAAATCCCCGTTAATTGACCTTGCGTGAAGGAAACAGAAGATATCGGGAATATGTGTGCTTTTTTTTATATTCGCTCTGTGCGTGTCTAAATATCGACTTTACTAATTTATTTATCAGTATTGTTACTTTCTTTTTATTGCTGAACTTAATACTAAAAGCAGAAATATTATTTAGTTTCATTTCTATGCAGCAACAAGGGGTCCATTTAATCGACGTATGAAAATTAAGTATTACAAAATATAAATTGTTATTTCCGCCTCTCTTTTGAAACTCTCTATATACAGTAAAACCACATGGTAAACCGTACATTTGTGTGATATGATGAATACATTTATCTTTTTTATTTTTAGCGTCAATGATATTTCTGGGAGACAGTCAAAAGCCAGGTAGAAAATTATTGGCGGTATATCCAATCGGACTATTCTACTTCATAATCTCTTGGTTGGTAATATCATATACTGCTAGTTAAAATTGTTTTGCATATTTGAATGAAAAATTTTCAAATAATCAAAAAGTTACGATTTATTTTATAAGCTGCATAAATTCCACATACAAATGGGAACATTTATATAATTTTTAAAAATCAACAATTTTTCGAATCATGTGAAACATATTATGTGTATGATGCTTGTCTTTTTGTAAATATTTACTCTTTATCAAAATAATCCATCCTATTAATATATTTTAATTGTAGGTACTTTAAGTATTTCTGTGCTGTGTATAATAATATAAGTATTATATAAAATATATGTTTTTCTTTATTAATTTATGAAGGTTTTTTTGTGATGTGATGAAAAACAACTAAACATCGCATAATAACCAGAACACGTTTCTGAGCTACTATAGTTATACAGATCTAGTAGACATACAGTTTCACGGGAAATGTATACTTGATATATCTTATTGCTTCATATAAACTAACTGTAACTATGAAATGTAAACATAAAAAAACGCATAGACGAACATATTCAAACAGTTCTTGGCAACTAATAATTAAAGATAAAAATGCATGAAGCATGCATTTTTTTCACATCAACAAAATGCATAAATATGTATTTAAGTCTATGACCCAAAGTGCTAATTTGTCAATTTACTTGGGAATTACCGTACAGAAATAATCATTATAATTATTAGTACACGAGTGAGATCCAATCTAAATTCGACGGCTACTATAGTTTTAAAAGTCCAAATGGAAAGTATAAAATAAATAATGGCACCCTTTCAAGGCTTGAGGGTATGAAGGTGTCGATATTTACAGAACAGTTCTTTGCCAGCTTTTTTGTAAATATTTACACCATTTATATAAAAGTATATTTTAAATCTTTAAATAGATAGCCAATTAATCAAATCCTGATAATAATCCTATAGTAAATTACTAATCTAGCATAATAAAATTAAAACTAAGAAACAGTGATAAAATAGAAGCAATAATGAAAAAGATAATCTCCTTCAAAACTTAAGTCGCATCAGGGTTCCCGACCGGCACCTTAAAAGTATAATCATTAACAGCCATTTAACCTAAACAACGAATAATATGATTGATATGAATTAGTAAAGTCGACGAAATATGGGAGCCAGTGTAGCCAGAAGTTTCAAGCTGTAACTCCTCAGCAAAGTTGTTAAAAATCTCTACTTTTCCCCTACGCCACCAAAGGTTGTATTTAAAAGGCACTTTGTTTCTGGATAAATATTAAATAAAAACAAATCCGGGTTTCAGAATTCAAAAAGCAGTAGCGATGCAGAATATTTTTCTTTCTCAAAAAACTGTATGTAAAAATTAACGAAGCATTTAATTCTGTGAGTCACATTGTGAATACTGTTGCAAAAATTAGAACGCTATGGATGTAAGCAAAAAGTAACCACAGCAGGTGGTTAGAATAGCAGCAGGAACATCCACTCAAATAGACATTTGATAGTGGAGTCCCTCGCAGGGAAAACTTGGGGTGCGACTAACTTACAAAGAACTGAGGTTATCCTTTTCCAGATTAGTTTTTTTTGTCCTGATTTTACCCCGTTTACGACACTGCCTACCGGTTTTAGAAAGTTACTTCAGACTCTATTTATGTTGATATTTTTAATTAAAAAAAGAGCAGTTCGGTGTATATGCAATGCCAAGTTCTAGTGATTCTTGCAAGCCATTCTTTGAAAAACAAAATATTTACATTGTTATGTTTGTTTATTTGCGAAAAGTTTTTTTTTTTAATTTTGAAAAGAATGGGTGAATTATACAAGAATTGTATGGCCCTATCAAAAATGAAAGAAATTGCGATAAATTGGCTTTATTATACCATAAAGGCTCATAAAAATTATTTATTTTAGGATTCAACAAATATATTTAATCACTTGCCATTACAATTTTGACAAGTAGGTGGTAACGTTTTTTTTTTCATACATATTTGTGTGTTTTCATCGAATTTAGAAGTATGATAGTTGTAGATCATTAAGTTGTTTATTGGAATACACCTATGTATTGTTTTTGTAGTGCAGGTACGTATTTAGTTTTCTAGTTATAGAGTTATAGTGGGTTAATAAAATTATGTGGTTAGGACTCACATATCAAGCTGTTTATTTTAAACAATTTCGGAAAAATAGCAAAACCTAAACCTCTAAAAATTCATTTGAATGCTGGATTTAGTTCTAATATTGATAAGCTGTAATTACAATGTTTTACACAAGATAGTAAAATTCTTCTTGCTAATCTGCCATTAGATAGTTAATACAAAAACAGGCATTAGACTGATATAAAAAAAAAACTGAGACAGTATGTATGTAATATTTTTATTTAGAATAGTTTAAGCTATAAGTTTTAAACTCAATAAGCATTTTAAATTTGGTTGGTTTTAAATAGTAAATCAAATATCCTAGGTGTATTTGAATGCATTACTTAATATTCATAATTACTTGCGTAATTACGTTTTGGGTACAGGATAAGTTTGCAAGCATTCAATATATAGACCCTTTTCCACTGGTAAGGAATATGATTTGATTTATACCCTGAATGCAGTCTACCTATTAATAATATGGATACTGCGATTTACGTAGTGATACCACACAGTTTTTACCCGAAAGGCCAGATAAAGCCCTTTGATAAAGTCTACAAACATATCTCACCAGGATGTGTTTTGAAAGCTGGAACAAAAGTAATAAACAAATTTTATATGCTGCTTAAAAACGTAAAATTTTTGAGATGCCCAGTTTGCAAAATACGGTCAATTTCATGTATTGCTTAAAGATATATGGCTGTGATATAGTGATTTGGCGAAAAATTATGTAGTTCAAGAATTAATTTAAAAAATGCATCTGCTGCAATGAATGTCACGGATTTTATGTATTAATTAGAGATATATGGCTAAATTGTATTATTGAACATTTCTTGATTATATTTTTGTTTTAATTGTAATATATTATTTATATAAGTTTTTTTCTTGTATAAGAACAAGTATCAAGTGGGGAGTATCAAATATTTTGGAAATTAAAAAGTATTAACTGTGTCGGTATGTTTTGGTGTTTCTAATTGTTGTTTACAAAAACGTTATAATAACTTTTTTTATATATATATATATATATATATATATATATATATATATATATATATATATATATAGTAAAATTTTATTTGATTTTCCCACAGGCTTGAACTCATTACTAAAATAAATTACCAGCTATAAATTATTAAATATTGAATGGTTGGAAAAAATTTAAATTTATACTTATTCACGAGACTTATTCCAATAATTGGTTAGTTGAAATTACTCTCTATTTCGGGTATTTAAGTTTAATAACTATAAAATGTCATGTACATAATTCCAATATATGTCTTAATTTCAATAAAAAGATCTGTAGACTAGTTCTATTTCTATTTCATCGTTGAAATTTCGATGGAAAATTTCAGAACTTTTCGGAAATTTCATATTTCTGAAATTTTTCAGAAAATTGCTTTTTAATGGAAATTTCAAAACTAGTTATTCTAACTTTAATAACAATTTTCTATTCCCCTTTCTTTTGATTTTAGAATTCCCAAAAATACATTGTCTCATTTTGTGTAGATAAGGTACCCTAGTAGATATAAGTACACATTATTATGCGGAATAATAATTAAAAATTAAATAAAATTTACCTAGTAAAATAAAAACAAAAATTGTTTAATAATGCATATTATTTATTATTAATGAATAAACTTAAGGTAACGAGATGATAACTAACTAACATGGGTTCGGAAAAACGTCATATAGTTGAACTTTCAGAACGGGGGGCGGAAAAAAATTCCACTCGCCGTGTGTAAAAAAATCTTCAGCACGCTCTCAATAAGCCTGAAAATTTATTTTATTAGTGTTATGCAATTGACTTAAAAAAAAAACAAACCTATTTTTACGCAAATAAGGAAAAATTTACTTAACATATGCGAAAAGTGCTTTTTCGTGCAACTGCCACCTCGTGCGGATAATTATCACTTTCCGCACCTAATATTATTACTAGACAATACTGTTAAAAATTCTGATGTTGTTCACTTATATAATCACAATGTGCTGTGATTGAGCCTTGTATCCACGACTTGGCTGAGGATCCTAATACTGGCAAAGCATTTGTACTGGCACTTCTACTAGGTACTTCAGACAGTGTCAATATTTGTGGAGTTATCTGAGGGATGGTATTGGGCTTTTTTGAATTAACAAGTAAATTACTAACTGCTAAATGTTTTTTTGATGCCTTTCGTTTTTAGTTTTGGGTATATTTATATTTTACTTCCCCTGGACAACTGAATAAGAACAAGTATGTGCTTCCATTCTTGTAGAATTTTTGTATAAAGCTGTGCTACAGAAATTGTACATACAATTATTAGTGACAACCCTTTTAAATAAACTGAAAACATCCTATTTTCTGCCCATTTTAAAAACGAAAAAATCACTAACGCCAAAAATAAAAAAGTAAGAAAAACTTCACTCTCATAAAGGAACATAACGTAAAGTGTGTAAATGTCATTTTTGTCATATGTCATATTTATCTAGTACTGCGCTTGCGTAGTATTAGTACGCAACTTTTTAGGGTTTTTCCGAAATTTCCGCCAGATGTTTGGGAATTTCATTTTCCAGAAATTTGAAGTTGAAATTTCCAAGAGCTCGCATCACTAAAAGTAATGGACAGCCTAATTTGTTTTTTTAAAGACAGTGTTGATAATGAAAAAATAATTAAATTTAAAATTATAAATTATAAAAAGTAAAACAAATAAAATATGGTATACTGGAATATAAGCGGTGGTTTTATTTGATTAGGTATGGTATGTAAAGGAATGTGTGTATGTTCGATGTGGATTTAAAAATTTTTACGGATAACAGGTAAGCATATGAGAAATGTTTATTCGTCCCAGGGTAAATGAATATTAGATCCGCATATGTATGTATATATATATATTATTCAATTTGTTTCTTAAACCCGGTATATATTAATTGGACTTCTTTCTTGGGTATAGGTTAATTTGCAAAATCAAACAATGGGATTCACTTGACGTTTCGCCTATCATAGTAGGCTTTCTCAAAAATTGCTCATTCCTTTATTTTTTTTTTTTTTTTTTTGGTATATATGGTTTTCCTTACCTTTCTACAATTAATTTAAAAAACATTTAGTGGTCTAATTATAAAATGACATTTACAATTTTTCTAAAACTGATTTAATATGATAGGCGAAACGTCAAGTTAATCCCATTATTTGATTTTGCAAATAAACCTATACCCAAGTAAGAAGTCCAATTAATATATATATATATATATATATATATATATATATATATATATATATATATATATATATATATATTCATCAATTCCTATTTGCCCATTAAAAAAACCTTTCATCAGTGTGTAAAGGGTGCAAAAGTTAAAAAAAATGTATTTTTAATAAATTTGTTATAAATTATTTATTCAAAAGTAATGGTTTTTCAAATTTAACAATAAATAAGTAAAACGGCGACAAAAATTTAATATCTTAAATTAAACTAACTAGTGTTAGTGAAATGAGTATTTGTGTAGCATTCAGAGAGTAAGATTGTAATGTTTCCGCTTTTTTAAAAAAACTGTAAATTTTAAAATGTCTATAATGCAAAAACAGCTCTTGAGTGTTGGCTCAGTATTATATAAGATTTTTTGCTCGAAATTTCATTTATTTGTACCTGTTAGAATATTTGCTGTCATTTCCTTTTCACCCTGGATAGTATTCATAAAATTCTTACTAAATAGCTATATATACATATGCAAAAATTTGTTTGTGAAGGAAACGATCGTTATCAAGGAAGTTCTGGATAATGGTCAATCGATTTTTTTCTGCAGCGAAGGTCACCCTCTTAAACCTTGATCAAAAGCATTTTCATAACACAAGTTTATTACTTCCCAAACAACTCAAACGATTTGATCTTGGTCCTAAAGAACAAAGTAACAATAATATTAACCTATTTGTTTTAGATTGTAATTGTGTGTATCTGTTTAACTGTGTAATTTTTTTAACATTTTTCTTTTCGGTTTTGTAAGTAAGATAATTTCCTTCTACAAAAAGCTTGTTTTCAATTTGTATTTGAGCCGTACAAAGGATGATCGAACCGAGGCAGATTATTGAGACCTGGATGGCTCAAGCTAGTGACTTACTGATTCATGAAATATAATAGTACTAATTTTCTAATTATTAGTTATATCTGTTTAAAGCGGTTTACGTTTCCACACTACTTTAAATATACTCGCGAAAATTCAAAACAAAAAGCAGTTAAGTGAGGAGTGGGTACTTCCACGATTTTTGATATCAAGAAAAAGAAAAGGACTATTCAACAATAAGTTTACAATCTTTTTCAATGACTAATAATTGGATTATTTGTTTTAAGTTTATTATTAATTGCGACTATGGCTCTACAAAACAAAAGTGCCTACTTTAATTGGATCGTCCTATTTGGCGCGTTGCTGTAAAGAATGTAAATATAATTTTTTATTATTTATATATTAACACGATTTAAATGGGTTTTAACAGCTTCAATCCCAGATTCCCATAATCCCCAAAATGTTGAGCAGAGGAGGAAAAAGCTCCGATCAATCCCGTCATCAAGAGCGGGTTGATGCATGAAGTTATTTATTTCTTTTGAAGCAGCTTTAAAATGTGTGCGTTGATCGAAAAATAAATGCTTACCAACCCCACGGTCTCTATGATAATTAGGCCTGGCGACATCCGCGGTTGGGATGCTGAAACAGTGTGTAATCAAATAGAACTATATTTGAATGGGGAATGCTATATGCAAGATAGAATTTTCTCGATAGATAAATTGAGGGAGGCGGGTCAGTAGGAAAATTTGATCATTGCACTTTTCAGTTACGAAGTATTATTGCTCCCACGATAGTGATGCTTATCAACATGTCGCATTATTTGAAAACTATATATATTTAAGAATGAAGCGTGGAAAAATTATATAGTTATAAAGGTTTGATTCAGATGTTACATTACAGTCAGATATTTTTGATTAGCGAGATAGTTCATTTAATTAATCCTATTAATTAAATGAACAATGCCGTATATATTATGCTGAAAGAGGTTTAAATGTAAGCTATAATTAATTATTCAGAAAAGTTAGTGCATAAGTGCCTCGATTTTAGTATTTTCTTAGTTATAGTTCAATGTAATAACACACAATTCAGAAACCAACATTTTAAGAGTGTTGGAGTGTTTTTTTTTACTTAGTTTTCTTCAGAAAATAAATCAAAAATACTAATAAACTTGTACTGTGCAAAAATCCAAATTATTTTAGGGAAACACATTAGCATATTTTTTTCATAGAAATCATTCAACTAATATGTAGACAATACATATCCAATGTAACGCTTATGAACTTTATATAAACCTCTGCATACAGAAATCCTCAACTTTTCACAACAAATTTATTAGTATATTTTTACGGGTAATACGTCTATATCTCTTATAATAAAGTTCTAAGATATATTAACTGCAGTAATTTTATATTTTATTTTGTTTATTGATATTATACCTTCGATCTTTTATTTTAAGCAAAGTATAGAAAACTATTATATACTAGACTACCATCAACTAATATGCAGACAATGCATACCCAGTAAATTTTATTATAACCTAACCTCAAAACAAACTTACTACAGAAATCCACAATCGTTATTTCTAATACATTTTTCACAAATACATGTTTAGTATTTTGCAGGCAATGCAATAATGGCTTATAATAGTATAATATGTAAGTAATACATATCTAGTGAATTATGTATAGCTTATTGCAAACAAGTCAACTTCTGTACATATTTAGAAATCAAGCATTTAAAATCGGTGTTAATTCTATAGAACTAACACTTTTTATAATGATACATGTGAATTTATAGAAAAAAATCTGAAACAATGACGTTAAAAAAACATATTAAGTAATTTAATATTCTTTGGCAAATGGTGGTTTCTAGAACGAAACGTTGATATTTCTCTAAATACTTTTGTACCCTCTATTTTAACTGCTTGCTTATAATTGTCTAAAGATACATTTTTATTAGTCACACATTTTGGTATACCTTTCGCTCGCTTTTCAACGTGTCCTCCAACATTCACACAAAACGCTTTAGCTCCAATTCCAAAAAAACTTGCTATTGTATCGTTGAGGAATTCATTTTCATTGTGCCAAAAAGTGATTGGTGCACAGGTATATTGTGTTGATTTTATGGAGAATAGTTTGAATTTTCCTGTCATCATAAAAATTGTTTGTTAGAACCGATAAAATAAAACTATCAGTATCCATATATAGCAGTTTAGCATTATCACCATATTTTCCTTAATGAAATCGTAATAAAAACTATACTATAACTATATTATGTATAATAGCAGAAATATATAATTTCTGCAGGTGCAAAACGGCCTAAAATACATTATGGTTTTTGTAAGCTCCAATATACAAAATCCAACATATATGGGCTTAATATAAATCACTTGTACTTTATTTGAATCTCAACAAAATCATTTGTAAATATTGATACATTTTTAAAATTTGTTTTTGCAATTAATAATGCTTCAGCGCCAAGTTTTTTGCCAAGATTTTCCCAGTGACTAACTAAACAAAAATAGCATTATTCATTAACTAAATCGGGCTCAAATTCGCTTTTAGCTTTATTGCGAAGGAATGCGTTTAAGTCAATATACTTTTTTAACCAAGGATTCTGATCAAAAACTAATATACGGTGAATGCTTTTAAGTTTTAAGCCATGTTTTACGCACTGCTGTAGATTTTGATAATGAATTATACATCGTGTTTTTGAACACAAGTTTGGTATGAGTTTTGGAATTTTAGATTTGGAGTTTGACGGCACTTTTGGTTCAGGGCGGAAGGGTAGGTCATTGTGTTTGTCATGTAAAGGTTTTGGATATTCGAGATGTCTTAATAATATATCCCTTGTTAGATTTTTTTGGTATATCCACGAAATTATACTTTTTGATGTCCTGAAACCCAATTAAAATTTCCTGTTGGTAAATATTGTGACATCGCAGCGCAATATAGACAAGACACATAATAAATGATGTGTCAATTGTATGATTATAGGTAGAGAGAAGGGGGTTGTTTGCAACTGCAGCTCTTGTACTGCATTGACTAACACCCCCCGAATTCCATTTTCTAGAAAATCCAGCATGTCTATATCGGTGAGTAATTCTAGCTCTATATTACACATTTTTTGCATGCTTAAAAAACTCAAGTTAATACTTGCCCAGCATCAATTCCATACGTTTTCATGCATACATCACGGAAATTTTCAAAAACATTAGGCAGAGGAAACATCTGATTTTAAATATATAATAATAATCACCTAACGTCCTGCATTCAAACAAAGACCCTACCTCTAAAGCACGCAAATAATCCTTGTCAGACACGCTCTCTTTTTTAAACGAATTATAAAATGATTCGCGACTAGGCAACTCACATGCATCCAACTTAGAAATGAATATTAAGAACTGCTAATTTTACACCTATATCTTTTGGTAGTGGGATATAGGACGAAGCTCGTAGGCGGTTAAGTTTATTAATGTTCACTTCTAAAAATTTTAGTGATTAAAGCGCCCACCACTATCCTTTTCCTGGAATTCACATGACTTTACTGTCAATATGTCAATAACAGAGTCATATAAAACGTCAAGATCTGTAGAGCTGAAAACTGCAACAATATTGGTGTTGAATGACTTGACTTCTTTTTCTTTTGACGTTAAAAAGTAATTACCGCACAATTCCATATTCACCTTAAGATACAGGTATTGATAGCTGCGTTTTGTAAATATCAATCACTTTTTCTCGTAGATTCTTGAGGAACTCCTTAACGTCAGTACTGCAATCCGCTGAAGTAAGTCTGAAGGTTGCCAAGCGGCATTTAAACGCTGAGTTTACGATCATAACTCCGTTTACATATTCAGCGGTACAGTTATTCTTGTGCTGTTGTGATATCAACACGACTTGATAACAGGTGTGGGCAGTCACTGCAGGTTCCAATTTAGCTTTTTTGACTTTGACTTTTTTTACTAAAGCAACGATCCTGATGTGTTTTCAGTCTCCCCTCGGACTTGTATCCACCAATCCACCATTACAAAACTCGCAATTCAAATCTTTGTGTCGAACTAAATTTTGCTTCAGGGTCTATGACTTGGCCAAAAACTGACAGGAAAACATTTTCTTTCGAAAAGGTTGTACAGCATACTACAAATCAATGATTGCTTCTAACCTCGTATCGCACAAACGATCTTGACACTTCGGATTCTCGATAAGAACTGCAAGCCTAGAAAAACAATTACTTTATATAACTAGTGATAATCAGTGACGGTAAGATATTGTGAACTAGTGATAACCAGTGCCGGTAACATATTTGAATCAAGGCCCGGTATCTCTATTAGGTTACCTCGATGAGCAACTATCGAGCGAGGGGGACACGCGGGTGAGACTGAGGTCGTGACGTCGACTAGCGTCCCGATCTGACAAGGCGGCCAGTTTATTGCTTATTCAGCTTGACGTTTTCGTTGCGATAGTTGTCAGTTATGTTTTTCAGAGTACTTTTTTACTTACTCAAGTGAAAGTTTTAAGACATTTTAGTGTTCTTGAGACAAAGGTTATTTATAAGAATAAAATATTTAAATGAAACTTTAAACAGTTTTAGGTTAGCTTTTGACAAAGACACAGTGTGTCGAAACAGCTGTCAAGCAGAAATAAATAAGTGGAAATTAATAAACTAAACGTGTTTATTTTGTATACTAGTGTATAATAAATTTCCATCAAGTAACGGCTACATCGATAAGAAATTATTAGGTATTTTAGCAGTTAAACAAGCATCGAATTAAAAAAAAATATGAAAAACGCCTTAGAAGGATTTATGGAAAACAATGTGTGTGAAATTGCTAGATATTGGTGAAATACAAAGTGTAAAACAAGTTGAAGCAAACAATCGAAGCAGTATAAATGTGATATCCGAAAGTATTCCTACGGATATTTTTGTACCAGGTAAGTGTTTTCTGTAAATACTTCTCTGTTTAAGTCTCTAATAAGTGTAAAGATGGTGTTTAGGATTTTAAATTTGTGAACAAAATTAATATTTATGTATTTATAAACGTACAATTAATATGGGAGAGATCGCTGACAAACAAAATGTATAAAATAATACGTAGTGAGAAGTTAAAATAAGAAATTATGAAACAATGTAAATCAACTTTATTTTGACTTGAAGATTTTTTAATTTACAGAATTGAAGAAAACAAATATTTGTGCGGAGGGTAGCAACTCTTTTGCGATTGCTAGAAACATTAGTGAAATACAAAGTGTAAGGCAAGTTGAATTAAACAATCAAAAGAATATCAATGAAGTATTCCTATGGATCGTTTTATACCACGTAAGTGTTTTCTGTAAATACTTCTTTCTTTGCCAATAAGTGTAATGATGGTGTTTAGCATTTTATAAAGTTGTGAAAAAAACATATTTATGTATTCATGGGCTTACAAATAATATGGAACAGATCGCTGACAAACAAAATGTATAAAACAATGCGTCGTGAGAAGTTTGTCTTAAATATTATAAACACGATTAAAATAAGAAATTATGAAACAATATAAATTAACTTTATCTTGACTAGAAGTTTTTGTTAGAAATTAATAAAACAAATATTTGCGCGGAGGGTAGCAACTGTTTTGAGATTGCTAGAAACATTAGTGAAATACAAAATGTAATGCAAGTTGAATCAAAAAATCAAAACAGTATGAATGTAATATCCCAAAGTATTCCTAAGGATCTTTTTATATTAGGTAGGTGTTTTGTGTAGTTAATTTTCTATTTGGCAATAAGTGTAAAGTCGGTGTTTAGGATTTTAAAGAGTCGTGAATTATATATATATATATATATATATATATATATATATATATATATATATATATATATATATATATATATATATATATATATATATATATATATATATATATATATATAAATTATATACTTATAGACATACAAATAAAATGAGACAGATCCCTGACAAACAAATTGTATAAAATAATACGTATATAAGAGATTATATTATAAATCAACTTAATGTTGACTAGAAGGTTTTTTATTTTCAGAAATTTATAAAACAAATATTTGCGCGTAGGAGACTTATCCTGTAGAAGAAGAGTGTTTTAACGCTAATCCTGCTCAGTCGACAAGAGTTCTTAATTTAACTGAAGAGACCTAAACCAGATAAGATATGATTTTAATTCAGATGACAGTATCCGTTATCCGGATTTTTTTCCAGGCATAGACGAAGAAAGTTATGATCAAGTTGCAGGTAAAGATCTGTAATACTTTAAATTTGTATTACCTTAATTAGCTTATTACTTAGAGTGCAGGGTTTTTATATTAGAATTGGAAGATGAATGCTTAATATTAACTGCCTGCGTACGAACTATATGCTGTTGGCGCAGGTCTAGTTGTTGATTTATTTATAGGGACGCAAAGGAAGAAAAAATTTACAGAAAAAGATGTTCCGGAACAAAAAGAACCAAATACTATAGAAAAACCACGGGAAAAAAAGAAGAAACAAGGAGACGAGTAGTGGAAGTATGTATGTTCTGGAGCCCCCTCTTACTTTCCAGTCCCCTCGCCGTTGACATTGAGATGACATTGACTTGTGTGACCTTCAGATGTCATTGGCTCGTGACTTTGAAACGACCTAGAGATTGTTTTGAAGGTCGATTGGTTTGACCTCGGGTTTGACTTTGAAATGTCCTCGACAACGTTAAGATGTCCTTGACATTTCACTTGCCCTTCAGGTGTTTTGAAGGTCATGTTGTTTGACCTTGAGACGTGATTGGTGGGGGTGTTTGTTATTAAGTGATGCTTTTGTTTTTTATGTGGGTAGGGGGTGTTCGACCTTGAACGTTGCCTATATAAAAGGCTTGGTTGGTATAAGAACCTGCATATTCAAACGCGAATCATTTGCAGTGACAACTCGCTCATAAATAGAAATATTGTCTGGTGTATTCTGAAAGTGCTTTTAGGTATACTATATTCGTTTTTTTGGCTTTGAAAACCCTTATTACATTTGTAATAATAAGTTTTTTAAAGCAAATAATTGAAATTAATGAAACGTTTAACGAAGAGGTTGAGCGCAGAACATGAATGACGGTGGGAAACATATATATTTTTAAAAAAATTAAGTTAATGATAACACGTTTTGGGGAAACAATTCTAGTAATATTGTATGATGAAATTCATAATCAAACTTTTCAATCATTTTTTGCCAAAACGGTTGTTGTAACCCTTTCATTGGACACAGTCGAGAATATTAACAATTCAGAAGGTAAATTCACTTTGACTTATTTAAGTCAAAGCTTCCAAGTGTTCTGTGGTAATACCAGGTCATTATTAAATTTTGGAGTGTTGGAATAATATTTAATATTAAAGCTACTAGTTTTGTAATATAATACATTGAATACAAAATTGTAATAAAGGGGTTGTTAGACATAAAGTCCGTAATAACAGAATACTCGCACATTTATTTCTTATTAGATATGGGTGATGTTGTTACTGAAAGGTATGATTCCCAGGTCAGAATCTTGAGCAACGACAACCATTTTGCACACATCTGACATTTGGCTGTACAGCTAAGAATAATGTCTGAAGATATTCTTTCACTTTTAAGTCAATTTGAAGCTGGTGACCGAGAAGAATTTATTAAATATTTGAAGGATTCAACAAATTTATCTGTAGGAGCACATATTTGTGAAAAGTATGTATATGGATGCATTACATTGGAAACCTTTTGTTTAGAAATGCTTGAGGAGGATCTAAAGGATTTTTAAATTAAAATTCCACAAATTCCAAGTGGTATTATTGAGAAATTTCAATTATACGAAGATTTGGGTGTTGAGGCAGTAGCTCAGCACAAGCAACAAGTGGAAAATCTACAAGAGCATGGTATTGTTCCTCAGAGCAATAATAATGGTGAGAGTGACTTACAAGAACATATGGTTCCTGAAAGCAGTACCAACGACGACCAGCGTGATGTTGAAACAATCGATAAAATGGATGTAGATTAAAAAAGCAAATTTTTATAGTAACTTGTTTATAAATAAATATTTACTTATTACCTTGTTTTTTTTTTTATAATATGTAAGTAGGAAACACTAGACAATAGCTTAGTATAAGTTGAAAATGATTAGTATTAACAACACGATTGATAAATTTGGTGGAAAGAGAAATAATGCCAAAATCGGATTACTACGTGGTGCACCCGGGATTGGTTTTAAGCTTGCTCCTAATGGATCGTATGATATTCAAGGAAAGACTGCTTTTCCAACGAAAAGTAATGATGCTGCTACAAAGGAGTATATTATTAAAGAAGTACACACACTACGTAAACAAATGGCAGAACTATTAAATAAATACGTTGTAGCGTATTTCAAAACAGAATTGACTAAACTGGGTTGGCAGGTAGACAAAAACGCAAATTTACCATGCTTACACTTGAAAGTTTTGGTATTCGTGGTCATAAATGAAGAACCTCTCCTGATGACAATGAAGAAGATAATGTTTTTTACTCAAGCCTAATTCAATTGTATAAGTATTTAAATAAAACAAGTTTGAAGTACATTATGTATTTATTTTAATAGTAATCTTAAGCAATATACGTATTTTGACAACCTAGAAAGTATTAAATAATAAAATCATTTAAACAATATCTGAGTCATCAATCCATGAGTTAAATTGATCTGAAATCCTAACCATTTTACAAATAATTCATTAACATTATTCTTCTTGCGGTGACGAAGTACTTTTTCCACTAAATAAACATTCGGACTATTTGTTTTTTGAAGTTCGGCTTCATAAAAACATCCTTTTATAGGTAGACTTTCTGTTGATTCCAAGAGGTATGCTGGTGGATTGGCAATGTTAACTTTTGCGATTGCGAGCCTTTATCAAAGACACTTTTATATTTGCTTATACGAACCACATCACCCAAACGAAATTTAAATTTTTTGGGTGCTACTTTTATCCAACTGTATGCAGTAATGCGGGTGGTTGGTTTAACGTTAATTGGTTTCATTCCAATAGTACGATGCTTCTTGTTATAGGTTTTCGTTATCGATGGCAAAAGTTGTATCCATTTGTAGAAACCTCTTGCTAAAAACTCCTTATACAGATCATTTTTGAGCGTTCAATTATCGCCGCTTTTTTGGTGCTGAAAGATTTTGAAATGTGTTATAAAAAAATTCTTTACCTTAGTCGCTTTGCAGATTTATTGGCGTATATCCGGATTCTTCAATAATGTTTGATTGCTTTAGTGAATTCAACCCCAGTCTTGCTTCTAATTGCCCTAGTATAGACATATTTGGAGTAGCAATTTATGCTAAGATATAACGATATCCATCGTTTTCATTTGCTTATTGTTGCATTTCGGCCACATGTATTTGCCACAAGTCTTCTTGCCCTTTAATGATAGTGGGTCTTCTGGGAAAATTTAAAAGTCATTTAAAATTTTTATTTTTTCAGTGCTAGGATTTATAGTTCCAACTCACGTCTCTTGAGATACTGATCAATTTAGGTGGATACTTTTCTTCTTCTTCACGAAGTTCTTCAATAATTGATATTATTTCATTATCGTGTCCAGTATGACCAGGCATTTTTGAACTCCATAGGAATCGTAACTGTTCCAGTAACTCCTTCGGTTTGTTCCAATAGGCGTAGTCAATATTTTTAAATAAAACACGCTTTTTAATGGTAATACAACTTTTGCATGCGCTTTTTTTCTTGCAATCTCACTTCCCAATTGATAATTAACGGTTTTATAATCTGTAAATATTTTTTCCACCTGGTTTCCTGTAACCATCGCTTCTCATCATAGCCATTTTATGCTGCATTTGTCAAGTGTAACACCCTTTTATAGGTTTCTAACAGTTCTTGAGTTACCTTTTCTATATGTTCTAATACCGGCGAAGTTTTTAAGAATATCAAGTCGTAAAGTCCCGGATCCTCCTCAAATGTTGCAATATTCTTAGCTTGGTGCCATAGTGACACTTAACCAGGCGGGAAACGTATTTCCAAATTACCCACATACTTACTTTTATTTTTTACTTTTGTATCATAACGTACCCCATAAACTGTATCAAATAGTGATGGTTTTGTCCTTAATACGTTCAAATGTGCATGAATTATAAAATCTGGAGATCGTTTAGGGTATTAGTTGACATAGTAGATTTGTAGGGAGAAGGCGTTGCATAGATTCCATCAAACGTCTCATTCTTTGAGGTATCCAATGATGCTTCATCAGTATATTTGTATCGTCATTCGACTAGCATTGATGTTCCCCAACGGAAACTCCTCTCTAATGCGTATGCTTGTCGCATTTAATGGTTCTTCAGAGATGTTGACACTTTTAGATTGTATTTGTACTTGCTTGCGAGCTTTTTGTGTCACTACTTTGAATATAGAAATCAAAGGCTTAGCAATTGGCTCATAAAATTTTTCCAATTTAAATTTATCTTGTGCATCTCTAACTCTGTAACCCCGATCAATTAGCGTTTTAGATCAATATCATTCATCGTAAAGGTGATGTTACTAGAATATCAGGCAACTGTGAAATGAGCATTCACTGATCTTACTCTGTTTATATATAGTTATCGAAACTCTTGCGATATCGTTCCGAATTTAAATCACTGTCTATATCAATAACTAGAAATCCATACTTGTCTTTTCAACGTTTAGCACACGTCTTGAAATTGTGTGAGAGTGACATCTGGTGATATATGATCAGAAAAAATATGGCGTAAGTTTATTTCATCTTGTTTGAACATTATAATTAAATTGCCGTTATCACGTACTAATTGCTTGGAGACTCGGGAAGAGGTTTCGGCTAAGTACAAACTATTCACGTTTCCCATACTGAAATATGATCGTATAACATTCTGTTTCTCACACATTACGTCATCAAATATGAAGATGGAGTTTAACTTGGCATCGGATGGTTCCACGATATCTGTTGTATCGCTAAAAGTGTAATAACCAAGCTCTTTAATTGGTAAGAAATTTTTTTTGAGATATTCATATTCGGGTTGATAACAGCGACTTTGAATATACGTAAACATTTTCAAATCGCAATCCTAAAGGCAAAGTTTTGGTATGGGTGTTGCAGCGCAGACACCGAAAATGAAGAAGTGTTCCAAAAGAAAACGACGTCGCGGTAGTAGATCTGTCAAAGGAAATCGTATACATAAACATAAAAGAATATCCAAGTTTGCTTTTGGACCGGCGTTGCGACAACCCATTCGAGCTGAACTGACTAAAGCTGGTGGTAGGAAATTCGCAAAAAAGGACATATTTAATGCATCTAAAATAACTGTGTCTACGGCACGGAAATTGTGAAAAGCCGGCGGTGGTAAACGATGGATACGCACACCTAGAATTATACCTGTTCCAAAGGTCGGTGGGTTATTACATAGAACAGGTTTAGGACTTTTTATGAACCACCCAAAAAACTAATAAAATAAAATGCCTTCCTAGAAGGCCACTATTGAATATTGATCTAGAAAGGTATGCATTACACTTGCAAGTGCCATATTTTAAAGGGGTATATGAGAGTTTCACTTCGCCGACGTGGTCCTAGACGCCATGGATCTGCTATTATTAATTTGGACAGTATAAAAGGATTTGGAACGCACTGGGTGGGGTATCGAAAGAATGGTTTAGAAGTTACATATTACGACAGTTTCAGTGATTTACCACCACAAACTGAATTGGTTCGGTATCTGCGAATGGGTCGGGAAGCAGCAAAGGAAATTTATTATACATACTAACGGCAGCAGAAATTTGGAACAGTTTTGTGCGGACATTTATGCTTAAAGTTTCTTTCTCAGTCGCAAAAAACAATATATCGTTAACCCCCCAAATTGATCAGGATAGTTATAAAAAGATGGTGTCATCGTTGAAAGTTTATCATCGTTCTGGTAGTTTATTAAAAATGACTTCTAATGAGTTAGAAAACACGCCCAAAGGGATAATGATTGCTTGTTGTCCAAATGAAATCGCACTTGTGTGGGATAAATTGCCAGAACATATGAAATGCGACATCTTAATATTGTATTGAAGTATCAGTATTGTACGGACCATCATAATAGCAATAATTTAGATCGAAACGAAGGCCATGGACCAGACCCTTGGAGACTGTTTTGCTGCTACTGTAAAATAAGTTATGTAAAAATTACAGAAAAAAATTGGTTTAAAAATTCAAAAGCAAGGAAAAGACGGAACACCTCTAGCCTTCTAAACTGTTGTCGACAACAACAAAAAACAAAAACAATTGATTATTTTATCAGTCATGTCGTATACATTCACTCTAACAGGACGCTTAAGCGTGTTAAGTACAGACTTTTATCCACTATTGGAGGTGAGTACTGTAAATAATATGGGCGCGCTCTTGTTGGATTTTACACGTATAATTCTATGTTCAATATCGATGAAAGCAACAATTCACTTTCATACAAGAAAACAGCTGTTCAATCTTCACCATCTATAAAGTTCGAGATTCCACCAGGCGTATATGAAGTGTACGAGATTGAAAAAGTAATGAAAACTGCTTTACAGAAATCCACAAAGATAATGATGATAAAATATTTTCACTAACACCCAACAACAACGCACAAAAATGTGAAATAAAAACAAAATACGTTATATATTTTACAGGAGAAAACTGTATTGGTAAGATGTTGGGATTTGATCAAATATTTTTACCAGTCAACAAAAAACATGAATCAAGTTTTCAAGTAGATATTATGTAAGTACGTATAATACGTGTTGATTGCAATAATATCTCTGAAGCATACCTTAACTCACAAGAATGTCATAATTTATTCGAATTCGATATTGATGTGGAACATGGTTATAAGATAACGAAAGAACCTGCAAACCTTATTTATTTGACGTTAAAGCCTGAAGGACGTCAGTTCATAGACATCAATCTAAGCATCTTGGACGATAACGGTGATCTTATCGGTTTTCACGACGAGAAGATTAATATAAAACTGGAGCTAAAGAGGCTGACATAAGAATGGGTTTTCGTTACAATCTTCAACCATACATGTTTTCTTCAATATGTCAAAAAATGGCAAAGTTTAATAAAATGAAACAAAATGCTAAAGCGAAGTTCATTCACGATTCAGACGTTAGATCGAAAGGACATCACCGTCTCTCTGCAAAAGATCTTAGATTTCTTAAGTCCATTTGTGTGAAAGTACGAAGTCAGCGAAAAAATTAAGGTTTTTACTGAACCTATTTTCGATATCTCTATTATAAGTCTGCTAGCAATACACATATAAACCCTACGGACAGTGCTGCCAATCTCAGATTTCGGATTGTACGTGGTGGGTTTGTGAATTACCCGCTTTTACCCGCAGCCTAATTTCTAATTACTCGCAATTTTACCCACACGAATGAAATTAGAATTTAAAGTATGGAATTGATGAAATTATAAAATTTTATTAATTCATTGTCAATAATAAACCCATAGGACTAACGGGAGGTTAATTTGCATGGACCACACCAACGTTGCCAACATTTTAATTTGAGATAATGGAATACCATACCAAAGCACATGAATATGATAGCGTAAACCTATTTTGTGTATCTCATTAATTTTACATTTAAAAGAAACTTTTATTTTAATAAAAAAAACATTGTTTTATATACTTAAAAATATATTTTTCATGACCTAAATTGTTTCATTTGGTGAACAGTTTAATTCACGCCGATATATATTAGAAGTAATTTGGGTTGTCTATAAGTGGGATTTATAACGTAATATTTAATTTTAGGGTGGAAATGTCGTTTTTTTATAATTTGTAGATAAAACAAAACAAGTAATTTACTTCATATTTATTTTTACGTTGCAAGCAGGTAAAGGAATTTTATATTTAATATGAACATATCCTTTTGGTACTCTCAAGTCATGGATTCACGACGTCGACTTGCGTTTCTACTTTCGATTTTCAGTTGCAGTGTTGCCGAATCGAGTTAATGATTTTTCTTAAGTTTCATGGTGAATTTGAATTTGCCGCTTCCTTTCACGAGTCATTTTACTGACTATTTCCGTGTTCGACCTTCTTGGTTGGCCAACGGTCTTCATCCCTTGGTATCGTCATTCCGGTTGGTAGTCGAGGTACTTACAACACCTCCATGTGTTGATCCGAAGAAAAATCGGAAATCATGGATTAACTATCTGCTTTATCTGAGAGCCAAAGTAAAGTTTGTGTTTTGGAGAAAACCTGGATTTTTATCCAGCAATCTTTGGCCATGCCGGAATCAAACGTTTTGGAGTTTTTTTTCTATAGTAACTTTGGGATTTAGTTCAGGTAAGCCGCTTATAATAATTTCACATACCTTTTTCTTCGTTTTGAAAAATGTTATGTATTTCCCAGTTTTCGTTTTTTTTTTTGGAGTACTCATCCATGGTTTTCTGTCTCCTTTTAGAATCCACATGGGAGTCGACTCCTAAGTTTTGGCATACCGTACCGTAGCATGAGTTATGAATTATGGTCTTAAAAGAAACGTAATCTGTTGTCCCTAGACTTCTTTATTTGATCCAGTTCTGTTCGAATGCTGTTAGTTCCAGACACTGTAACTGTTCCTGTGATTTTGAAGTGATCCTCTTGATGTTTTGATGCAGCCCTTGAAGTCCTGACATCCCTGGAAGGATTTATAAAGGCCAGATAATATTTTTTTTTATTAATTATCCATTTTTATTCATTTTTTTTGCTACAAGCATTATTTAATATTTTACATTTTTACATTTGATTTACAGTTTAAAAGATTTATGCTATTTAAAAGTGAACCAGTTAATTAAATATTTCTTTCTAACTTTCATTTATTTTGCAATAATTAAAGGTGTTAAAATTATTAATGAGTTATGTGAACTATAGTCGACTATGGGGCTTATTTAATTTTCTTTATGAAAATATTGGCATATTAACTTCCTCTTTTTTTACCTATTTTGAATTATCTTATTTAAATTGTACATTTGCTATATAATATATGGTGTCGTAAGTATAGAAAATTTACCTCATATTTTCATTTATCCTGCCTACACTCACCTAATTTGTATTTCAGTTTTTTTTTGCTATAGGAACTAGCTTAAGCTAAAGTTTATTTATTTTGGTTTCGCAGTTTTCCTTTATTAAGTATATAAAAAAAACAGCGTGGCGCCCTTTTAGTAGTCTACTTGGATTATGTAATGTATTTTTTTTAAGATTTACTTCTGATTTTAAAGAACACGCCAAAATTTAATAATTAAATTTTAATATCTAACATCAAAGTTAATTTAATAAAATTATTTTTCATTTACCCCCGAACCCATAGTGCTCTCCAGATGAAAAGCTGCCGTTAGCTGAGCGTAAAAAAAAAACAAGGGGTATGATACGCTACATATATATATATATATATATATATATATATATATATATATATATATATATATATATATATATATATATATATTATTCAATTTGTTTTTTAAACCCGGTATATATTAATTGGACTTCTTTCTTGGGTATAGGTTTATTTGCAAAATCAAACAATAGGATTAACTTGACGTTTCGCCTATCATAGTAGGCTTTCTCAAAAATTGCTCATTCCTTTTTTTTTTTTGGTATATATGGCTTTCATTTTCTATTTACAATTAATTTAAAAAACATTTAGTGGTCCAATTATAAAAAGACATTTACAATTTTTCTAAAACTGATTTAAAATTTTATACTATTGACAAATATTACAAAATTAATAAAATAAGGTTACATACCTCGAAAAATGCATGTTGATTATTTATTTATATTTGAATAATAGGTAGCAAGTTAGTGGTTTGCCAAGCCACTCATGGCACAGTTTTAGGTAAAAAGGTGTTCTTATCGTAGTACGTTTTTTTGAGGAATTTAAAGATAATTTTTTGCTATTTTTTAATTTAAACCTTAGAGTAGAATCAGACATCCACAATGATATACTACATTTTAAAAATAACGGCTTAGACGAAGTTAAAACTATACTAAAATATCAAATTGTGGTATATTTGACTTGAATTTTGTATGTCTTGTTTGTCATTTACTGTCTTTTTTTATGTGAATCATTTCTTTGATAATTAATTTCTGATACAAGTTATCTTCATCAATAATTTTGGTTTCAGAAAAATTAAATTCGTGTTTTGTGCTTTTTTTCATGTTTGTGTAATGCAGTGGATGCATTCTTTGTATACTTATGCCTTTTTATTCTATTTTCTAAAAGTTGGGTTGTCATACCAATATATATATGTCATAGGGCAGTTTAAACAAGGAATTTCATATACGAGATTGGATTTTTTATTTTTAGGAATTTTAGTTTTTAATTTTGTAAATAGGGAGCCTATCAGGTTCTGGGCTTTATGACACAACATTATGTTATATTTTCCTAAGATATGTTTTAATTTTTCAGATAATTGAGATGTGTATGGCATGGCAATATATTTTTTTGCGTATTATCTTATCTTACGTTTTCGTTATGATTGTTATAATATATGTACGTCCTTTGTTTGATAATTTTTTTATCAGTTTTTCTGGGAAATGATTTGCATTCAAGGTTTCTTTAACTTTTTTAAGTGCTTCAGGACGGTATTCTGGTGACGTTAAAGATATGGAACGGTCAACTATTTACAACATTTTTTATATAATATATAATTTTATACATCTTTGTGTGCGCCCATTTAAAGCTTTATAAATTTTGCATCAATATGGCTGGTGGGCTTTTATTGTCGCCACTGTCCTTATAAAGTTTTCAATTTCTAGAAAGAAAGCTCACCATAACCCAGCATTCCTTTGCTGAAATTTTTATTCTAATCGAACGTTTTTTTTTAATACAGGTAAAATACTCTTTGCACGTCATTTAAAGTAATAAACTAGTATGGTTGTCTAACAGTTCAGAGTTTTATTTTTAAACTTCGTGTAAATGTTCAGCTAAGCTTATAAATACTTTTTAATCGGACGATTTTGTAGCTTTGCTCTCGAATAATATTTGCACTGCGACGCTGACGACTGGAAAATTGGTCTAATTAAGAATAAGTGATTTGTCCTTGTATTATTTTACCCAAAACAGAGCTTCCAAGAAGCAAAGCAACCTGTAATGACAATACACTCGATCGGCGTTTGGTTCCTCGTAAGACCATGAAAATAAGGGGGGCGGGCTGTATTACAGGTTATTCATAATACTTACATGTCGCTCGACTGTTTAGGTCTTTCTCAAACCAAGTCAAAAACTGCTATATGTTACGAACACAGTTTGGCTATATATAAAAGGTTTTTAAACTATAAGAAAAGTTGCTTGAACTCCACGTTAGGTAAAAATCCACTATCTATAATTGACAGAGATCACATTAATTTGTATGATCTGAAATCATACTATAAACTACGAGCATTTCGAGCTATATCACTAAAAATGTTTGAAATATGTCTTGAAGAGACCCAAAGAACCAAGTATTAGAAACAACTATTTGATTAAAGCCAGACCTATTTAGAAGAACTTTATAAGTTGTCAAAACTCAAAAGTATTTTTTTATGAATTTAGAAATTTGCATATGTTTTAAATCAGTTGCTCATTTTGTCATCGATTTTTTTTTACAAACATCTACTACATTAAAAAGTATAGCCAAAAGCCAGACCATACATTAGGGGTAAAAATATTGCGATTTCAGTAAAAAATATGCAGTAAGCATGAAAAAAGTCGCAGAAGTTTGCTAATATTTACACTTTGAAGTAACTTTGAACACACAGAAGTTGTAGTTTTATATTTACAAATATGGCGTCTTTGAAGTACCACTCGCCAATTCATTGATGAACTTTTTACTTCAACGTTAGGCGTTATCGAAGAACTGATTTACCACATCGAGTTCAGATCGTTTTATACACCACATACAGCCCCTTCCATTCTCGACACCCCCTACTACTCAATACACCACACACCAAGTCATGAGTACAGCTAATTTCGGATTTGAATATAAAACATACGCATATCTTCGTCCATTATTCCATTCTTCATAGACAATTACAACATAAAGGTGTGTGACGTGTGCATCATTAGAGAAAGACTTCAAGCATACCACGATACATACATGTAAGTAAAAACTTGCTAACTTAAGTAATCCCTCTGACCCAATTACAGAACTGATTTATGAATTAGTCAATATTTGTCGTCAGGGTATGATTTATTGCGATCAGTTTCTTGATGACAATTTAGATTTTAAGGGAATAAGTTATTCTAAAATACTGTTTTCAGTTACATTAAAACATATTAATAACGCTATTATGTAATGTAATGTGTAATACAAGTATGACGTCACACATATGCAAAGGTCAATGGTTACTAAACCTGATAGCTCCAGCCAGTTGTAATCAAATAATAGCCAAGGCCAACGTAGCGAAAGCCAATCGTAGCAAAAACCAATACTAGCAAAGGCCAACGGTAGCAAAGGCCACATTAAAATAAAAAGAAGATTGCTCATAGTGCCTCTATGCCTACTAATTGCTAAGTTGGAAACCATTCGGCTGCTACACCTTTAGAACCAGGGGCACTTCTCACTAATAACTCATTTCGCTTAAAATGTCCATTTCAACGCGTTGTTTTTGGGCAAAAACAAGGAGTGAAACGTGTGGACACCGGAGTTGACACTGCACTCTAACTGCTTTGTTTTTGCAAAGAACTCTGGAACATTTAAACAAACTCTCCATCGTAGTGGTTGTAAAATGTCTATAGACTACAAAATGCAATAATGTCTTGTCTCTATTAAAATTGTCCGACGTCGTGGTTAGGGTACAGTTGAGTACTTTTAAGCACCAGGCTAATTAATACAACTTAAACACAAAACGTGTAAACGTCAGCCCTATTTCAATGTTTATTTCAGATCCCGAGATTATCTTACTAATTAATCTATTGAGAATGACTCCGAACGAAAAAACACTAAGCTGAAATGTGTCGGAGATGTTTATAGATTGAATCTTCCTTATTTTCAAAAACATGTCACCACCACTCTATATGTCTATAAAGAACTTCAGTTCTTCCTTTGTTTGAGCAGAGGCTTATCCGACCTAAAGAAAAAGGCCTGAAAATGTCCTCTGTCTGGTTGATTTTGGTTCTCTGTTGGGCCACCTGCAGGGTGCTCGCTCACATATGTTTGATTTTATCTATATTATCTATATCTTTAAAATAAGTGTATTTAACAATATATTTGTTCCTCTTGCTCAATTTTTAAATTAGTTTTAATAGAGTTAATTATATATTTTTTTAGGGATTTATCAATCAAATGATAAATAGTAGTGCAGCAAACTAAAAATTAGAAATAATAGATCTTATATAGTTGACCAGCTATTGGATTATCGTGCGCGTTTGCTCTCTGATTAATTAGTTCGCGCGAATGAATCCTTATCTAACTAAACTGTTGGTCTAAACTCTTGGTCAGCTAAAATATAATACTGCGCGTCAACTCTTAGAAAACAATTGTTCCCTCTGCTACTGTAAATAGAAATTAAATCTTAGCTAATTTAATACATATATATATATATGTTATTTTATTGCACTATACCGATTTTGTAACAAAATGCGTTTTTAATAATAATAATACGATTTATATTTTTCACGCTTGGACTTTATTTCCTAGACAAACTGTCTACTGGTTTACATAGAGTATGTACAATATAATTTTTATGAAATTAGAATATGAATTATACGATATTGTTAGATTAAATTATTAATTATATACTTCGTAAATGTACTTTTTTTCACAAGACTGAACAGATGACACAATTTTTTGATATTGGATTGATAATTTTCCATTGTTGATGCAAGTTGTTCCTCCTCCTCTTTCTGTCTGTCTTTCCTATAAAAAAAGACAATCTAAATTGCTATGCTTCAAATCCTTTAATATCCAAATATAAATTATTACACTAGATATTCATAGTTTTCAGTTATTTGCGTTTATCATATTTAAAATACTTGTGCTATCAAGGTCTCTACTATTTTAGTTGCAAGTTGCACAATATTAAAGGACGAAAAGTCAAGTATTTATACTATTTATAACTATTTTAAATTTAAGAAAACTACATAAAGAGCAAATATTTTAGGTTTTAAAAGGACCAGACCATTTCACTTATCTAACAGGCACAAAGGAAATAGTTTTGTTAAAAAAGTAGAAAATTATACCACATAACTACTATAACTTAACATTTAATTAGGTGGGAAAAATTATAAGATGATTCCATTATCCAAACAAACCCACAAAATACATCTAATAAGTTTAACAATTAAATTAATTATTTAAACACTAAATACAACAAATATAGGTATTTCAAATGTCAAATTTGACATTTCGTTAAACATTCTAAATTTTAATTGAGCTTTCTGCAACCGGACGTTTGCGGTAAATGAAGTAAAAGTTACCTAATATGAAATATATAAACATGTTTTAAAAGTTTGAAACATTTTGAATATGGTTAGCAGAAATATATATTTTTTAAAGTTGATAATAGACTTAATGAAATGTTAAAATAATGTACTAGGTAACAAAATAAAATATAACATTATTTAACTACATTTTATTTTTTAAGACTTGTTGCGGTAAATAAAGTAATACATTAAAAATTGGTAATTCCGTTAAGTGTCAAAATCGAGGTTACCTAACCGGTAAACAAGTTACGACTCGGAAATTGGGACGGGGTGACCAAAAAATAGACACCCTGAATAGAAATCCTGTTCATATTACTTAGGCATATCAATCTTATTGTTAAACTCCTACAAAATTTGAAATTGATCGGTTAAATACTTCTAAAGACATTGGCACAAAACTGACTTGTGATTTTGATTGGGCCACTTTGAGAGCATGTATATAACGCTTGGAGTATGGAGCCATAGAGAATTTTCTTTTGTGTAGACTGTCATAATTCGACAATGGGAACCTGTATAAGTGGATACACGGCATATGACGCGTGAATAATATCCAAAAGCCATGATTGTAACAGAAGTATGGCAATTAAAAATAAAAATTGACGGTTTGGGTGTTTTCTCAAAAACTCTTGATTGCATATTTATTGAATTCTTACGTGTCCACTGTACGTTGAAAAATTATTCTAAAATGTTAGATATATCTGGATATAGTACCAACGACTCAGGGAAAGCAAGACTTTTTGTAAAAAATAGACTTACTTTTGTTGCAGCCATAAATAACGAAGTTAAAGTAGATCCACAAGCAGGCTGCAGTTCGTTTTCTGAATGTTATTTTAACCTGAGGAAATGCCTGTTCGCTACTCCAAAAAATTCTTTGATGGGTCAATTTGGGACGCGACACAGGGTTTAGAAACCACTGGTCTACCCTATAATATATTATTTACATTTAATCAAAGATTCTTCGATATTTGTTACTAAGACTATCAAATAAGATAATTACATCGATATAGACACTCTCTTACGTTAGGCAACCCGTAATGTTTGATTCACATGATTAAACCAATTATAATTTGCTCCGTGATTAATTAAAATTCTGAGTTAAGGTACAAATTTATATAGATAAACTAGTTAGAGTTATTTTTTATGCAACTGTTACCTGCCCTAAGTACGTTGCATAAAATACTGCATACAAATATATAGTCTGGTTCAGATTAGTGCGAAGTATATACTGATCCAGCATAGTGTCATGTATATATAAATATATTAATTAATTAATTTAACCGTTAGAATTATCCGACGCATTATGTAGGTATGTTTGGATAAAGCAATAATCTTGTACTTTTTTCCTACTTAATTAAACATTAATCTGTATAAAATAATTGTCTTGTAATAATCTCCGACGGGAATGATAACAAGCATGTGCCCTTTAAATAACCTTTATAAGCAAACCCAATAAAACCATTTGTCCAAACATACAAGATCTATTTTTTATCGCGTTTCTATTCAATGATGGACCAATGTTCTTTTTGAAATGAAAACATTTGTTTAACTGAAAGGCTCGAATGTAAGTAAGTACGATGATGCCGTATCTCCCTGAACAGGTTAATACGAAATACCATTAATTTGTATATACCTATCCACCGCGCTAAAAACAGCGCTACTCTATATGAAGAAATCTTGAGCTAAACCTACAAACCTGAACCAGTATTAAATATCGATTATATTTTTACAAGGCAGCAAACTCTATCCTGATAAACGTTTATAAATATGACCAGTACTGTTACCATTGCAAACAAATAGGTGGAATGAGTAAAATTACTTTGATACAAAAAATTATAAGACATTACAAACCTGAACAAGATATACGGTTCAGTAAATGTATATATATATATATATATATATATATATATATATATATATATTTTTTTTTTTTTTTTTTTTTTTGACGAGAACTAAAGCACATTGGAGTTTGACCAACTATAGACACGTATTTCTGACTTAAGGACTTCATCAGTACAGTCAACGAATTGAGAGATGAATACAACTAGCGCCCGGGTAGACGTGACGAGGACAAAACGACCAAAAATTTCATTTATCGACAAATGTCACTCTTGATAAATGATCCTACTTATTAAAAAACATAAATATTAATAATAAATAATCCACAATGACAAATATAAATGTATAGCTGTCAGCTAAATATAACATAATAATAATAACAAACCACCCATGTATTGCTAGCATTTCACAAATTGCCGTTTGATACGTATTCAGTTGAAATCAATTGCACGGCCTTTAGTATTTCAAAACCTCAATATTATTTTCGGTGGTGTGCTAATATAATATATATATATATATATATATATATATATATATATATATATATATATATATATATATATATATATATATATATATATATATATATATATATATAGGAGGAGTAGATGGCGTTCGAGTAGCTAACATTCACTATACTGCCGCTCGTGCTTTTTTCAATTATTTTGTACGAAAAACTGTGTTTAGACTAAAATAAAGAAGTTTTTCTAGTGTCTTTTGTGACTTAGTGCGAACGCAATAGAGGAATTGGGTTTATATCTACACTAACGTAAGTTAAAAGGAAATTTTCTTATCATGGTTCTGTCTGCGGCCGACCTTGACAAAATTAAGGGTCTTATTGCATCTACCTTGAACGAACACTTCGAGGAAAAACTAGCCCAGCAGGTTGCGGATAGAGTAAAGGAAGAAATGTCCAGCTTTAGATCTATGGTAAAAACTCTAAATAATCAAGTGAAAGTCCTCCAAGAGAAAAATAGAACTCTGGAAGCCATGTTGGATTCATGCGAGCAATCATCGCGCAGTTTAAACGTGCGCATATTTGGCGTCGCTCAGGAAGAGAACGAAAATATTAAAAAAATTGCCTTGGACCTTTTCAATAAAAGAATTAAGTGTAATATTAAAGACTCCGATATTAGAAAAACCTATCGCATCTCCGCAAAAAATCCGGGCGATAAGCCACCGGCTATCCTAGTGCAGTTTGCAAATGATGTTAGTCGTGTCTCGGTACTTAAAAATCGGAAATTATTAAGAACGACGGGCGTTTCTGTGCAAGAGGACCTAACTAAGTTTCGTCTTTCTTTAATGAAGAAATCCGTTCAAAAATTCAGTGCTAGATCAGTGTGGTGCTCACAGGGAAATATTTATGTGAAAGATAAAAGTGATATAGTTCATCGTATAAGCGATCTAGATGTTTTAAATAAATTATAGGATTATTTTTACAAAGGGGATTTCACAACGAGGTATGATGTTTATGTCTCAATACCCTTCGTATTTAGGTATA
Source organism: Kuschelorhynchus macadamiae (assembly GCA_030620095.1). Taxonomy (NCBI): domain Eukaryota; kingdom Metazoa; phylum Arthropoda; class Insecta; order Coleoptera; family Curculionidae; genus Kuschelorhynchus; species Kuschelorhynchus macadamiae. The sequence goes on from JAUTXW010003032.1 coordinate 118,627, forward strand.
TATATAAAGTACTTTATTATTTTTTATGGTAAAACCATAAATGATTTGGGAACATGTAGAATATTATAACTTATGTTATTTTGTTTACAAAACGTTCGTTCACTGTTTTTTTTTTGAGAAGTTAGTGTTAGGATGTTATGATTTATAATTTTTTTTTTCATTTAAGTACATGTTGTGGACATCTAATTCATAATTGCGTGTTTTCCTCAAGACACTTATATTCTGCTTTGCTGGATAAAATTACGTATTTTACTTAATATCATTATATTAGACTCATTTTACTGGTAATTGATGCCTATGTGATGATATTTTTTTGGTTAGAATATACTAGGATTTTTTTTTGGTTCTCGTACAACAAAGATATTGTAGGTTTATTTTTAAAATCTTATGCAGGTAGCTGTAGATTTTGGTGGATATATTTTTTTTATTTTTTATATATTTTATAAATTCTACATTCCTTCATTTATATCGTTCTTCTCTAAATCCTTTACCTTTTCTTCTTCTGTGCTGAGAGTTTTTAAATGTCTTTTAATATAACCCACATCAATGTTCGTTCGATAATTTCACATTTCCACAGTTTTAAGGAGTATTACGAAAACAAAAACTTTGAGTTCATAGGTGTCACAGAGAGTTGGTTACGTTCAGATATCTCTAATGAGGCAATTAATTTACAAACCTATAATTTAGAAAGAAATGACAGACAGGACCGTCGAGGGGGAGGTGTGGCTGTTTATATCAAGGACGATCTCAAATATGATGTTATTCTGACCGAAAAGTTTGATTTTTTAGAAAGTATCTGGATAAAGATTTTTTTAAAAAAGTACGAAATTATTATTGGAACTATTTATAGACCTCCAAATTCTGAAATTGCCTCGTTTTTAAATACATTCGAAGACACGTTAATTAATATTTCCTCCTCATATGAAAACATTTCTTGCATAGGCGATTTTAACACGGATATCTTAAATTATGAAAGCCCTTTGACAAGGCAGCTTTTGCAAACTGTGGAGCCCTTTAATTTAGAACAAATTATTTTAAAACCGACTAGAATTACCAATAGAACTCAGTCTTTAATTGATCTTATTTTCACGAATTGCGATAAAGTTGTGAATAAAGGTGTTGTTGATTGCCAGTTTTCTGACCATTGCTCAGTTTTCTGTCAGATTAACTATTCTTGCGACCCTAAACCACCTAATAAAATACTATATAGATCACTAAAAAACATTGATATAAATTTGTTTCAAAGGGACCCGGAAGCAATAACATTTAATGAGATATAATATTGAAAATATTGACGAAAAGATAAACTTTTTAAATAATAGTATATTGGCCTTATTTAATAAGCATGCACCTATTAAGCACCTTACTGAACGCAATAAACCTCTCCAGCCATGGATCACAGAAAATATTAAACGCATGCAGAAATTAAGAGATAAAGCCTTTCGTGATTTTAAATCTAGTAAACTGCCTAGCAAATGGGATTATTATAAACAGTTAAGGAATTTAACAAATAAATCAATTACATTAGAGAAAAAACTTATTATAGGCATACCTTTCAAAATAGTTCCATAAAAGAAAAGTGGAAAGAGCTTAATAAACTGAGGCCAGTAAACACAAAGGAAATTCCGCAGGTTTTTAAAGATACAAATAAATTTAATTCATTTTTTATAAATTCAACCAAAACAAATAATTCGGTAAATAACGATCTACTAAATTTTTACTTAAATAACACTAAAAATAATCTAATTTCCTTGTTAACTTTTAATACTGTAACGGACAATGATATTCTTCAAATTATAATGAAAATTAAAAGTAAAGCTGCGGGCACAGATGATATTAATATAATTTTAATCTCGCTGTGCTGCCCTCATATTATTGGTTTTATAACACACATTGTTAATGAATGTATTCTTCATGAGTATTTTCCTGACATTTGGAAAAAAGCTTTTGTCACACCCCTTCCCAAAGTTAGTTCTCCGAAGGATTTAACACAATTTCGTTCAATAAGCATACTTCCAACGTTTTCAAAAATTTTAGAAAGAGTGCTGGAAACTCAAATACGCATACATGTTAATCTAAATAATATTTTACCAACGAAACAATCCGGATTTCGCCCTAAACATAGTTGCGCGACGGCAATGGCGGATGTTACTGACGATATCTTTTCCGCTCGAGACAATAACGAAATCACAGCATTAATTTTACTGGATTTTAATAAAGCATTCGATTTTTTAAATCATAAAATATTAATTTCTATGTTACACTATATAGGGTTTTCGGTAAATGCGTCAAACATTAATAAATCATTTCTCTCCAATAGATTTCAACGTGTAAAAATTGATCAAAATTATTCAGATTTTCTTAAAGTTGATTCTGGGGTTCCTCAAGGCAGCATTTTAGGACCTCTTTTATTTAGTATCTATACATGCACTTTCCATGCACACTTTAAATACTGTCAGTACCATCTGTACGCCGACGATACCCAGCTGTATTTATCTTTTAAACCTTCTGACTATAATCAAGCCATTATTAAAATTAACTTCGATTTAGACCAATTGCTTAAAATATCCTCTAAACACATGCTAAATTTGAATCCGTCTAAGTCGGTTGTTCTCTTATTTGGTAATTAATGAAATAAAGCCAGATATGGCTATAAGCATAGAAAATCAACGTTTAAATGTAGTTGAAAGCGCAAAAAGTTTAGGTCTTGTTTTAGATTCACATCTTCGATTTAGTTCTCATATTTCTCACATTCTTAAAAAAACATACTGCTCTCTGAAATCATTGTTTCCGCACAGACACTACCTTGATCAATCCACTAAAAAGGAGCTCTGTGATTCATTAATATTATCACATTTTAATCATTGCGATCATATATATGGTCCATGTTTGGATAGTTATGACTTACGAAGAGTTCAAAAAGTGCAGAACAGCTGTATTCGATTTATCTTTGGTATTAAGAGGAGAGACTGACCCACAAACTTAAAGAAATTTCATGGCTAAATATGTATAACCTCCCTTCTTTCCTTTCGTGTCTTCATTTTTTAATATTGTAGCATTTATTGTTGTATTTTTATTAACTATTACAAAGTTTTAAAAGAAACAAATGTCTTAATATTTAGAAGTCTGCCTTAAATGCGTTCTTCTTGCTTTTATTTGCCTTACCTTTGTGATTTTTAATTTTGTTTTTATATATGTATACAAATGGTAAATAATAAACGAATTATTATTATTATTATTATTATTTTGTTTTTATATATATATATATATATATATATATATATATATATATATATATATATATATATATATATATATATATATATATATATATATATATATATATATATATATATATATATACGTGATATATATCGAAAATTGTGAGGTCTTAGCTATTCGGTTACTTCTCAAGGGGAAGTGCTGGGTACCCATGGAACATTCCACTTCGATACTATAGTGGCAGAAATGTTTCTAGCATAGCCAGATTTGAGTGTCTATTACACATATCTTCGAAAATATATAGCCCTATTATGCCATGGTATGAAATAGTGTACCATACATTTACCTTTTTAAAATATTGTGGTGAGAAGTCACTATACCACTTGCAAACTTGGCTAAAATGCGGCTTAAATGGATATATTTTGTTTCCTTTTAAAATCCTCTGGATTTCAGATTTCTTAACGACCTGAAATATTTGTGTTCGTTTTCTTACCGACAAAAGAGGGTTTTCAGCCAGCGAATGCAAAATTAAAACTGTGGCAGCATCATTTTCATAATACGAACTTGAAACTTACAGCCCGGGCAATCTTTCAGTGAATTTGTCAATGACATGCATGTAGGAATTAGCCCCTCTCCCGGAGCATTGTACTAAAAATACTTTTTGTTCTCTAGAAAGCATTTCAGAAATCGACATTTTTGACGCTTTTGTCAAAAAAATAGGTAAAATCAGGTAAGAAAGGTAAAACAGCAACAACAACATGATGAAATTAGAAAAAAAATTCATTGTTCGAAAACTAATATATTGACATATCTACTGAATATTACTTACGGCTCTATTTATGTCTCCTATACAGGTCCAATTTGATGTATCGTTTGGTGTGGAGACAGCCCATTTTGAATGATCCACCGTCGTTTTAAAAGATACTGGAACTTCGTGAACAGATATAGACAAAACATTTTCGACTCTGTAAATAATATCTGATATACAGAACTCTTCTGATTTTTAACATTTCTATTTACTATTACATATTTAAGACTAAATATTTCTAAAAGATGTATTTGATTAATACATTATAAATTACAATATATTCGAGAATCATGTATTTTAGGACTAAACATAATTTTTAAGCCGGCGCTTCACGATGCATCGAATATAACTTTATAAACATTTTCCGTGAAAAGAGAAAAATACTATGTAGGTACAAGTTTTCAAAGGACATGTACTGTTATATGCAGTCAAATATAACCCTCACCCCTTTTTAGCATATTTTTTATTTTTTAATGTTTTACAAAATAATTTAGAGAGGGCAGCATTACTGTGAGACAAGTGTAGATTATCGGTAGTTTAAACCGGACTTGACACTGATGCCAAAGATGATATGGCATTTGGCAAACGTTTCTGCTACTGCTAGACAATTATATAAGACAAACGTTGGTTCCAAAACATTGGAGGCAACAATAATTAAGAAATCATGGTTATTTAGAGTTCAGATAGTGTCAAATTTGAATACGTTTTGTTTGCGATTGCATGAAGTTACCGCACGAGATCAAAACACTGAATAAGCTCTGGTGGGCAGAGTATGGACATTGATGCGTAATTGTAATGGTTGGTTTCCACGCATGATGTAGCACGTAGCTGGCGCCTCGTTTGAAATCATTTAAAGTTTGATAATTTTACAAGAGGATCTATTCTTTCTTTTATTACATCCTAAGACTGATGATCTCCGGGACTGTTGCAACAAGCTTGGTATCGTTTACATTAATCCACCTTAGCACCATTTACAATAATCCGATTCCATACTACATTAAAACAAGTTCTGAGGGAACATTTACCCGATAGTTAGTTTTACCCCCATTATGTTACAATGGGGGTAATATTGTTTCCATAGCAACACTGATAAAACACAAATATAACATAACATTTATAATGTGTGGCAATTTTGGCACACAGAGGCATGTTTTAATGGGGATATCAAAATGTATTTTAGTAACTTTTTAATAGAGTAAAGTGTAATTATTAATAGCCAGTCACCAGAGACAGTTTTGAAGGCTGTCACAAGAATAATATAATTCTGAACTATTTTTGGTCACTAATAGTACGTCTCGAAGTGTTATTTAGGAATGTGCAGAGTGCTCACACGTAGGCCGCGTGGTTCACAAAAAAATGGCCAAAACGAAAAAAAAGTCAATATCTTCCAAATTATCGCAGATAGAGCAAAATTATTTTATTAAAAAATATAGGGCAGATTAACATCTAAAAAAGGTATTCGTGTTTTTTCTGCAGTTCTTATATTTTTGCAAAAACCAAATTTGAAAAAAATAGTTTTTAGGTTATGTTTTGTAGCCACGGATGTCTCCTTCGAAACGCATTTTATTTACAAATAAAAACTAACGTTTACTACAGTTATGCCAAAATTTGTCCGCGTGCTCGTTAATAAATTGTTTTTTTTTCTTTTGGTCTGAAAAGAGAGGAGAAGAAAATCAGTGATGACTTTAAATTAATTCATCTCGAAAAATATTACATATCCGAAAAAAATCATTATAATCTTTTTTGTAGGTAATGATTACATTTTTAAAGAAATATTGTATCTGCTATATTTTGGAAAATATTGGACAAAAACCACTTTTTCCGTTCTTTTTGACCATTTTTGTTTGTGGACGAGACGGCCTACGTGCGAGCACGCTGCACATTCCTAAACAACCCCTCAAGAGGTACCATTTGCAAAAAAATAGTGTACTTTCGTATTTTGCATGACTCCAACCCCCTAGTACTGGACTATAACAAGTAAAACAAAAATCGTTTCCGTTATTAGTATAGGCATCGCGACGCCAAGAAAAAACAAAACAATTGTACAAACTTTAACCCCCATATTCACTAAAAAGGTTTAAGAGTTAGACCCGTTTTGTTTCGCTATCTTGAGTTCGAACCACAAATTTAACAGTTTATCTCTATATCACACTTAATGCTGGTACAAAGTTTGAAATTAATCTATTGAGTGGTATTTTCAGCTTGATTGTTTAAATATTTTAAAAGGCCGCATTTTTGTTTTGCTATCTTCTATTCATGCCTAAATTTTTGCTATCTTATATTCATACCAGTTCACTCCTATACTGCCGTCCTATGAAAGACCCCCGTATCTCCAGACAACATGATTTTGAGAAAACCGCGTTTTAACATATTTTCTTTTGCCCTTTAGTTATCAAATATTCTAAATGCCTAAAATTTACTCTAATATGGTTTTTAAGGGTTCTTAACAAGAATATTTAAAAAAAATCATTTAAATTAGTTGCTTATACCCAAAAGTGGATTTACGAGTTTTACAATTTTCAAAAGTTGGTTATTTTGCTTAGTGAAAACCCCGTAAGTCGTTAAATTTGTATTTACGGGGTTATTACTACGTAAACTGGTAAATAAAACTGTCTCTTTTAAGGAATTAAAACAAACACGTTTATTTTAAATAAGCATTTTTAGCATTGAAGAAACAAACATTAAATAAAAAACATTACAAAATTAAAATTAACACAAAAGTGACAACGTAAATTAAAATTAAATCCTAATCTGCACATACAGAAATATTTTTCCAGAAGTCCTGACGATTTTCCGGTATAACTTCACTTAAGTTTTTTAAAATATTTTCTTTTTTGGCTTTCGAAATACCACATGGAGCTGGTTTAGGATCGGGTTCATGACCAAAGCCATTTTTAATTACTTTTAGTTGCAAAAAGTCTAGTTCTTTTAGCTCTTCATTATAATCAGTCTGTACTTTTAAAGTAAAAGAACCTTTCTCTACTAGAATTTTTGAAATCTGGGAAAGATAAATCCGTGGAGTCACTTTTTTTAATTTAGAGAATGAAGAGAAATCTTTCCAGTCACGAAAATCAGAAAATGCCATCTCTTTAACATCTACGCGTCCAGAATTAGATTTTTTTACAGCCTCCATGAAGTCGGAAAAATCATAAACCTTTTTCATTCTTTTAAGAGACAGTTCCACCTGGTGGTGGAAGCTGTCGGCGGACATGAATGAATGGCCAGGTTCAAAGTAATTAATAACAATGTCGTTTGCCACCAACTTGTTAGAATTTATTATGTACACCAAGAACGATAAAAACGACCAGTTTTTGTTCTGAGAACAATTATCCAGCCAAAAAACAAAGTGTTCAGCATCACGGTTATGTAAAAAAAAAGCGTAAAAGGTGCTTATTAAATCTTCTTTTGATCTCCCAGATATACCTTCATGCCACAAGGCTGCATATGGTTTACTAAGTTTTGACTTACCCAACGGCACAAAACTTTCATTGTAAGCAACAATTATTTGTGTAAAAATCACTTTTTTGAACATATCTATGCGTGGAAGCATGATTACTTTTTCCAAGTCAGCAGAAACTTTAATTGTATTTTGATCAGGTATTTCTTCAGCATCTTTTCTATATAATTCCCTTGAAAGCTTTGCTTTGTTAATATGTTGACTCCAACTTTGACACTTTTCGCAGGACTCAATTAAATTTTCTGCAGAATGGGTCGCGTTGTGTAACTTAAACCCCTCACAACTCTCACACTCCTCATGGCCCAAATTCGCAAAAGAAATATTTTTGAATTTTACTACCTTTCTATAAACTTCATAAGAACATTTATTTTTGGGATTTTTGTCAATGTAGTCTTTATGCATTAAATTAATAGATATATCACTCGGAAGATACAAACGGCTTGGGGCATGTTCCCTGCGATAGTGTGAGATAGTGGGGTTGAATTGTGCAATGTGTCGTTCAATGTCGTCTGTAGCAATCTTAGCAGGCTTCGCATGCCTTCCACGGTTATCTTTTTTTGGTGCAATATCACGATTTTTAAACACATCTTGCTTTACAAAACTATAAATAGGCCAGTCGTTTGTTTTTTTATAGCCCAAGGTTGAAAGGAAAAACGTTTTACAAACATTTTGTCTCTCACCTTCTGAGTTCTTAAAAAAGTACTTAAAGCTATTATTTTTTATCACTGGGTCGCCCGAACGCCGTCGTTTAATTTCAGTTCTAGTAAGGCAATTTAAAACGTATGTTTTTTTCTCTAACCAGTTTAAACCCCAGTACATTTTATTTATTTCTTCTCTTCTATTTTCCGGAATTTTGTCACGGCATTTCTTTTTGCACTTATCGCATGGCTGACGAACGTTATGTATAAACTTCACCTGTTCATACTTTTCTTGTTTTCTTGTGGCTAGTGAGGAAGAAAAAGTCTTCCGTTTCCTTACAGTTCCTTTTTTTATAAAACGCTCTACCTTCTGGGCTGCAGTTAGATTGGAGTGATTGGACACTGTGTCATCAATGGATGTTTCGAACCCCTGTTCTGTATCTGCAAATAAGATTATTTTTTTTAGTTAAAATGTCCCTATTGTTCTTTACTTTTAAATGTTACCTTCAGCCTCTACGTTGTTTCTGTCTAAAGATTCCATTGTCAAGTCATCAGTCTGCTCAGATATTTCAACACTTTGTTCTTCGGATACAGCATCTAATTTTTCGCACCCCTGTTCTTTATCTACAAATGGTGATATTTTTTAGCTAAATTAACCCCTATGTTCTTTATTTTTAAATATTACCATCCTCTAGGTTATTTTTGCTTACAGATCTTATTTCCAAGTTAGTCTCCTCAATTAGCTCTATATTTTTTTCGTTGGATACAGAATTCAATTCTAAAAATTCTTGAATAAAATATATTTTTTTATTTTAAAAATTTAGTATTACCATTGAAATTTTCTAGTAGCAGTGAGTCAGAAGATTCACTCAATTCGCCATAAGGTACATTTTGATATAAAATAACTTTAGTTTTTTCATTTTCGTCCTGCTCAAGGCGAAAACCATCACAAGTAGTTGTAGATATTTTTAGGAAGGAACCATCAGTATTTAGTACCTCTTGAGAAACAGGGGTTAAAACTTCTAATTCATTGCACGTACCAAAAATCGAAGTATCACCAGAGTCGACATAATTATTGAATGTTTCTAAAGCTCCAATTTCAACATTATCTTCAGTGCATATTGGTATATTTTTATAGCTTTCCTTTTGAGCTAAAGCCACCATTAGTTTTGCTCTTTTGGAACCCATTTGTAAAACAAAATAATAATATAAACTGCACACAAGAATTTCATTTAAAATCATTAAGTACCTTTAGAGTTTTTTATAAAAAAATGTCATTACCCGGAATACTTCTATTAAAAATATCTAGCAAGTGTGCCAAAAATAAAATACTAATTTAAATAAAATATCAATATTATTAACTTAATTTATAATAAATTTTGACCTGTGACAACGTCAGTTCGTTTCTACAGAAATAATAAACTCTCCACATCACGTCATGGTGTCTAAAGTTCATTATCTTGTATTTTTTTTTGTATTATAATTTAGATTATTTTTTATCTACAAATTTTAATTTTTGGCAGCTACCTACGTGGTTTTGCGCGGTACGATTTAATAGTATTAACACAGAAAATTTAAATAACTTATTTTGTAATAACCTACCTTTTAATTAAAAGAATGTATTAATCAGAGCACAATATCACAAGAATTAAACAATTTATTAACAAACTAATAGCAAATAACTAAATTAAAGCACCATCAAAATACAAAACCTTTAAATCATAAGAGCGCCGCATAATAACTAATAACTTTACTTAGATAAAACACCGCGTTACAGGTCGAAACAAATCACCACCAAGCGCCACATCACTTATGCTAAGCAAAAACCCCGTCAAACCAATCTGCTTCGCTAAAAGCCCGTATTTGCTTGTATAATACGGGGATTTTACTTAAAAATCAGTTAATACGGGGTTTTAATTTAGCGTTAGGTAAAATTATGTCACATACGGGGAATCTATTTTATATTATAAAATTGGGAAAAATGAACAAAAACGGGGTTTTTGCTATGTAAAACAGTAGTAAACCATATAAAGAACCGGTATAAGGCAATATCTCATTTTTAAAAAAAATTGGAGATACGGGGTTTTTGCATAGGACGGCAGTATACAGGGTGTTCCTTAATGACATGCTAATATTTAAGGGGGTGATTCTTGGACCCATTTTAAGAAAAAATCTTCATATGAACTTATGTCCTAAACGTCTTAACTTTTGAGATACAGGGTGCTAAAGTTTTCAGAAAAAAATTTATTTTTTTTAATAACTGTGATACTACTGTAGATATCTTTATGAAATTTGGTACACGTGTTCTATGCATCAAGATGCATTTTCTAATGTACAAGCAATTTTATTCTTTTTACCAGTGGCGTCCGTACGCGTTTTGCTTAGAATATTTTTGGAGAAAAAAATGGTACGCCATTGCTTTATCTTAAAATAAAAATTATTTTTGGAATTCTCATTCATTTCTGAGCAAAGTCGATCTCTTGATTTTCTTTCGGCCGACGCATAGTTTTCGCTTAAAAAAATAAAAATCATTTTACTTCAGGGTCAAATCGTTAAAAATCTGATGTGGTGACTGTTGTGTGGAAAGCGTTTTTTTTTCTTTTTTCGTGCTATTCAGTTCATTTAATAATAAATATTAATTAATTTAGAAATAAGTAATTGATTTACTTTACTTTAGGATTGATTACTTTAGGAAACAATTTTTAAAAAACTTTCATGTGCCAATAAATTACAGTGGGGATTTCAGCTTGCAGAAAACAAAGTTTACAGAAACGGCTTAATTTTATTAATTATTAACAATACTAACATTAATTATAAAAATTGTTGGAAGTGGCCACCTTCACTTAATATGCATGCTTCCGCCCGTCTACGCATGGAATTGCGCACTCGTTCAAATATTCCCGGCGTATTCCGTATAGTTTCACACGAGGCAACTATTCGCTCTCTTAAATCTTCTACAGTGTTAACGGGAGTTTTGTACACTAGAGTTTTAAGGTGCCCCCATAAAAAGAAATCCAAACTATTGAGATCGGGGATCCTGCTGGCCATTGCTGAGGTCCTCCGCGACCTATCCAACGATCAGGATAAACTGTATCTAAATGATTTCGGACAATTACGCTGAAATGAGCCGGTGCTCCATCGTGCATGTACCATATGCGATGCCTTAACGCAACTGGTACATCTTCAAGCAACCCAGGTAGTTCTTCTTCGAGAAAATGCAAATAAGACCGTCCATCAAGACGTCCTGGTAGGAAAAATGGGCCTATGAGATTATTACTAATAATTCCTGCCCAAACATTAAGCGAAAATTGTTCTTGAAAATGGGTTTCGGTTATGGCATGTGGGTTTTCTTCCGCCCACACATGATTGTTATGGAAATTTTGAATAGCATTCCTAGAAAAAGTTGCTTCGTCTGTGAACAAAATTTGTGACTCAAACTGCGGATTTAGTGTAATACTCTGAAGATACTACTGAGAGAAGTTCACACGCTGTGGGAAATCCCTGGGGAGTAATGCCTGTACTCTTAGAATATGATATGAATATAACAAAAAGTCAACTAAAATACGCCAAACAATTTGGTGACAAATATTCAAAGCTCTAGCGATCTTCCTCGTACTCGTCTCAGGATGTTCGTCGATTTCTTGCAGCACCGCTTCCTCAACTTCAGGTGTTCTGACGGTTCGAGGTCTGCCTTCCGAAGTACCTTTATTGAAACTACCTGTTTCGCTAAGTCGGCGATGAATATTCGAAAAGGTTCGGCTATCTGGCAAGACACGATTAGGATATCTTTCCTGATAAATGCGTCTGGCTTCTGTTGCATTACCATCTGCGAGGCCATATGCGTAATGCATTGCCGCCATTTCCGTATTCGTATAATTTACCATATTTAATGATATTATTCGAAAAAACGGCGAAAATAACTTCAATGAAACACTAAAAGCCAAAGAGATGACACACTGAGATGGTTTTGAACACCAACAGCTTACTTTAAGTCATTTGACATCGACGTTTGTAAAAACGTAATTTGTTCCAGGACTACTAGATTTATGGGTTTAAAAATTATTATTAGTTGATATTGAGATATTATGAAGCAATTTTAACTCAATTATTTAATCAAGAACGGACCATCAGACGAGAAAACTTTTTCGTTTATGAACACATTCGATGTCATAATTTTCTTTCACCCGATAAATAAGCGATTTCCACACAACAGTCACCCTATCAGATTTTTAACGATTTGACCCTGAAGTAAAACGATTTTTATTTTTTTAAGCGAAAACTATGCGTCGGACGAAAGAAAATCAAAAGATCGAATTTGCTCAGAAATGAATGAGAATTCCAAAAATAATTTTTATTTTAAGATAAAGCAGTGGCGTACCATTTTTTTCTCCAAAAATATTCTAAGCAAAACGCGTACGGACGCCACTGGTAAAAAGAATAAAATTGCTTGTACATTAGAAAATGCATCTTGATGCATAGAACACGTGTACTAAATTTCATAAAGATATCTACAGTAGTATCACAGTTATTAAAAAAAATAATTTTTTTTCTAAAAACTTTAGCACCCTGTATCTCAAAAGTTAAGACGTTTAGGACATCAGTTCATATGAAGATCTTTTCTTAAAATGGGTCCAAGAATCACCCCCTTAAATATTAGCATGTCATTAAGGAACACCCTGTATAACACTTGATTTTTGTGCAAAATTTGAGGTAAATTGGATAATTAGTTTTTTCAGTAATTTTTTTTAACGTTTCACTAGGCCCCCATCTTATTCCGGCATTGTGCATTTTTACCAAAATATTACCAGGTCATATGACCCTTAATTTGAAGTTACTCTGATAAGTAGTTTTTAAGCTATGCCGTGAACAGACAGACAGACAGCAAACTGACAGACAGACCGACGGAAATGATAAAACATATTTTTTGGCATCTAGGGACCCTAAAACATAAAGATATGTAAAACCTGAGAAGATGATTTTTCACGATTACAAATATTATATTTAGCCATCATTTTGCTTCGTCATCTTGAATTAGTACCATAGTTTTACTAGTTTATCTGTACACCACAATTATCTATGGCACACAATTTGAAATCAATCCATTAAGTAATTTTTGAATTTTTAAATATTTTACTAAGCCGCCATTTTGTTCCGCTATCTTCGATTCGTACCAAAATATTACCAGTTGATTCCTACATAATACTCGATTTTTGCGCAAAATTTAAGATAAATTTGAAAATCCGACGGAATTGAGAAAACATTTCGGCATCTAGAGACCCTGAAACGTAAAGGTCTGGAAAAATCTCGGAGGTTGATTTTTTTACGATTACAATACTTACCTTTTACGAGGAAAGTAAAAAGAAAAAAGTTTAATTTATTAGTAATTTATTAACAAAAATAAGATGTATTCTAGTTTTATAGATTTTAACAACTAGATTTTCTGACGATATAAGTACTGGAAAAAGTTAAGTATGTAAAAGTATGTTGTTTTTTCGTTAAGATTATCGAACAATTAGTATTTTTTATATTTTATTTTTTCTGTTTCAAAAAAGCTTATCTTTTTCATCCGGCTTGTTTGCTAGAGGTTTCAGCCGGTGTCACATTGCAGATATGTTGTTTATTTGCAGCCCCAGAACAGAGAAATTACGATTATTACGATATCCTCTTAAACATAGCTTACGCATAATAATCTATTTATGAAGTCCATTTTTTTCTTGATATATTTAATTTAATTGAGGTAATACTAATATAATTTTATTCAGAAGGTCCATAAAAAATAGAATAAAAATCAATTGTTAAAGGAATTTGGCATACTTTATCACTTTATTTGCTCAAAATTAAAATAATCAAAATAACACAAAACGTAGCATTTACTGTTTTGAAATGTTAATTTCACTTGACACTTTTTACCTGTACATCTCGTTCACTTCAATTGAATTATAATCTTATTTCTTTCATAACCGCAAAAAAACTATTTTAACTATTATTTGAACTAACTTACTCAAATTTTTTATCACAAACTGAAGGCAATCTGTTGGGTTCATTTGGCCATGTCTCAACATATAAATCACTTTCAAGTTGAGAACTTACTAAATCTGAATACAAATCCTTTCCAAACCTTCCCGATTTTGCAAAAGACATAAAGGTGGTGCCATTTTGTGACGTGATAGTTTCTACATTGTACCAGGGAGCATTCTCAATTGTGTGATTGTTGGCTGCTTTGAAAACCTCTGGTACAGATTTTTTTAATGAGTCTGATACCATCTGTGCATAGATATGCGGTTCATTGTATTGTAACTGAATACCTAAAAATTAATTATTAGTTAGAATTAACTAACGCGAATATTGACATTATGAGCGGTATAGACAAAATGGACATTAACTAACTGAAATATCGGCCACTTTTAGTTTATAACAATTATTTTCAATATATAACCTTGTTAGTAAGAACAAATTCAAAGAATTTATTTGTTCAAGTTAAATGCAAAAAGGTTACAATAACTGAAGGAAAAACCAAGAAAACGATTTTATGACTACACAACAAAAGAACCTAACGGGGTTCTAAATATACTGAAAACAAATAGGATAAGTCGCAACTTATTACCACCAACTGATTAACTAATCCTTGAATAACTTAGAGGCAGAGTGGGATTAAATTAAGGGATTATTTAACTTACATGTCCTTATTATTATAAGATGTGCAGTTCCGGTCAAAATGTTGCAAACAACTAGGACTTATATTACAAGGCTTTTTCTAAAATGATTTTATTTAAAATTCCGCTTATATATTTTGTTAATGTTAATGGTCTATGGAAATGCTTCTAAATGGCAATATTTGTATGTACATTTTCAGGCATTTACTTTAATCGTGTAAAGTCAATCCGTATAATTCTTGTGACTTTTTGATCATCCAAAGTATGTAATTGATAATGAGGGTGGTTTCACCATTGGTTCATTTGTGCAGTCAACACTCAAAAATAATTTGTAAAAACACAGGAAATCATATGAATAGTATGAAAATATAACTTGACATTTCATTTTTAAATATTTTCGGGAATGTTAGTTAAGCTTCATTTGTTCAGGCGCTATGGAACCTTTTCATTTTAACAAGCTCTAGCCGGTGCGAAATTCGAAATGAACGCGCGAAGTAGGTATACCCGGACACATGTGGTTAGAAAGAGAAGTAGTCAGATTTGTGAAACAGGCAACGCGGCTGTTATTTTACTTTATTGTTATTCAAAAAACAAGAAACAATTATTTTTCTGCAGGCAAAATATCTTTAAAAATAACTTTTTATTTTAAAAACATCTTCTTGATACATACCATTTTGTTTACGCTACGATCTCATTAAATTATAAGAGTATACAAATGTGCGTATAGATGCATTTTGTTAACTTGAATATATCTTTGGATATATTACATATATGTACGCAGTACGTGAAATAAAAGAAAAATCTGGAGTAGTTAAAATAGAAATCATATGAATGGTATGAAAATATAACTTGATATTTCATTTTTAGATATTTTCGGGAATGTTAGTTAAGCTTCATTTGTTCAGGCGCTATGGAACCTTTTCATTTTAACAAGCTCTAGCCGGTGCGAAATTCGAAATGAACGCACGAAGTAGGTATACCCGGACACATGTGGTTAGAAAGAGAAGTAGTCAGATTTGTGAAACAGGCAACGCGGCTGTTATTTTACTTTATTGTTATTCAAAAAACAAGAAACAATTATTTTTCTGCAGGCAAAATATCTTTAAAAATAACTTTTTATTTTAAAAACATCTTCTTGATACATACCATTTTGTTTACGCTACGATCTCATTAAATTATAAGAGTATACAAATGTGCGTATAGATGCATTTTTTTAACTTGAATATATCTTTGATATATTACATATATGTACGCAGTAGGTGAAATAAAAGAAAAATCTGGAGTAGTTAAAATAGAAATCATATGAATGGTATGAAAATATAACTTGATATTTCATTTTTAGATATTTTCGGGAATGTTAGTTAAGCTTCATTTGTTCAGGCGCTATGGAACCTTTTCATTTTAACAAGCTCTAGCCGGTGCGAAATTCGAAATGAACGCGCGTAGTAGATATACCCAGACACATGTGGTTAGAAAGAGAAGTAGTCAAATTTGTGAAACAGGCAACGCGGCTGTTATTTTACTTTATTGTTATTCAGAAAACAAGAAACAATTATTTTTCTGCAAGCAAAATATCTTTAAAAATAACTTTTTATTTTAAAAACATCTTCTTGATACATACCATTTTGTTTACGCTACGATCTCATTAAATTATAAGAGTATACAAATGTGCGTATAGATGCATTTTGTTAACTTGAATATATCTTTGGTATATTACATATATGTACGCAGTACGTGAAATAAAAGAAAAATCTGGAGTAGTTAAAATAGAAATCATATGAATGGTATGAAAATATAACTTGATATTTCATTTTTAAATATTTTCGGGAATGTTAGTTAAGCTTCATTTGTTCAGGCGCTATAGAACCTTTTCATTTTAACAAGCTCTAGCCGGTGCGAAATTCGAAATGAACGCGCGAAGTAGGTATACCCAGACACATGTGGTTAGAAAGAGAAGTAGTCAAATTTGTAAAACAGGCAACGCGGCTGTTATTTTACTTTATTGTTATTTAGAAAACAAGAAACAATTATTTTTCTGCAGGCAAAATATCTTTAAAAATAACTTTTAATTTTAAAAACATCTTCCTGATACATACCATTTTGTTTACGCTACGATCTCATTAAATTATAAAAGTATACAAATGTGCGTATAGATGCATTTTGTTAACTTGAATATATCTTTGGTATATTACATATATGTACGCAGTACGTGAAATAAAAGAAAAATCTGGAGTAGTTAAAATAGGGGAGCGTCTCCTCCTCCTCCTCTTCCTCTCTCTCATGTCCCTCATTCTTATATTCCTCCCCTTTTATTCTCATTCGCATCATATTTTTAATTTTTTCTCTTTGTCCTCCCACATTTGATTTTGCATTCTTAAGTCTTATAAATAGGTGCATCAAGATCATTTTAGTATGCTGAGGCACATTTACTAAGCTGTGCTCGACTTGCGTAAAAAGTTATTTTTGAATTTTTCCACCAATTGTGTATAAAACAAAAAGAAAAAATGTGTCAAGTAATAAATGAATTATGTGTAATCGCGAAAAATTAGCTACATCTATCAGACAGTTAAAAGTTAAATATCTCAATTTCTTTGAAGTGATTTCGAAAGATGAATACACCAAGCTGTTTTATCCACTGAAACGAGATTATTTGGAAGCAATTGACTGTTGTGATGATTATTTAGAAGGAATTATAAGCCTTACTACGTTTTTCAATACATTTGGGAAATCATACTTTGTAGGAGAATTAAGCCACCTAATAGAATTTATAGGAGAAGATTGCCAATTTATACCTGCTATTATTGCAACCCAAAAGAGGTTTCAATTATACGAAGATAAAAAACAGGTATTATCAAGAAAAGTTAATCCTATTCACAAGAGACGTCCCCCCACATATTTAAGATATTATGTTAAATAAATTAAATGGTTGAGTTGCTGATTGCAGTTAAAATATTAGAGGACAAATTTAGTAATCTTTCAAAAACCTATTTCTCATATTCTATGGCAAGTGGTCCGGAGTGGATAGACTTTTATTATAATCAATCTGCGGAATTCGTAAAGGCTGCCCTCTGTTGCAACAAATACTTTGAAACATTAAATTTTTTTCAACTTATTCAAGATCTAAAAGATATTGGCTTTGGTTACTATTTAAAAGACTTGAAGCAATTTATTGACGAGGATACTATTCTTCAAGAAATTGAAAAGGAAGAATAAATTTAATAATATTCACAATGGAGCAAGTGGTTACTGAAATGTATGAAGAGTTTATTATATCTGCTGCATACTTCCAATATTTATCAATTGTAGGCGAAGAAGATGCAGAAGCACAAGATTTGTCAGCATACGTTAAGAATATAGATCGAATGGAACAATGTAAATTAGCCGCTAAATTTTGCAATGATTATTTAAAATATAAAAATGAGTATGAACTTTTAAATGAATTTAGAAAATTAGATTTAAGGTATCATATTAATTGTATTCAATCATGGTTAGTTAATGCAAAATAAAAATGTAATTAAGTTTTTTTATATTTTTATTCATTCATAAAACAATTGTCATATAAAAATAACACATTTGTCAAAGCACACATACAAGGTGATTTTGAATGATAGAAGCATTTTGGTTCCATTAGCTTTAGCGCTGGTTGTTCATCTATTTCAATCACAGGCTTTTTAAAATATTTCTCTATAAAATCCTTTTTTTCGGTTCCTTTTACAAAAACAAAATCTGCTTTCTTCGTAAGTGTTTCAATTATTTTTGGGAAATGATGTAATGGAGTAAATCCATTATTCCAATGTATACAATGATGATTTTTCATTAGCCATGCCGCCTGCTTGTGACAATCAGGTGAAAGAAACTCCATTAGAAAAGGCTTTTTAAAAATGTAATGAGTCATTTCATAACCATCAAAAGCTGCAAGCTCTTTCGGTATAAATTTATTTTTTTCATCCTTGAATCCTTGAATATGCATAACCAATCTCATATTTTCAAAGCAGCATATTTTTTAATGAGAATTTTTTTACTTGAATAATTTGCAATTTCTTCTTTCAGTTGATTAATTTTAAAAATAAATTTTTCAATTTTTGTTATAGTTTTGATGTCATGACTAAAACTAAAAGCTTTTGAAAATCCCCTTAAATTAAATCGAAATATGAAAATAGGGGGGATAAAGTTTATAAATGTTTCACAATTTTAGTAAGAGGGTTGTAGCTAAATAATTTGTCATGTAAAATAAGACAATAAGCAGAAGTATCTTTTTTAATTGCATTGTGTGTCTCAAATTCAATTCTCATTACTACGGATCCCGTTTGAATTGTTTCTTTTTGATGGGAGCAATCAATATGTGTAATAGGACTAATGTTTTTGAATTGTTCAGGATTAAAAATGGGTTCATTTGAAACACCATAGTAAGACTGTCTAAAGTTGGCAAACATTTCGTATAAAGCAGAAAATTTGTTTTCTTCGAAATTTAAGTACAAATCGTGATAAGGATATCTTTCAGAATTTAAAAATACTCTAATATTTGACAAGGTAATATTGTCAAATTTACCCATATCTTTAGCAATTTTCCCTTTTCTGTTTTCTTGAAAGCCAATCACAACATGACGAGGAGCTTCTAGTTTACTAGTTGTTTTTACCGGCCATGTGTGACGGGTTGTTTCAGTTAGAGAAGAATATTCAACAAGTTCCCAACTCCTGAATCCTATCAATATATCTTTATTTGATTCTAATATTTTTGATAGAGCAAGTTGTTGTGGCATATCAACTAGAATGTGAGCAACTTTCCAATAAAGTTTATCGAAAGTAACCAATGGAGTGTCAGGAGCACTAACAGGGTGTGCCGGATCTTCTTTGAAGATAACACCATCTAAATCATCAGTTGATCTAATAAGAACTAATTCCTGTTTCATATTCATAATAATTTTTCTGTAATCTTCAAAAAATCCTAAAAGCATTTTTAGTGGTATGGATACGGAGAATTTTCCATCATTATCAACTAAAATTTTATCACCTTCTTTTCGATGTGGAAACCAACCTGCATTTTCCAGTTTTAAACTTTCGTTGGTATTGTGGGAAAGGTAGCTTTTTAAGGTTGATGCTAATCCAACATTTCTTATTGAATCTATAGTAATTCCGTTTAGTTCATAGCGGATTTCTCTGAACAAAAAGGCTATACCATTGTTAATAAATAGCAATTCTTTCTTATATTTATCTTCTTTATTAGTTAATTTTCCTTCGATATAAAGTAAACTATCTGATGGTAGAGTGTAAGCATCGAGTTCTTTAATTAGGAACCTTATTTCATCATTGTAATTGAATTTTGAAGAAATATATATGTGGTTGATATGTGTGAAGCTCTGAACTAACGATGGAATTGTCTACATAAAGCTTTTCGTTTACGTTTAATATGTTCATTATTTTAAAACAGTGATACCCAAAGATGTGAGAAATTTACTATTATCTCGTCTTAACTTGTTGGTGTTGGATTTGATACTGAACTGTTGTTTAGTCTTTTTCTTTTTATAAGTTTTTACTTTGTTGATAGTGGTAGGTGCAAGTCTCATTCCAAGGGCTCTATTATATCCAACCACCATTTTATGTCAATAGCTTGTAAATGTAACCTTACTGTTATAGTTTCTCCTCTAAAACTGATAAGTTCTCCGTCTTGATCGACTATTTTAACGGTTATATTGTTAATTGCTTTGACGCTAACTGGAAAATACAAAATGGGCAAAGGAGATTCCACTATTTTATAGCCTGGAGCTACGGTTGGATAAAACTGGTGAATAATATGAACAGGTTTACCATTCCTGTAAGAACCGACACAAATATTACAATCAATACAAATAGCATTCACCTTAGTTATTTTTGCAACATTATCTGATTCTTCCTCTTTTATAGCTTTTAGTATCCTGCTATTAAAACCCAACATTTTGCCTATCGAATCTTCCTTGGTAAAATCAATTTTTCTACTACACATTAAAAAAGTTTTTAGGGTGTTAACATTTGCTTTTAAAAGAAAAAAAATGTTTTCATTCGGAAATAAATCTTCTATACTTTCTCTTATGTATGTTTCTAAATCTGTAATGTCATAAGTTCCGTCGGGAATAACAATTACTTTATTATCTATATAAAATTTATTATATCCTTCTTTTATATTGGGAATAGTCATAAACGTTTCAAAATCAGCTAAACCCAGGTAATATTGTTTTCCATCCTCTAAATATATGGGCGGATTAAAATCAGCAGACAAAACAGAACTGTTTCCTGATATGGCAATTGTGGTGGACATTGCAGTTTATTTATGAATGAAATATTACAACAAATAATGAGTTTATATATTTTTTTGCAAAAATTTTAGGGATAGTTGACCACAGTTATATGAATTAAATTTTTGTTTGTTTTCATAAGTATAAAATACATCCACTTTGCCATTCGAATTAAAATATTTGAGAAGTTCAAAAGGTGGGTTTAAATTTCCATAACTATCAAAATATATTACATTTTTGTTATTTTTAATATAAGCAGTCAAATGAGATCCTTTATTTTGTTTTTTTATCCAAATTTGCAATACCACACTCTTTCAGATTAATTTTTTCGGAAGTTCATCGAGCATAAAAACACCTCTAAAGCCAGTTATTTTTAACAGCTTTACATACTTAATAATATCATTGTTCGTAAATGCTCTTTTTGGAAAACTTATTTTGAGGTTTTTTTTTCGTCTGATTGCTTTCATTTTGACTGATCCTCCTTTATAAGGTCTAATAAATAGTCCTTTTCCTTTATATGGTCTAATATATAATCCTTTGCCTTCTTTAGAAGCATTTTCCATTGCAATATTATGCCTATGTATTTCTTCTAGTTGCTGTTTAGCTGTTTTAGCATCATTTACTGCCTTAGCAATTCCTGCCGCGCCTCCACCTAGTGCACCCAGGGGCCAAAAATGGGAAACAAAAGAGGCAGAAATCCTCCAACTTTTTTGGGTGTTCGAATGATACGTTTTTTTCTCAATTTAAGTTTACCCCCTTTTTATCTTTAAATCCCAAACCGAACTTTCTTTTACCCTTCATTATTCCTGCAACACTTAGAGCTGCAATTTTTTCACCAATAGAAGAATCCTTAGCTTTTACCCTATCCCAGGCTTTTTTTTCTAATATTTGGTCAGATATGTGTCTTCTTGATAAATCTTCAGTCTGAGAGTATGATATATCGTGTTCTTTACAAGCGGAATCCAATGGATTTATACCAACGTCACCTCTAGTTAATCTTTTCTCCAAGTTGGTGCCTGGACCACAATAATTATATCCTGGTATATGAACTTCGAAGGGTAGTTTACTAATTAATTTATTTACTAAACCAGAGCCTTTTCTATTACGTCTTTTGATAGTTTTTTTCAACTTATGCCGACCCACAGTCATTGAAGTTCTTTTTATACTGAAAACAAATTGACATTTTTGTGGTATAAATACTTTTACAGCTAAAAATATT
Organism: Kuschelorhynchus macadamiae; assembly: GCA_030620095.1. Taxonomy (NCBI): domain Eukaryota; kingdom Metazoa; phylum Arthropoda; class Insecta; order Coleoptera; family Curculionidae; genus Kuschelorhynchus; species Kuschelorhynchus macadamiae. The sequence continues at coordinate 140,893 of JAUTXW010003032.1, forward strand.
TACTAGTGTGATTAAGAATGAGGATTGAAAAACAAAAACTCTCTTTACCAGTAAATAATCATGACGAAAAATTTTTAAGTAAACAGTTGAGAAAGCATGGTGACTTATTTTGCGGTGGTTCAAAAAGAGGACTCATAGTTGGTTGCAGTGGTAGCGGTAAAACCAACGTTATGCTTACACTGCTCGAGCATCCTAATGGAATTGGAATTAGGTTTGAAAATGTCTATGTTTATTCAAAGTCATTAGATCAACCAAAATATGAATATTTAAGAGAGTTGTTAAAGCCTATGAAAGAAATTGGATACTTTGAATACGATAGCAATGAGAACATTATTTTACCTCATGAGATAAAGCCAAATTCCGTTATCATTTTTGACGATATTCCTTGTCATAATCAGTCTATTATTAGGGACTATTTCACGCATGGAAGGCATAGAAACACCGATTGTTTTTTTATTTTTCTAGGATATTCCTCAATCCTTAAACGTCTAATTTGAGAAAATTCCAACTTATTAATTTTATTTAAACAGGACTGTTTGAGTTTAAAATATATATATATATATATATCTAACTGTTGGATGGATCCATATGGCTTTCTTGTAATTGACAAAGATTGTGAAGTAAATCACGGCAGATACAGGTGTAAATTCGATTCCTTTATATATTTATAAAAGTAAAAAATTTGCAGTTTTATTTCATTTAAAACTTGTACAGCCTGGATAAACGTTTAGCTAGAGAATTAATAAAATCGAGACAAGCCGTGAAGCAGAAATATCGAAGCTTGAAATTAGCTACTTCTACCGCTCAGTCTGAATTAGAACAAACTTATAGACCAATAACACAACCTCTTAAACAGCTAATTTCAAATATTGGTAAATCCGAACCATTCGATTTAAAAGAAGAAAGAGTTTCAAAGTATGAAGAATTCAAAACACCTACAAAGCTTTATAAAACATCAACTCCGATGAAAGCTATTCAGAAAACAGGAAAAACTCCATTACTCCCCACAGAACTACCAACATTTTTAGATGACAGTAGTATCACTTCTTCCTTTCCTGTAGTACAACCATTGACATCAACTGTTATAGCGGAAACTTCAGATCCTTCTAGTGACACAACAACAAATTTAAACTTGTCAGACATATTGAAACAAACTAGAAAAACAATTCAAACCTATGTTTGTACACCGTCATATAAAGATTACTTAGCAGATTTTCATGAATTACCCAGATCATATATTGATGAGGGTGTGAAAGATACACAACATAAATTTGACCATTATTATGGAATAGTTCATGACCTCGAAACGGATAAGTTTTCTTTTGGTTTAACACAGATACCGGTAGAAATTATTGGAAAAGACATTAAAGTGGGAGGAATAACGTACACAGGCACGGCAGGTTTATACGAATTGCTTTTCAAAAAAGAACCGAAAGGTTATAAGAAGGAAGATTTAGATAATTACATGAACATTCTAGCTAAAACAAATGTATATCGTAGGAATTTTGATTCAAATGAACAAGTTCAAGGAAATACATCACACAAATGTTACAATAATAGGACCATATTTACAAAGAAAGGAGATTACAAAGACAAAAACCTTGCAAAGATTAGTTACAGCATTTGACAAACCAAAACCTCCGTTTAGAACAACTAGAGCCAAAACAACAGGAAAGGGATTACTTTTGAAAACAAACAGATCAAATACAGACTATGTATATTGGAATAATGTAAACGAAATTGTTGATAGGCTACGTTTATTAATTTCATCAAGTGATGCGGGAAATAATGCTCATAGTAACGAGATTATCTCTATTATTAAAGAATTAAGAGAAGATAAAGTTATACTATAAATAACAGCTATTAAATATAATCATATTTATTGTTTAATGAAAGCTCAACATGACAGCTGATTCCTCACTTTATGCTTTAGCTGATACAAATTACAATGTCTGAAAAGTACCTACTCTTATGTGCTAATTAATTTCAAATAAAATTCACATTTAAGAAATTAAAATTTTATTAAGTAAAACATCAAATACAATTTTTATTAAAACGTGTCAAATATATTTTATTTCTATGTTCCTCAGATAATATCGAATCTAGAATAAGTTTACAATCATTCATTCTTTTTTCAAAACGCAGTCTATATAAGTACCACATCTGAAAGTTACTCCTACGGGCTTGTCTGTAAGCAAAGCTCCACTTCACTAACACATGCACCTTATTGTTCTCTTCCAGAAAAGATATTGTTTTCTTCGTAATATTTTCTTTTTGATTCATTTTCATTGTTTTCTTCGTAATATTTTCTTTTTGATCCATTTTGTTTCAATTTGTTTTCCATTTCTTCAGGATATAAAGCAAGTAATTCCATCATAGTTGAAACATTTTCACTGTTAGGATTTTGTGTTGGACTTATTATATTATAAACATGCGTACACAAGTCGCCACAATCAGCTGAAATATTATTTTGAAATATGTATTGAATTCTTGCCTTTTAATTATAGATGATCTATAATCAATAATTTCCTTCAATCGCCACAAATTGTCCAAAGACTCTTGTCCTAAGTATATGAAGTGTGGGTCTTTTGTAATTTGCAGAACAGGGATATCATTTATTTTCTGGACCTGCAGATGAATGTTGTTTATCTTCACACTGGTTTGATCAACTTGAGGAAAGTAGAAATTGTTTACAATAATTCCTTGATGAACACAAATGTCTTTCCAATTTTCTTCGGTTAGTGCGATTAAAAATCCAGTTTTTCCACCAATTACAATTTTTGGAGAAAAATCATTTAAACTAATGCCAACAAGAAGAAATTTTGACAAAGAATTATTTAAAAAATAAATTTTTGAATTAAGAAGCGTTTCTAAAAATTTATGAACCACGGCGTTGTTCATAATGACTAAACTAGACTGAAACATATTGCGTTATTCTTGTACTTAAATATTCTCATCCCCACTTTCTTAAAGTTTCGATTAAAATGGATTAATGAAAAATAATGAAAAGTTTAATGTAACACTAATGATGGAAAAGTAATAATTTTTGAATCCGTCATAATAATTGGTACAGTTGGTGGTTATAATTTGTAACTGATTATTTTTAAACTCTAACCTTTCGAACCAATTTGTATAAAAAATAGATCGATTTGGATAATGATACAAAATTTTAAAAAATTTACTTGCATTTTCATCTCCATTTATTCGTTCCATCCAACTAATTGTACTATTGTTAATTAATCCAATTTTCATAAATTTACAATATTTAATTTGAGTGACGTCTGTTTTATTAGAAAAACATATTTCGCACTGTGTTACGCCAGGGGGATGATGAACATAAAAAACATTTTGGAAAATACAATAAAGAAGAATGAATTGCGATCTACTGATAGTCATTGAAACAAATTAATAATTATATTCCAAATTTATTAACATTAAGCAGATACTTTCACCACGAAAGCAAAAGCAGTTGTAAAAAAATAACAATAAAATACTTAATTTAAAGATATGTAAAAGTTCATAAATAAGGATATTAATAATACTATATAAAATGTGTAGCTTGAAGACTTATTTTGAATGGTTACAATTATTCGATTCCTATTTTTCCATAAACAGTTATTTAAATCACAATTCCTAGCAAATTTCTTATGCTCCACAATAGGATCATCATAACTTAACCAATCAAAAATTTCAATACCACAATAAAAACATTTACAAATATCATTGATTGAAATATAGTAAAAGCCAGCTCCAGCCAACACTTCTGGCCTCAATCTTCCTTTCCATTTTTTAAAAGTGGAAAGTCGTTTTTCATATGTTTTAAAATAACTGTTATCAATTTCTTTGTCAAAAGTTTCTAAGCACATTTTGTGAAAGGCTTATTGAGACTAACTTTGGTTTCAAAAACAACAAATTTAAATACCTTATAATATCTACATAAATATATCTAAATTTTCATGTTCTGCATTCCATTGATACAAAGCAATATCTTGGTGTCCCCAAGCTAATGTATTAAAACTATAGGGAATTTTATACCGCTTATCATCTTCAGAACTCAAAGCCAATTTATTAATTAATTCGATGAAAACTGTGTGTTGTCTAGATCGAAAAGCATACATTGAACAAAAGGTTTTAGAATAATTTTCAACAACATCTTTATAATGAATAAAATCCAACTGCTTTTTAATGGCACTTTTCTTAACACCTTTTGCTTTTTTTGTTAAACTATTTTCCGTCTTATACAATATGCTTTTGCTCCAGTACCAAAGAAAGCAGTAATGGGTTCACCAGCATATTCATCTTTGAATTTTCCTATAACTGACTTTGTAATAGGCATTTCATGAATATTACCAAATTCATAATTATATGTATCAAATTTGTGAATATTTTTTATCATGTCAGAATAAATATTTGGAGTTGTGACTTCTAAAATGAACGAATCGGTATCGGTGTATAAAAGTGAAATATTTTCCTGATAAAGAGGTTTTAAAAAATTTTAAAAGAAATCGTACATGACAGTTTTAGATATATCTAATATTGAGAAGCCTACATATATTGGTTTATTGTAAGTAACTTGAATCTTTTGCATTTGAATAGCTACCAAGTTTTCAGAAAATATTGTTAAGTCCTTGAAATATGGTTTTGCAATTAAATTCTCAGCACCATCTTTTCTTCTATTTTTTCCCACTCTGTAACAAGTCTTACGTCAATTCTCCTATCAACATTTTCCATAGTCTTGCCATAAATACTATTATTTGCCAACTTGTAAGTATTACGATCAAATTCATTCTTTGAATCATTTCTTAATCTTGAATTCAAGTCTATATATTTTTTCAACCAATCAGATTGAGAAAACTGTAAAACTCTATGAACTTTAGTCAACTTGAGTCCATATTCCAAACATTGTTTTACTAACTGATTGTGAATAACATATTTTGATTTATCATTTAAATTGGGTATTAATTTTATGCATTTAGAATTTGGCGGTTTAAAGTTTTCAGGACAAAACGGAAAATCGTTATGATAGAAATGTAGACTTGTAGGATATTCTAAATCATTTTCTAAAACATATCCCTTATTAGATTTTTTAGAAATATTCATAATATTTAAATCGTTGATTTCTTTATCTGTTAACCAAACAAAATCTCCCGTTGGAATGTGCTGTGACATTGCATAACCATACAAATTTGTTGCATCATAATAAATTATGTATTTAATTAGCTATAAAGGATCAACATTTAAAAAAAATGGATTATTAACTTCAGATTAAGTGTATCATACCTGGATCTGTTAACAATTCTAACTCTATTCCAGTATAACGCAAACACGCCTCCCAGTATAAACCTGAAAAAGTGTAAAAATGAGCTGGATCGAGCTTATATGTGGATAAACAAGTGCTTCTAAAATTTTCAAAAATATCTGCCAAAAGTAAAGTATCAGAGAGTAAGTAAAGGTCGGAGTATTGACCAAGAGATTCACATTTAAACAATTGCCAAACCTTTACGTTAAAGTATTATAAAATTGCTCTTTTGATAAATTGTTTCTTCTAATCATCAATATAATTGTGAAATCATCCGTTAAAGTATTATTTTTTTTTTAAAATTGCTCTTTCTGAGGTAATAGTATTTTGTTTCTTCCATCAATTACAATTTTTGGAGAAAAATCATTTAAACTAATGCCAACAAGAAGAAATTTTGACAAAGAATTATTTAAATATAATTGTAAGGAAATACACCTTTTTGGCGAATAAGTTTAAATCTTTCTTCATCATTGAATTTTTTTTTATTTCTTTACATTGTTCATCAAAATTTTAAGCTTTCAGAGAGTTTTGATAAAGAATGTATTGACCAAGGATAAAAATTGCCAAAAAAATCAATGAACCTTAAAACGATATATTTTTTTCAATATAATTTAGCCTTTTGTGTCTTTTTATCAAAATAGTTATTCACATGAATAAGCGATATATTTTTTTTCTTAGCCTTTTGTGTCTTTTTATCAAAATAGTTATTCACATGAATAAGCTTTTCAAATGAAATATATTTTTCCTTGTTTTATGCGATAACTGTTAGTTGTTCTTTGTTTAAGCATAATTTTTTAAGAAATAGATGAGAATCATAATTACGCAAATTATGCAATATAACTGGAATAAAGTTAGGTATTCTGTAATTTATGTTTCAGAGTGAATGAGCTGGACCTCTATAAAGACCAGTTATATGACAATGATCTGCAACCCTGTCATTTAAAAGAGGTTTATTACAAATATGACAAACTGTTTCATAGTTATGATAAATTTTGTCCAGTTCGTTCGAAGGAATCATCTTTTTAGGAACCTTTAAAAATTTATTGTATATGTTATACACGTCTCTTTCTAAAGAATTTATAAATAATGTATCACAATTTTGACCTCTATATCTTTCAAATTTAGAATAATTATCGTCGAAGGAACATTTAATGTAATAGGCAAATGAATGTGGAATATGTTCATATTGTTTTAAGGTGTATGAAGTATTAGGATTTTTGTCAACATTGTCATTATTTAAAGGCTTTAAAATGCATTCAAAATCTGCATACACCACGAAAGGAACTTTCACTTGTTTATGATAATTTACAAATTTCAAAATATTATCATATGAATAGTTTCCAAACTTATCTTTTATTAATTCTTTAGAAGGTAGGTTAATTCGTAAATGATCACAATCATAGCTATTGTGTTGTAATAAATTTTCTTCTGTAGGGAAATATTGTAAACAACCGTCGCAAATATATCTTTTCCGTGATGTTTAGACATTTGTGCAGAAACTAATTTTGATAAATCTTTAATATAGCAATAATGAAAAGTTTTTTCATCGTCATCACTTATTAACAATAAATTGACATGTTGATTTTTTTTTATTCGATGAGTAATAAAGTGGACCAATTACTTCATACCCCTTTTTAGGATTTATAATTTCTAATCCATATAAATTAATAGAAATGTTATTTTTTTCTTCAAAAATCTTAATGTTCTTTAGCAACATTGGAAATTCTATACCTGACATATCCAAAACAGAAGAGTAGTGTGGGTAGGATGAAATTTCAAAATCTAATCCGCTTGGTTGGTGAAGAGCAGACACAACTGCCCAGGCGAAGCAAAAGTTGTCATCATTCCTAATGTTGATCACAGCTTGACGTCTCTTGATCTCTTGAGGAAGTTCGATAAAAATGAGGCCCTCAGCGGATTGTGCTTGTTAACATTAATTTCCAAATGAAGTAAATTCATCAAAGCCCATCCTGCAACGTAAAAATTAAAAAATTACTTTTTTGTTGCCGTTGTAAAATAGAAAATAAATTCTTTACCTGAATCTCTTTCTGCAAATTCGTCAGCTTTCTGGTCAATAATTTTGTATTTTACTTCTGTTTGTTTGACTTCTGTAAACAATTGTATTGACAGTAATATATTATCTTATCTTTTCTTATCTTATCTTAATAATGGTGCAGATTTGCTCTAAAAGTTCTTTTGTCTGATATCCCTGGCAAACGACTTGGAACGGCGCACAGTGGAGCGAGGGATAGGGACTTGCGGCCAAAAAGAGGAAAATTGTATTTTATTTTATCTTGGGGTTGGAATTGAATTATTTTCAAGTATATTGAGTAAAAATACAATTTTAATGATGTTTTGACTCTTTATATACAGAGTGTGTCCCACTTAAGGTGAATACAATTCAATATCTCAGTTATTAATAATGTGATTTCGTTGAAATTTGGGTGGTGATTGTATGTTGGGAAAATAATATTTTTCACAGTAAAAATTTTTATTTGTCATTGGCGTGCAGTGTTAGGATGTAAAGAGGGGTCGATTTTTAGGAAAAAATATATTGGGGTCAATTTCAGATTTAATTTTTTAAATTTTTAATAATACAAAACATTAAAGTGTAATAGTTATTATTACTTGAAAATGAAGGTTTTTCTTGAAGCAATTTCTTCTTCATTACTTAAGGTACAAAAGTGCTTTTTAGCTCTTAGCTGTAAAAACAAAACCATAATTAGATATTTCTTCTTCCAAAAACTTAATAAATTGACATCATTATTTCAATTAATGATTGCTTCAAAATGTAGATAGTATTGTGCAGAATGGTGTGGTGATAAGCGATATGAAATTAGACATTTGCTTGGGACTTGTAGAAGTGCATAGATCGTTTTTGTATCAATAAAAAAAGTATATTGCTTACCTTTCCAACACTACAGGATATTATTTATACAATTAAAAATTCTTTGGCCGCTTGATTTAACTCCATATGTTTAATTTGTTTGAATTTGTGGCGCAAAGTTGCCAAATACGGATCAGAAGAAATAAGAAGAGAGTGCAAAACATCTTCGATGGTTGCAGTTCTTGTACATTTTCTACTACTGTCCTTTCTAAATATTTTGAAGTATTTATTTCTCGCTTCTGCAGCTTCTTCACTAAGCTGGCCGATTGGTAAACAAAAAGATTGAATAATGGCAGCTCCGTGAATTAAAATTTTGTGTATAGATGAAGGCATATAATACCAATCGTATAAATCGACATAAATTTGAGCAGTTTCATAACTAAATTTTCTATCATCAACAGGATTTTCGCTAAGCAAAACTTGCAAAATGACTGACATTTTGTGAAGCAATTCCCGACTGACTCTAGTTACATCCGAAACAACGTCGATATTTCTAAAAAATCTTCTGGCAGTGTTGCCGTCGTTTGAGCTGCCAACCCCTTGCCGAGGTAAGTCAACTATGATGCCAAGTTTTGCTTTAAGGTTTGTTTGGATTCGCTTTTTGTTATTTTTCATGAGCTCCTTTTCTTCTGAGCTACGAGCACTCCATTTCTTGAAGGACAATCTATACGCAATGTGTAAAATACATTCCATGAAGCGAATTGGAGCGTGCAAATTCGATAAACCATATTGATAACTTTCACAGGTCTTCTAACAACTTCACTAAGGTTGTTCATTTCTGAAGGTTTAACTTTGCAAATGATACAGCACGATGCAGAAGATGTTTCGGTAAGGACTTGGGCGACTTTACCATCTGTCATAGTCAACGACAAATTATGAGAAATATGGAGTTGTATATCAGTAGTTGAAGAAATGATGGCATTATTTAAATTTTGAATTTCATTTGTGTACTTTCTGGCAATTAGTTTAGTATTTTCTGGTGTTTCTTTTGTAAACTCAAAAAAGATTGGCCTGGAATAATTTGGAGATGACGGGTGAGGGTTCTTCCACACAACAACGTTATTTTCTGTAGATACTAACTGAAGAGGAGCCAAAGATACAACAAAAACGCTTTCATCAGAAATTGTTAAATCAACGAAATTCTGTTTGTAGTTGCTATTTCCTGAAGATCCATCACATCCCCATTTAGAATATAACGTAAAAAATCGCGAACCACTTTCTATTGCTTTATTTCTAACTTTCTCTATCAAAAAAATTCTTTCCGTTGTGTGATTCATAATACTTTGTAAAGCCAATGAAGCTCCTCTTTCAGTAATAACAGCATTCAATGGATAACACTCCGCTTTAGCACTAGAAATTTGATAATAGCTTGGAAAAATAAGCGCATTTTTTTCTTTGCCCTTTGTTCTTAGACAATTGTACTGATATCTTGATAGTCTCAAATCTACGATTAATGCTAAAGCCTCATGTTTAGAGAAGCTATCACAAAAATTCGTTTTTTTATAGTTACCAATACCTTTGGATAAAATTTCATCAATGGCATTCGCCTCTTTCTTCCTGCCCTGTGCAACCAATTTTTTTAAGAAAATACATTTAATTTCGGCGATACTCATATCATCAGTGTTCTTTTTAATCTGGGCTAGTTTTCTTCCTTTGCTCCTATCCGAGACTTAGCACCATTTAACTATACATAAATTCGCTTAATCAAATCGAAAAAATAACATTTTATAAAGACTACAGGAATGTTCTTATACGTATACAAGAAACAAGAATAATAAGATTTTGACGACAAATATTTATAAGTAGCACGAAAAATAATTTTCTTATCTTTGGACAAACCTAGAAAAAATATGTCTCATTTTAAATTTATTTCACCATCATAAATGACATACTAACTATATTGTGGATAGGGGTCACATTAAATGTATGTAATTATTTTTCTGGTAAACTATTATGAACTTTTTACTAACTGAAGTCTCCAGTTTTGAAAAATATGAAGTAACTCAAAAATGCTTTTACTTTTTAAAAATCACTTTTGACCGGAATTTAACATTAGACGCGCCAGTGGGCGGCGCATTAAAAGATTTGACATCATAACTGTCGCTGCTGGGATTAAAATAGAAACCGAACAGTTCCATATTTTATTTAGCTTGATACATTTATGTTTCTGCAGTTCTTGATCTATTAGATGTACAATTTTGTATTCCAAATATTGAAAATATTCTTTCACATTTATGAAGTTTTGGGGTGAGGAAATCCTATAAGATATTATTCGTTCCCTGAATGCCGACTTGATAATTTCAACACCTTCCTCCAAGCCTATTTTGGAATTGTTCTTGTGCACACTAGATCGAAGATGTCCACTCTATAGACTTTGGTTTATATTTTTCTTGCATTCTTTACAATATTTGTATAATCTATAAATTAAGAAAAAATATTTTACAAAATAAAACATGAAAAATAAAATATTCTTACCTTTAACAAGCTTTGATTGTTTCAACCAACTACTGAGTGTTGTGGAATTTCCGCAAACATGTTTTTTAATATGTCGCAACAAATTATCCTTTCTAGTAAAGACTTTATTACATGTTACACACTTATGCATTTTTGAAGTTTTCTAGATAATAATAATAAAATTAATATTGTGCATTTTTATTTAGTTATAGTCAAATTTTGAAAAAAGTAATTGCATTTTTGAAGTTCTCTGGATAATAATAATAAAATTAATATTGTGCATTTTTATTTAGTTATATTGAAATTTTGAAAAAGCAATAGAAATTAATTGACTTTATGAATCCATTTCTTCAAATGAGTCAACTAATTTATCAAAGGCCTGTTTAACATAATTTACCGTACTTGCGTGTCCCTGTTTAACTGTGATCAAATCAGTTAAATTTTGAATAGCGAAACCCAGACACTTAAGGTTTGTTACTTGTTTTTTATTTTTTTTATCAATTTTAAATTTTTTTTAATAATAAATGATGATTTCGAAATTGAATTTTGTTCAACTGGTGAATTATTAAGAGAAATATCCGAAGTTAATATGGTGAATTAATAGGAGATATAGCCGAACTTAAATTTTGATCAATTTGTTCTTCTTCCGAATCAGAATTTTCACTAAACAAAAAGGGAGAGGAATTGGTCTCGAAGAATTAATTGGCGATTTTAATGTTAAATAATTTGGATTAGATTTTTGAAAACAAACAATATCCTCATAGCTAGAATTTTGATTTTTGTCAATGTCATTCAGTTCTTCAAGAGTTTGTTTAGTTTTTATTGTAATTAAGTCCGTTTTGTTGTCAATAATGTCATTAAGATCGTCAAGAGTTTGTTGTTGAGTAGCTGTAAATAAATATTTTTCGTTTTTCTGTTTGTTGGCATTATTCTGAACTTGGCTATTGTAAATAATTTCATTCAAGTCCTGAATAGTTTGTTGTTGACTAGTTGTAAATACGTCTGTTTCATTGTTTTGTTGGTTTGCAAAATTTTGCATTTGAGTACATGTGTATAAGTCGAAGTCATTGTCAATAGTTTTGCTACTCAATGCCAAAAAATTGTCCATTATGAAAAAAATCGTAATAACAAATAAAATACCAAATAAAAGTGTCACAAATATAAATAAAAATGTCACCAATATAAATAAGAATTAAATTTTGCCAAATAAAAATGTTAGAAATATAAATAAAAATTAAAAAATTACCAAATAGACACAATGAAAACACCAGAAAACTCGCGAGCCCTGCACAGTGTGAATGCAGAAATTAATTGCATTCGTCTCTTCGCTGAGGCGATTTTGTATGAAAAAGTTGATCACATATGTCCTACTTAAAGTTGAACGACAATCATATAACCACTTTCCCAAGCCAAGCAACGACCTTTCCCCCTCCCCTCCCCTCTCCCCCCGGACCCGTGAATTCCCGAGACTCAAATCCCGTCTACCCATTTACCGGCTACCCTTTTCAGGTTAAGTTAGGTTAGGTTAGGTTAGGTTAAAAAAAGAACAAAGGAAAAAAGGAGAAGTAAGGAAAAAGGTGAAAAAGAAAAAATGAGAAAGAAGGAAGGGAGAGAAAAAATATGGGGTGGGGGGGGGTTAAGGGGGGTCTTAGGTTAGGTTAGTTTAAAAAGAAGAAAGGAAAAGAAAAGGAGTAGGAAGGAAAAAGGAGAAGGAAGGAAAAAGAAGAAAAAGAAAAAAGGAGAAAGAAGATGGGGTGAGGGTGGGGGGAGTTAAGGGGGGTCTTAGGTTAGGTTAAAAAAGAAGAAAATAAAAAAAAAGAGTAGGAATGAAAAAGGAGAAGGAAGGAAAAAGGAGAAGGAAGAAAAAAGGAGAAAGAAGGAAGGGAGAGAAAGAAGATGGAGTGAGGGTGGGGGGGTTAAGGGGGGTCGGCGGAGCGGGGAGGGAAGGCGAAGCCCCCCCCCCGAGGTAAAGTGACAGAGAAAGGGACGGTGAAAAAAAAAACCAACTTAACTATTGCAGTTGGATCTGAGAATGATATCACGCAGGTAGCGAAAGTGGTGGTCGATGGGATATACACTTCAGAACAACCACTCGGTGATCATACAGTATCATTCGCTGTAATATCAGTTGTCGCTATTATTTATAACTTATAACCAAAAATTTTTTTTTTATCAAATCTATCTATCTAAATCTAAAGTTCCTAACGATGGCAGAAAATATGATTGGAAACGCTGCCCAAATTGAAGAAAATAATGTGGAGATCGCCGCTCAAATTGAAGAAAGAGAAAACATTTTTATTAACTTGGAAGGCGATTCCATCAGTTATAAACATTCATTTTTGGACAAATCATCTAGGCTTGTTAGAAGATCATTCTTGTTTAACATCGACATTAATTATATTGAGGAGGAGGAAGATGATCAGGAAATTGACGAAGGAGTGGACATGCTAAATTTAGGAACCGAGGCTGACGTAAAAGTAAGCAAGTTTAGGGCTAGTGAATTATTTAGTAATTTTGAGGAAAAAGATGTATGTTTTATACAAAGCTACACTAAAATTGAGAGTCGAAGACTAGGAACATTTGCTAGTTGCCTTCCTTGTAGTGCAATTCACATGAGATATTTACGGAGAGAGGAGACCGATAATGTAAGCTGCCACTACAAAAGAGCTTATGTTGTTAGTGCTTCTGATTTACATTGCGCTATTTGTAGGATACATCGTTTTCTACTAATTCCTGACCCTGCTTGCTTTTACTGCAATAAAAATGAAAAAAAAAGAGATGGAAGATTATGTTGTTAAATATTAATATTAAACATAGTTTGTAAAGGTGATGGGTAGATTATTTTAACAATATTAATTTTAAATATAGGTTATAAACGTAATGGGTAGATTATGTCAAAAATATTAATTTTAAACATAAATTGTAAAGATAATAAGTAGAATACGTCAACAATATTAATTTTAAAAAATGTCAACTGTTACTATAAGCGGTTATATATTTTCAGTGCTATATGCAAAATACTTCTTTTTATTCTAACATCTGACCCTGTATTTTTTTTATTGCAACAAGAACGAAAAATGAAATAGCTAATCATATGTAAAAATAATGTGTAGATTATGACAACTGCCACTATAAGCTCTCATATATTAGCATAAAATTTTGTTAACGTTTGTTTCTGTATTCCATTGAGTTAGAACATTGTTGTTTCAATATAGGAAAAGGAAAAAAATGTATTAATATATTTTTATTAGTATAATTAAAAAATAATAACTTTTAATTTCCACTGTTTATTTTAAAATGTTAAACCATAACAAATTAATATGTATTAAAGCACTTAAAGAATATTGTGGTTTCAATATAGGAAAAGGAAAAGGAAAAACTGTGTGTCAATTATATATATATATATATATATATATATATATATATATATATATATATATTTACATTTACTTTTTACACATTTATTGGACCAGAGTTTTCACAAACACAAATTATGAAAAATATTATCCTCTTTTTAAAACTACAACAAAATGATGTCTAATTACATCTTTGAAGATTTGTACCAAATAGTAATATCTAGTGCGACATACAGGACAATTGTTTACCATTATAGAACAACAATTTTCTTCATTCCATCTTAAAATACATTTTAAACAAAAAATGTGGGAACATGTATTTGGTCTACATGAATCATAATATTCGATTATTTCAAAACAAATAGCACAAAACACTTTTTTCTCTTCACTCTCAGTTTTGTTCAAATTTTTTAAAACAATCCCATTTTCTTCTTCTCGAACTAATGATATAGTTTCTTCTCGAACTCCTGGTATAATTTTTTCGAGGCTAATTGTCTGAAACGGAATGGATCGATTTCTTTCTCCCAACTGATGCACTCATTTTATTTTAATATTATTAATAGATTTATTCAACAGATTTTTTTTCTTTTAACAGTCACTCGTACCTTAGCATACTAAAATGATCTTGATGCACCTATTTATAAGACTTAAGAATGCAAAATCAAATGTGGGAGGACAAAGAGAAAAAATTAAAAATATGATGCGAATGAGAATAAAAGGGGAGGAAGATAAGAATGAGGGACATGAGAGAGAGGAAGAGGAGGAGGAGGAGGCGCTCCCCTATTTTAACTACTATCTGGCTGTCTAGTACAATGAAGCCCATACAGTACAATTTTTTCAAAAATCTAGTACACCAATATTTTAGTGGGTTACAACGCTGCCTCACCTATTATCTGTAAAAATATTTGAATGGAACATACATACATATACATATTCATTTACATACCATACCTAATCAAATAAAACGAATATTTATTTTGGTTTATGTCTTCTTCTTTTTATAATTTATTATTTTAAATTTAATCATTTTTATTCTTCTTACTTTTCATAACGTTAGCAACATAGCCTTTGGAAAAAGGTTTATTACTTTCCTCCATAAAAAAGATTTTATTCCAGGAAATGGAATTTTACCGAATGAACAGTTTGTTAGGCCGTCATTTTTTTAGATACAGGATTCGCACTAAACTTTTACCAGTTTATCTCTGTGACACACTTGGTTACTATCCGAAATTTCAAGTTATTTGAATATGTAGTTTTTGACACTTTCTAATTTGAAGTAAATCGGATAAGTACTTTTTGAGCTAGGCCGCATACAGACAGCCAGATAGCCAGACGGAAGTAGGCATATAAAGCTCTATGGGCACTCTTTTTCTTGTTATTTTAATGTGGTCTTTGCTACAATTGGCTATTGCTACTGTTGGGCGTTTCTACCAATGACTTTTGCTATGACTAGCCTTTACTAGTATTGGTTTTTGCTAACATTAAACTTTGCTATGATTGGATTTTGCTACCAAAGGCCTTTGACATGATTGGCCTTTGCTAGTACTGGTTTTTTGCTACCATTGGATTTTGCTATGATTGGCTTTTGCTACGATTGGACTTGTCTACTAATGGCATTTGCTAATACTGGATTTTACTACCGAGGCGTTTGCTACGTTGGCTTTGGATACCGTTTAGTTACAACGGGCTGAAGCTATCAGGTTTAATAACCATTGACTTTTGCGTATGTATGACGTCATACTTGTGTTATATATTACATAATAGCGCTATTAATATGTTCCCTTTTTAAAAACATACAAAATTCTTTTTTTTTAGTGTAATTGGAAACAGTATTTTAGACTAACTTATTCTCTTTAAAACGTAGAAAATCTATATTGTCATCAAGAAAAACTGATCGCAATAAATCATACCCTGATTGACTAATTCATAATCCAGTTCTGTAATTGGGTCAGAGGGATCACTTGAGTTAGCAATTTTTGCCTACATGTATCGTGGTATGCTTGAAACCTTTCTCTAATGATGCATACTTCATACACTTTATATGCTGTAAGTGCCTATTGGGAATGGAATTGTGGATGAAAATATGCGTATGTTTTATATTCAAATCCGAAATTAGCTGTACGCATGAGTTGGAGTGGGATGTTTTGAGTAGTAGGGGGTTTCGAGAATGGATACGTTTTTTAATCTATAAAAATAATTAAAATGGTATCTTTCCCAATCATTACATCAACACAAGAGGTCATCAATGAATTGGCGAATGGTGCTACCTTTGACATCGAGACGGCGCCATATTTGGAAAGCACATTAGCATATTTTTTAGAGAAATCATTAAAACTACTATTTCTGTAAATGTTAGCAAAAACTACGACTTTTTTCATGCTTACTGCATATTTTTTACTGAAACCGCAATATTTTTACCTCTAATGTATGGTCTAATTTTAAGGAAGCCTTGCTTTTGGCTATGTTTTTTTATATGCAAATAACGTATTATTTTAAGCTGTTTAACAGTTCTTAAAGTATATTGAGATGTTTAAATTAAACATTAATTGTAAAATGTGTACCGAATAGTATTTTTTGCTATTAACCCCTTCTATGCAGAACATAATTTTTAAAGGATAGCATTATTTCAATATCTAGTTTTTGGTATGTGGGAAGCAGGTCTCTATAATATAGAAATTTGGATTCAACCTCAACCTAAATGTACAATCGTACAATATTTACTTTAGCACTGGTAATCTTATACCCTCGCTATCGTTTGCTTGAAAAATTATCTTCATTGTAGATATTACTCTAAGGATAGAGGACAAACCAAGAATCCATATCAGCTAATTGGAATCACAAGCCAAAAATAGATTTTTCGTATAACCCCCCCATTTTGCGAAGTACCCTGAAAAATATATAAGACTTTTTTAAATAGGTACATTGTTCAATAAAAATCACGAATCTTATTGCAGTTGTTGGCATCTTTTAAATGGTAAGCTGTTTATAATGGCCCTTTATAGTAATCAATTTATTAATATGATCTACCATTTTAAATCTCTCAAGGGAGGTACAGGTGCATACACCAATATGAAGGTAGATTACAAATCAACTTAAGTGCAAATCCGTTGTCTTCAATAAAAAAATCACATTAATAAAACGTTTATTTCTCTGAATGGATGTTCAAGCATGTTTATTAAAGTATGTTTGAAAATATAGATTCAGAAAAATTCATATTTCTTAAAGTCGTACCGTACGCGCTATCTATTAGTGATACGGGCGATATTACTAAAGGTTTGAACCAAAACCATTTAAAGTTCATCTGTAGAGCTGTTATACCTTTTTTTTTTGTCTAACTTCTGTGCGGTTATTTTGAGTCGTGTAAAAGAAAATGGAATTATACTTCAACATCTGAAGAAGCTATTGTATATGCGAAACATGTCATGTTGACAACAAATATATAGTGAAAATCTTAAAATCGTTGTTTTTCTAATAAAAAAAAATGAAAATGGAGAAGTTTATTATTATAAGTGACTGCTCTAAGAGCGTCCGTCAGTTTAATCTCAGAGGTCGCACCTTCGAAGTTAAAATAAAACACCTACCTGCCAATAAAAAACCAATGGGCTGGCTTAAAGATGCGATAACCCAGATTCTTTTACGAGTAAATGAAGGCCTCCTTCCTGACGATAAAATAGGATTTACCTTTTGCTGTCAAAAATTTGAAAGAGTTCAGGATTGGTCTCGCTTCCGCCCAGGAAGATTTTTGGGATCTCGTGCAAAGCATATTTCAATCTAATTCATCAGGGTTAGATACGAATACGTTTTGCCTTGGTGCCATCTCGGTCCGAATGCCAGTTGGAAAAGGAAGGGAAAGAAAATATAACAATTTTGAAGAGTGTGCTGGTAGACGGGGAATTGTTACCATCAAGTACAATCAGTTTATATTTGATCTTAAGCGGTGATAACAAGCCCATTAAAACTGTATCTAACAATGTCAGGGCGACTGTTTTACATGGTGTAGTAACTAAAAGAGCTTCCATATGGGTACAAAAAGCCTTGTCAGAAATAAATTATTGTTTTTTAAATTTAATATTCTAGTTTGTAAGAGAATCCGGGTTTATCCATTTCAATAGTGAGAACGACTGTTTTACATGATAGAGTAACTAAAAGAGAGACTAAACAATATAAATCCAAACTCTCTGAAACCAAGATTTTTTGACGATTGTAGCTCCCTTCCATATGGGTACAAAAAGCATTGTCAGAAATAAATTATTGTTTTTTAAATTTAATATTCTGGTTTGTAAGAGAATCCGGGTTTATCCATTTCAATAGTGAGAGTGCCTACGTATATCTTTGTACATTAATGTGATTTGTTGTTGATTTAAAAAGGAATGACATCCATTCAATTCGACTACCATAATTGTTTTCAGTCTGGTTTTTAGATTGTTGGCCTTTCCCATAATATAGATGAGATTTTTAAAGCTTGATCCTATTACAAAACACGTTTTCGTTTCTAAATCGCATAAAACAATTATTATTATAAATCGGTTTGATTGCTACGCATATTTTTGTACACCAGTGTCTTTTATAAGTGCAAGTAGAACATATAGTAGTTTGTTTTTATTTTAAGATTATTACAGGGCAAATGTATAAAAGTTAATTCTTTAAAAAGAACCGATATGGACTACCATAATTGTTCTCAGTAATGACGCACAGGCACATGAGGTAATTGCCTCGGGCCTCTGAATTTTAAGAGCCTCAGCATTTGTTCGTCCCAAACACAAAAAATTACATAAAAATTATTGCCAAATTGTATATTTATTATTTACGTAATTATTTTATAATTACCACTTATTTCACATATTGTTTTATATTTAATTTTAAAAACATTAGAGATACCTAATTAAAATCTGAAATTCCTTAACTTCAAATGACATGATTGGCGGCGTGTGAATTTGGAGCCACCCCTGATTTACATACGTATGCCGAACTTGGTGGGGTGCCAATTACTTAGCCTAATTATTGATTTAAGATTTAAGTATGAAAAGTGCGAAGCGTGTGTTTGTGTAAATGTATTCCTGCCAAAAGTGCAATAAATATACAATCATTATTCTCTATAAGAGTATTGTTTTTGTTTCGACATAGTAGATTTTAAAAATAATGTTTTAATTTTATTTAGTATTAATACCTATCGGTAACACAATATAAGAAAAAGCAAATAGGTAAAACAGTTAAAAGAACACCTTCATGTAGCATAAACTGTTTAAAAATATAGGTTGTCGATATCCGCTGTCGCCAGATTTTGGAGCGGAATATTTAAGCTACATAATCTCATATAATTTATAATGCCGCGTCAGTTAGATAGGTAGGTCATTATCATGATAATTAATTTTGGATAAATAATTTATCGACGCTTAGAAGTTAAACACTAAAAAGTTCATAAAGCGAAACTTTACACTGAAGGAATGCGAGAGCGCTTGCCAGTGTAACAGGTTAGAAGTGTTTATATACCTTAGGCCTAATTAATGTACTCCCTAAGTCATTATTTTTTATTACAGGGTAACTTTTCCATTTTTGAACAATTAGGTATATTAATTTTGGACATATTATTTAACGTCTAAAACGTCTTTTTTCTTTGCAATAAGGAAAATCAGAGAGCGAGTTTAGCCAAACGTTGTCTATTATTTTGAATTTTGTTTTGATTTTGCCAATGTTTCGAAACATTTTATTTCTTCTTTAAGGGCGAATGGAATTTACAATAAATTATAATGTTTACTTCCCTCGTAAAAGGCAAGTATTGTAATCACCCTTTGAGATTTTTGCAGATCTTTGCATTTTAGGGACCTGATGGACCCCAAAAAACACGGTCACTCATTTCCGTCAGTCTGTCGGGCTGTCTGTACGCGGCATAACTTAAAAAGTATTTATCTGATCGACTTTTGGTAAAAAATCGAGAGTCATATGGGAATGATACAGTTACATTTTGGTGAAAATGCAATATCGTGGATCAAAATGGCGGCCTAACAAACTGTAAAAAAAATTGATATTAAGAACTGCTCATCAGATTGACTTCAAAATATAAGCATAAATGATGTGTGGCATATGAATAAACTGGTGTGTATAAATACATGAAATAAATAAATGAAATGTTCAAAAATTCAGTACTGAAAAACTACGTATCCTATTATATAATTTTGCACAAAAATCAGGTGTCAAACAGGGTTAGACTCGCAAATTTTTAGTGCGAATACTATATGGCAAAACAAAATCGCCGCCTAATAAATTGTTTTAATATTCGGTTAAATACAATTTCTGAATTAAAACTTTCTTTTTATGGTGGAATATAATTTTTATTTTATTTTTTGTATATATATATATATATATATATATATATATATATATATATATATATATATATATATATATATATATATATATATATATATAATTAAAAATTTTAAAAAACTCAAATAACTAAATTGTAGTTTATAGATTATTACCAATTAATTATAGGCATATTATACGGGGTGCTAGAAACTGGAGTGTAGGCGTAAGGATCTGGGAAATCGTAAGAGATACGAAATTGGTTGGCTTGGGGTAAAGTTGCGCAAAGTGGTGGTAATTAATATGCCATCTAAAAACTAACAGAATTCCAAACCACCTCGGAGATATTCGCATTAAGACGATTTTTCTCGATTTCAGTTCTATTTTTTCCTGACTTTATTTCAATAGGTATTTAAAAATAAATTTCACACTACTTTTCTCCTCTATAAGATGACATTATCAAATTTTAAATACGACGTTTCTTATTCGGGCCATCATCATGAACTTAATTAAATACTTATATTTAAATAAATATAATAAAGTGTTACACTTGCATAAAAATCGTATAATAAAGAAAACTCCTATAAGAAGCAATTTGATAGAAACAGATAGATATACGGATATTTTTTAATTTGTGTTAAAAAAAACTAACATTTTTCTAGCAAGTATGATAGATTACTGTAGTTAGTAGTAGTAGTAGTAGGGAGGTTATAAGCTTCAAGAAAATTAATACGAAAACCAGGTCCGTACTTAAAAATATGAAGTTGATGCCGGTGGCCCGAATACGAAACGACGCATTTAACACCATCTTGTCGAGGAAAAAAAGAGTATAAACAGGTAAAATTTATTTTTAAATATCTATTGAAATAAAGTCACCAAAAGTAAAAACGAAGTCAGGAAAAATCTTGTTTATGCGAATGGTTTTGAATTTAATCAATTTTTAAACGGCATAGGTATTCATTAGCACCAAATTGCGCAACTCTGCATTAATCTAACCAACTCCGTATCTCTTACGGTTTCCTTTCTCTTGAATTCGTAACACCCTGTATAGAAGGTGTATTATAAGTAGTTGAGTCCTATATACGAGGAAAGTTGTGGGTAAAGGGAAATTTACCGATATTTTACTTAAATATTGTAATAATTAAAAAGATCTAGATTAAATTTTTGAAATATAGCTAAATCAAAGGAAAATTTAGAATAAGATTTTCTTTATTTTAATATCAATTATTTTGTTAATTTTCTTAAATGATTTCTATTCTCTAGCAAAACATTAAGTTAATAAATAAATTAGGCATGAAAGAAAAAATGTATAGGGTCGCATTTGAAAACGAAACACAATCAATTTTGGAAACACCAGAGGTCGTGAGACTTTCTGGTCTACCGAAAAATAGTGATATAAAACAAGATTAACCAAGGTATTTTCAGGTAGAATTTTTTTATATTGAAGGTTTATGTAATATGGTAGAGTCCTTAAACTTAGTTGTGCCTGGGGGCCTCTTAATTGCTTAATCCGCCACTGCTTAGTTTGATTGTTACGCATATTTTTATACACTAATGTGTTTTCTATGTGTAAATAGGGCATATAGCATTTTTTAATTTTTTATTTTGAGAATATTGTTGGGCAAATGAATAAATATTGATTATTTACAAAGAGCGACATATATACAGTTGAGCTACTCTAATTGTTTTTAGTCTGGGTTTTGGAAAATATACTGAATTATTGGCCTTTCGTATTATATAGATGTTATTTTTAAAAGCTTGATCATATTACAATACACGTTTTTAGCATACATGTTTTTAGGCTTCTGTATGTTGCAAATAGTATTTTGTTATATTTTGATTATCTTAGGTCTAAACTGCTCTACCGTGCATTTATCTTACTATATAGACGATTACTTTGTTTTTGTTTAAAAATTGCATAAAACAATTAGAAATTTGCCAATTGTTTTCGAAGATTTTATATTTAAAATGTATCTCAATATTGTATAATTATAGTTTCTTCTGATTTGTAAAAAATATAGGGTTTTAACAATTACTTTGAGCGCCAAGTATATTTTTTACAGCAATGTGTGTAAATAAATCTTTTTAGTATGTAAACAGATCATATAGTTTCGTTTTTGAGCTACAGCTATATTATTTAGGGGCTATTGTACAATGTATATAAAGTGTAATAAATGCATTAAAACTTATTCTGATGTGTTTTTGTTCAATTTAAAATATATTAGAGTATTTACAAAATAATTTTAAAAAAACAATTTATGTTAGTGTCTTAGCCATATACTAAAGTTTGTTTATCAATAACTATATAATTTAGCATATGTAGTAGATGTTTGCAAAAAAAGAAAATTCGATAAACTTCTCCGAATCATTATTAATATAGCCAATGAGAAACTGATTTAAACAATATGCAAATTTCTAAATTCATTAAAAAATACTTTTGAGTTTTGAAAGGCCTCTAAATAGGTCTGGCTTTAATCAGTTAGTTGTTTCTAATAATTGGTTCTTTGGGTCTCTTTAAGACATATTTAAAACATTTTTAGTGATGCAGCTCGGAACGCTCGTAGTTTACAGTAACAAATTACATTAGGATTTCAGATCATACAAATTAATGTGATCTCTGCTTTGTCAATTATAGATAATGGATTTTTACCTAACGTGGCGTTTAAGCAACTATTATTATAGTTTAAGAGCCTTTTATATATAGCCATAAAACTGTGTTCGTAACATATAGCACTTTTTGACTTGGTTTGGGACAGACCTAAACAGTAGAGCGACATGTTCATAAGTATTATCGATAACCTGTAATACAGTCCCACATTTATTTTCATGGTCTTACAAGGAACCAAACGCCGAATCAAGTGTAATGGTATGACAGGTTGCTTTGCTTTCTGCAATTTCTAAGCTCTGTTTTTGATAAAATAATACTAGAACAAATCACTTATTCTCCTAATTTTCCAGACGTCAGCGTCGCAGTGCAAATATTATTCGAGAGCAAAGCTACAAAATCGTCCGTTTGAAAATATTTATAAGCTTCTCTGAACTGTTTGACTAGCTTACTAGTTTATTACTTTAAATGGCTTGCAAAGGGTATTTTAACTGTATTTAAAAAAAACGATCGATCGGAATAAAGATTTCAGCAAATGGCAGCTGGGTTACGGTGAGATTTCTTTCTAGAAATTGAAAACCTTTAGTAGTCTCGCCCGTATCACTAACAGATGGCTCGTACAGTACGACATTACGAGATATACATCTTTCCGCCTAAATACAGATTTCAGCAAAGGACTGCTGGTTTACTGTGAGATTTCGTTCTAGAAATTGAAAACGTTTAATAATATCGCCCGTATCACTAATAGATGGAGCGTACGGTACGACTTTACGAAATATGAATTATTCTGAATGTATATTTTCAAACATATTTTAATAAACATGCTTGTACATCCATTCAGAGAAATAAACGTTTTGTTAATGTGATTTTTTTTATCGTAGGCAACGGATTTTCACCTAAGTTGACTACCTTCATATTGGTGTATGCATTTGTACCTCTCTTGGGAAATTTAATAGATTAGATTAAACAACATTAATAAATTGATTACTATAAAGGACCATTATAAACAGCTTACCATTTAAAAGCTACCAACAACTGAAATAAGATTCGTGATTTTTATTGAATGATGTACCTATATAAAGGACTTATACGTATATGTGTCAGGTTACTACGTAGGTATACGAAGAAACTATTTTTGGATTTTAACTAAGTCATATGGATTCTTTGTTTGCCTCTACCCTTAGAGTAATATCTACAATAAAGATAATTTTTCTACCAAACGATAGCGAGGGTATAAGATTACCAGTGCCAAAGTAAATACTGTACCATTGCACAATGTCATAGGTGAAGGCTGAATCCAAATTTCTATACCAAAAATTAGATATTGAAATAATGCTATCCTTTAAAAATAATGTTTTATTTGGAACAAATTTTACAACTAATGTCTAATTTGTAAAAAATAATTTATTAAAAAGTGTTAAAGAGCTTAAAGTAATACGTTATTTGCATATAAAAAATATAGCCAAAAGCAAGGCTTCCTTAAAATTAGACCATACATTAAAGGTAAAAATATTGCGGTCTCAGTAAAAAATATGCAGTAAGCATCAAAAAAGTCGCAGAGGTTTGCTAACATTCACAGAAATTGTAGTTTTAATGATTTCTCTAAAAAATAGGCTAATGTGTTTCCCAAATATGGGGCCGTCTCGATGTAAAAGGTAGCACCACTCGCCAATTCATTGATGACCTCTTGTGTTGATGTACTGATTGGGAGAGATGCCATTTTTTTGTAAATAAAAAAACTTAAAAAAGTTTGCAAGAAATTCTTAACGTTAGGCGTTATCGAGTTCAGATCGTTTTAGACACCACACACAGTCCCTTCCATTCTCAACACCCCCTACTACACAAAACACTCCACTCCAAGTCATGCATACAGCTAATTTCGTAACATATAAGGTATGTGATGTATGCATCATTAGAGAAAGGCATACCACGATATATGTAGGCAAAAACTTGCGAACTCAAGTGATTCCTCTGACTCAATTACAGAACTGGTTTATGAATTAGTCAATATTTTTTGTCAGGGTATGGTTTATTACAATCAGTTTCTTGATGACAATATAGATTTTACTCTTTTTAAATAGAATAAGTTGTTCTAAAATACTGTTTTCAATAACACTAAGAAAAATAAGAATGTTGTATGTTTTTAAAAAGGGAACATATTAATAGCGATATTATGTAATGTATAACACAAGTATGACGTCCTACATATGCAAAGGACAATGGTTACTAAACCTGACAGCTTTGGCCAGTTGTAATCAAATGGTAGCCAAAGCAAACGCAGCAAACGCCTCGGCAGTAAAATCCAATATTAGCAAATGCCATTAGTAGACAAGGCCAATCGTAGCAAAAGCCAATCATAACAAAGTCCAATGGTAGCAAAAACCAATACTAGCAAAGGCCATTGGTAGCAAAAGCCAATCATAGGAAAGTCCAATGGTAACAAAAACCAATACTAGCAAACGCCAATCATAGCAAAGGCCATTGGTAGTAAAAACCAACAGTAGCAAAGGTCACATTAAAATGAAAAAAGAAGAAGAGTGCCCATAGTGTTTTCTGGGTCCAGGGACCCTAAAACGCAAAGATCTGCAAAAATCTCGGAGGGTAATTTTTTCACGATTACTATACTTCCCTCTTACGAAGGAAGAAAAAACTTATTTTAATTTTACTTTGGGAATCCCAAATAAGAGTAATATGAGTTTGCGACGGTTTATATCGTGAACTAGGGTGAGCTAAACTTTTGGAAGCCAAAAGTCCACGAAATGTTGACATTTTTTTCAGATTTAGCTTATATCATCTAAAGTGCGTATTATATAGAAAATTTCGCTCTTACTTAAATACAATAGAATTCTGCGTCGAATAACCTCCTTAGGGATTAAATTAGGTTTGGTTAAAATCAGCAGTCAAAGATGAGCAAATTTTTACCTCTTTGCTGAAAAGTGAGTTACGCACACTTTTTAACGCCCGAAACTACGAAATTTTCCTCATTTCTACGCATAGATACAGGCAAACAAACAAAATAGCCGTAGCGCTCACTTTTCACGAAGTGGCTCTTTCGCAGTCTCTTGACGTGTCCGAAGAATATCATGAAGTGTGGCCCTATGCTTAATTTTTGAAACGAAAAAAATGGGAAAACATCACAAACTTTTTTAATAAAAACATGTTTTTTTCGTTATACAAGGTAGCAATAACAGAATTAGGTAAACAACCCTCTGAAAAAGAAAAAAAATTAAGAGCGTTTAATTTTTTAGCAAACGGAGAAGCACGGCAAATATCTTCCATTTTTAAATACATTTTCTTCTGATATACAGGGTAGCTCTAGAAATATGAATAGCCCCCAAAATCATTATTTATTTGTTTTAAATTGGTTAGTTATAAAAAACAAATGGGGAAACATACCAAACCTATATAATTCAGATTCTACCGACTCCTATTTCTATCCTGCCAGAGAGAGGCAAGATAACTCTATCACTTGTTTCTGAACCTTTTACTATTAATTTTACGACCAATAGGTAATTTCATTTGTCTGAAAAGAAGGCTCTTTTATTAACCATTTGAACTTCCACTTTTTAATATAAGTAGGTACTATATTTAGTGGGTAGGTATAGCAATGATGAATGGATTTAATATTATATATAGTTTTCTGGCTTCGAAGTTCGATTTTCCATACGAATGTGGGTGATTATGATTTTAAACATCGTGAGACTGCGGAAGAGCCATTCAGCGGAAAATGAAGGCTTCTGATGCTCTAGAACTCCCGTATGTTACATTTTTCACTTGAAAGTGGGGTACTTTAGGTAAAAGCGAAATTTTCTTTACGATGCACCATTTGGATGTTATAAGTTAAAAACTGAGAAAAGTGCCAAATTTCGTAGTTTTTTTGGTTCCTAAAAGTTTAGCTCACCTCACAAACCGTACCAAACTCATACTACTCTTATTTGGAACGCCCAAAGTGAAATAAAATAATTTCCAGCTTTCTGTGAATGAATGGAATGCAAGTCTAATTTGACTCGTCCTTTGGGATATTTGTTTCCATAGCGGTAAATCCGACCTCAAAACAAAATCTCTCTTAGAGTTACTCCAGTAGTGTAGCATTTTAAAGAAATAGAAAAGAAAATAGCTTCCGAATTGTATTGAAGACTTACCGACATTGTTTATGTTCTTTAAGTCCAAACTAATACATAGAAAACTCTGTCCAAAATGTACGCCTGTTTTGGGGTATATATAACTTTCAAGACTGACTGGAAAACGGGGTACAGAGTGGATGAGCCAAAACCCTTCATTTGAATCTGCCATTACTACTCCTTTCGTATGCCCTTTATTCTCCGACTTCGGGCCATATGGAGGTTGGTCGTTGTAGAGAATGTACAGGGATGTCTAAAAACTTGAAAATTTTAATGAACTTTATATTTAGAAATTTGTTTATTTAAAATACGTCACAATTTGTTTATCTTTAGACAGACGAAGACGCAGCACCAAGTAGTCAGTTATCCAATTTTTTAATTGTCGGCGTTAACAGTGTTACTTGACTTTTAATAATCCTCATAAAAAGTACAAAAGCAACTGCCGATATGTGCCCACGTGTGTGCCGTACAAAACCTGGGACCCTACCATCACTTTACTTTAGAGCGCGTATTTCAAATCTAATTTTCGACGATTTGAGTTGTGGCTTTCTCGCTTTAATGATGACGTATAGCTTTAATGATGGTTTTATATTTATAATGGCATGCCCTTGCATATCAAACCACTTAAAGGAAAAATCTTTTGTAGAAGAGTTAAAGATTATTTGAAAAACAAATTATTTTACTCTCTTGAAGAGTATCTCTACAAACTTTGATGACCTCGTTTAGTTTTAGGAATTTTAAAATTGAGTACCCTTTTTGTTGTTTTGATGTACTGAGTGTTTATTTAATTTATCTGTATTTTATGTGGTTGTAAATAATTATTTTGTGATCTTTATATTGCACTTTTTTTACTGTACTAATTGCTTTTTATATTTGAACTTTTATCTTTGACGTGTAAACACTTCAGTGTAACTATTACCAATACAGGTATTTGTCTTTGTCTCTATCGACGAACCTGGGCTAACCTAACGATAATGAGACAGATCCACATAACAGTATACGTTATGTTAAAAAAGAACCGCGTGCTTTCTTTACAGCAAACCTAACCTAATTCGCATTTTTATTAATTTTATTATGTGTACTGTTAAAGAAAAACTTGAAAAAAGTCATATGCCCAAACGGGAATCGAACACAAATGCGCCGCAACCAAAACCGAGTAGGATACACCGAGCTAGGAAGCCCATAATGAATATTCAACAAAACTTGTTTATATTCCGCGAAAATAAACAACGAGCCAATAAGAAGCACACTGAACAATCTGTGTTGTGATTCGTAGAATCCTAGGCATATTTGAGATCGTGTATGTGTCGGTACTTGACCCTGTACTAAACTAATTTTCCAGTTAAAAACAAATTTTCTGTTATTTATACTTCAGTTATTTAGGATATTTTCTTTTTTAATTTATTATAAATGTTGTATCGGTACTAATCTAGAACCATGCAGCCCGACTTAGACTTCCTCTAACTGGTCCAATTAAGGATCAATAAATCAATGCCACACAACAAACGTTGAATGCGCCTAGTACTTGAATGAGCAGGCATGTGGCCAGGGAGGTTTATGGAGGTCTAGACCCCATTTAGTATATAAAAAAGAACCCTTCGGTCAAAATTGGGGGATTATGTAACTGATGTAAATTGTGACCAACTGGCTGTACTGTTAGTTTAAAAAAAAATATTATAAAATAGCACATTCTATATATATATATATATATATATATATATATATATATATATATATATATATATATATATATATATATATATATATATATATATATATATATATATATATATATATATATATATAACTTCTCAGGCCCCTATACAGGGTGTTCCTTAATGACATGCTAATATTTAAGGGGGTGATTCTTGGACCCATTTTAAGAAAAAATCTTCATATGAACTGATGTCCTAGACGTCTTAACTTTTGAGATACAGGGTGCTAAAGTTTTCAGAAAAAAAATTATTTTTTTTAATAACTGTGATACTACTGTAGATATCTTTATGAAATTTGGTACACGTGTTCTATGCATCAAGATGCATTTTCTAATGTACAAGCAATTTTATTCTTTTTACCAGTGGCGTCCGTACGCGTTTTGCTTAGAATATTTTTCTAGAAAAAAATGGTACGCCACTGCTTTATCTTAAAATAAAAATTATTTTTGGAATTCTCATTCATTTCTGAGCAAATTCGATCTCTTGATTTTCTTTTGGCCGACGCATAGTTTTCGCTTAAAAAAATAAAAATCGTTTTACTTCAGGGTCAAATCGTTAAAAATCTGATAGGGTGACTGTTGTGTGGAAATCGCTTATTTATCGGGTGAAAGAAAATTATGACATCGAATGTGTTCATAAACGAAAAAGTTTTCTCGTCTGATGGTCCGTTCTTGATTAAATAATTGAGTTAAAATTGCTTCATAATATCTCAATACCAACTAATAATAATTTTTAAACCCATAAATCTAGTAGTCCTGGAATAAATTACGTTTTTACAAACGTCGATGTCAAATGACTTAAAGTAAGCTGTTGGTGTTCAAAACCATCTCAGTGTGTCATCTCTTTGGTTTTTAGTGTTTCATTGAAGTTATTGAAGTTATTTTCGCCGTTTTTTCGAATAATATCATTAAATATGGTAAATTATACGAATGCGGAAATGGCGGCAATGCATTACGCATATGGCCTCGCAGATGGTAATGCAACAGAAGCCAGACGCATTTATCAGGAAAGATATCCTAATCGTGCCTTGCCAGATAGCCGAACCTTTTCGAATATTCATCGCCGACTTAGCGAAACAGGTAGTTTCAATAAAGGTACTTCGGAAGGCAGACCTCGAACTGTCAGAACACCTGAAGTTGAGGAAGCGGTGCTGCAAGAAATCGACGAACATCCTGAGACGAGTACGAGGAAGATCGCTAGAGCTTTGAATATTTGTCACCAAATTGTTTGGCGTATTTTAGTTGACTTTTTGTTATATCCATATCATATTCTAAGAGTACAGGCATTACTCCCCAGGGATTTCCCACAGCGTGTGAACTTCTCTCAGTGGTATCTTCAGGGTATTACACTAAATCCGCAGTTTGAGTCACAAATTTTGTTCACAGACGAAGCAACTTTTTCTAGGAATGCTATTCAAAATTTCCATAACAATCATGTGTGGGCGGAAGAAAACCCGCATGCCATAACCGAAACCCATTTTCAAGAACAATTTTCGCTTAATGTTTGGGCAGGAATTATTAGTAATCATCTCATAGGCCCATTTTTCCTACCAGGACGTCTTGATGGACGGTCTTATTTGCATTTTCTCGAAGAAGAACTACCTGGGTTGCTTGAAGATGTACCAGTTGCGTTAAGGCATCGCATATGGTACATGCACGATGGAGCACCGGCTCATTTCAGCGTAATTGTCCGAAATCATTTAGATACAGTTTATCCTGATCGTTGGATAGGTCGCGGAGGACCTATCCAACGCAATGGCCAGCAAGATCCCCCGATCTCAATAGTTTGGATTTCTTTTTATGGGGGCACCTTAAAACTCTAGTGTACAAAACTCCCGTTAACACTGTAGAAGATTTAAGAGAGCGAATAGTTGCCTCGTGTGAAACTATACGGAATACGCCGGGAATATTTGAACGAGTGCGCAATTCCATGCGTAGACGGGCGGAAGCATGCATATTAAGTGAAGGTGGCCACTTCCAAAAATTTTTATAATTAATGTTAGTATTGTTAATAATTAATAAAATTAAGTCGTTTCTGTAAACTTTGTTTTCTGAAACCCCCGCTGTAATTTATTGGCACATGAAAGTTTTTTAAAAATTGTTTCCTAAAGCAATCAATCCTAAAGTAAAGTAAATCAATTACTTATTTCTAAATTAATTAATATTTATTATTAAATGAACTGAATAGCACGAAAAAAGAAAAAAAACGCTTTCCACGCACACAACAGTCACCACATCAGATTTTTAACGATTTGACCCTGAAGTAAAACGATTTTTATTTTTTTAAGCGAAAACTATGCGTCGGCCGAAAGAAAATCAAGAGATCGACTTTGCTCAGAAATGAATGAGAATTCCAAAAATAATTTTTATTTTAAGATAAAGCAGTGGCGTACCATTTTTTTCTCCAAAAATATTCTAAGCAAAACGCGTATGGACGCCACTGGTAAAAAGAATAAAATTGCTTGTACATTAGAAAATGCATCTTGATGCATAGAACACGTGTACCAAATTTCATAAAGATATCTACAGTAGTATCACAGTTATTAAAAAAAATAATTTTTTTTCTGAAAACTTTAGCACCCTGTATCTCAAAAGTTAAGACGTTTAGGACATAAGTTCATATGAAGATTTTTTCTTAAAATGGGTCCAAGAATCACCCCCTTAAATATTAGCATGTCATTAAGGAACATCCTGTATAATAGATAGCGTCGGATTGTTAGTCACAGGGTTAATCGGGAAATTTAATAAAAGAACCTCCCCAAGCAGATGATATAGTTTATATCATATGCTGACAATGCTATGTATTTTGTGTATTTAAGGAGATGGGGTTGGGGATTAAAACACCACTCCAGAGCTACCTTTACTTAAATTAAAAGAAATCATAAGTATAGAGTAAAAGCTCACGAAAAGTAAGGAATTTTTTCATTTTAGTGGCCTATTTGCGTTTAAACCTTCAATTACGTATTAAACAGAAAGCGAGGGCTGGAGCTTACATCTACCAGCAACGATTTACAAACAAAATACGTATATTAAAATAATTGTTTTTTTTTTTCAATTTAATGTTTCTTCTTCTCCGTCCAGGGACTCGTCTGGCTGTTATTTATTAAGTGTAACGAGTGATGCATCAAATTATGGAATTTAGGAAACTACATGTGAAATATTTTATTTTCACGTTTAGTAGTGACATTTTAGTTTTAAAAATAGTTTCGTAGTAGTTTTTCTAATACAGCTCTAGTGTTGTAATGAATTTATTACAACATTTGAATTTATTGAAACACCCCAAATTCGTTCCTGACTTTGACGTGAGTAACTCAAACAACTTAAAAAAAAAGAATTTAAGGTAATTTAAGATTACTTATAAAAATCTAATGTTTAAAACCACAGGTATTTTGTTCATTTATAATAAAAGCTGTCATTTTGAAAGAATTTGACAAGATTAATTTTGTACATTCAATGAATTAGTTTACGAAATAGATAACATACAATATTCGTATTGGAAAGCTCATGTTACTATTCGAGATGCAATGATAATGCATTACAACAGTTTTATCTTAAATTATACGAAAGCTACAATTAAAATAGGTAAGGACCCTGTAACGGATGCCAAATAAAATGTCAATTTGGCAAAGTCATATTGTCAAATACTCCCCAAAGGTTTTTCTAGCTGTTTTTAGCTTTTAGATCCTTAGTCCAACGAAAGCGCTTTGGGGGACTTTCCTTAAGCCTGTCTAATCCCGACCCTGACGTTAAACTGTTAATATCTAAAGTAATCTACATCCCAGCCCCAGTTTATATTGTTTACATGAAAGTATAAAGAGTATGCGTTTCCGACTTTTGAGACGTGAATTTCAGTCAATACTCTATATTTTGTTGTTAAAAACCGAGTTTCTTTCCATATCTACATCTGAATTACACCACAACCTACCTGCACCTTATGTGCATGATGTTATTTTTGCAAATAAATTTTAAAAGTATTATCGAACTCACACGGAAATTTAAGCAAGTCTTTTTCACCTTACGGTGTTATTGAATGTTTTCTCCCCTATGTATTTTAGATCAAAAATGGGCTTGAAATTTTTACTTGAAATGGTTTGAGGACAGCATTTATAAATTATTATTATAAAAAATTTAAAATGTTAGATATTACGGCCCTACAAGGACAAAAAAAACAAAAAACATTAAAAGTTAAACTTATGTTTTTTTATGTTGACATTCGCTACTGAATAAGTACACAGAAATAGTAATCTCTCGAGACATGGTTTTGTTTCAGCGTCTGTCGATTGCGGCTGGCCTTAATCACCAGCCATAGCGCTTTTATACAGACCAGACGTCTTACAACTAAGAAAAACAAAGAATAAATAAATTATTTAAAAGGCTCGCGCAAAGCTAGCGCATAGTTGCCGCCTGTTGAAATAATTCTTCTTGTACGAAGTGAAAATTTTTCCTAATTGTTTAAAAAGTCCCACCAAAAGTACGTTTTTTTTTAAATAAATATAGACATTTCATTGTCCATTTAATAAATTTCAATTATACTACTATTTATTTCATATCTACGTATCCATTTTCTCTTAACATATCTCATAAATCTCGTAAATCCGGAACTAACCCTTAAGACGAATAAAACTGCAACGTTTTGATGTGCTTTATTTGGTTACCCTATTCGAGTACTCGAAGACACTAGACGGAATCTCACGGGTTTTTTTCTTTTCATTCCTGTTTGGCGTTAAGAGGGTTCAATCGCTTTCATTGGTTTTGCTTTAAAGAGGGGGCTCGGAAATATTGACGAGATTATCCTTGAACTGCCAACTCCTAGGTGACGGTGCAACCTTTTGACGATATGTAAAATTATTGTCTTTAGAGGAGATTATTTTTGAACTGGCAACTCCCGGGTGACGGTGCAACCTTTGGTCATTATCAAGCCAGTGTTCATCTCTACCAATTAACCCTATCCAGGCCCACTACAACTGACGTGAATGGGTTGGCGTATGAAGCAAGTACATTTTACACTTTCCTATACTGCTCAAAAGGTAAACGCATTAACAAAACCTTTTATCTGGAAGAAACCCTCTAGAAAAGTTTTAAAGAACTTTTTGTAAGTATCCAGCTCGCTAATTGACGTGAATGTGGTCGCTCATGGTATACATACATGTTAGACTTCCCTAGATCGGTTGATATAAGACCATGGCCTCAAACCTACGACCCCGGTATCCGCCGCCGGAAACCCAACCACTGAGTCAAGCTGTCGCCTACTGACAATTTTTAGAACTCTATTTTTGTCAATAGAATTTTTGAACAAAAAAGTGCAATATTTAAAATAACATTTGTGAAGCACGGCTTTTTTTAAATAATTATAATATTAAACAAAAATTCTAAGACTTAAAAATAACCTGTGGTTTCATTTTTTTTTGTGAACTTTTATAAGAGTAATAAAAATACAATAAATGTATTTTCAAATAAAGTATTTCAGTTCTACACTTACATTTTCGTGGTCATTTATGAATAATCCGTTTAAGGTGTTTGCTACCATCGAACTAGTATCATTTATGTTTACATCAGAAAGAAACCATTCCGAATAATTGTTTGATGTCATATACATAAACGCTAATCCTTCTTTTATAAATTCATTCATATGCGATATTTGCTTAGGAAGCTTATAAATCACATACCTAAAAAAGTTTCTCATATTAGAGCAAGTTTGTGGAAAATTGTAATCAGTATCATAAATAAAAATAGCTATTGTTGTGAAAACCTACGCAGCATAATTTTTGAAGATACAAGTTGCTGAAGGTTCTTACCGAAAATATACTTTTGAGGTACTTGGGTTCGAACACCGACTACCAAAAAAAAGATATCAACCCACAATCTATCTCACTAGAAAACTATAAATCAATCGGAGAACATTTTTTTGCATTCATAAATTAAATTATACATAAAATTATATTTTCAGAGTTTCAGGGAGGGTAGGTTCAGACCACATGGCTCTCAGTGGCTGCTCGTGACCTAAGAACTTAGGGGTGCTGCAGGAGAAGTTTTTTCAGAGCATTTGCCTTTTTATTCTTCTTCTCCGAATATGTTTAATTTATAACGAAATAATTGATTAAAACGCTACACAACAATCCAAAAATAAAAAACTTACCAATTTTTATTCACACTCCATGCAGATAACACGCACATCTCTAAAAATTACAAACTATAAATACGTAAGTGAATTAATTCTAGCTTTTGTAAATTAAATCGATTTTTCTTTAAAGCGAATTTGTCTGTCACTCTCATTAAAGTTTGTTATGTCACTAATAAGTTTTATTCAATGTCAGGAAATATTAAATGTAAATCGTGCAACATTGTAATGTGTACAGGCTCGCATATAAATAGACGCCATCTTTTATAATAAAGCAGTTGCCAACTAGACTCGTCGTTTGTCGTTTCATTTCATTGTCCTCATCCCAGACCCGCTCCCAGCAGTAACACATGGCGCAGTAAAGTCGTCCATTTTGTAAGCCGAAAAAAAAAAGAGAAAAACTGAAGATTGAAGCTAGAAGAATGGACTTTAGAGGGATTCCACCCATGATAATGTCGGGAAACCTTTCAGAAAATTGGAAATTTTGGAAGCAAAGGTTCAATACGTATTTAAAAGCAACAGAAATATCAAAAAAGGAGGTACAAAATGTGCTCAGCTCCTCACGTTGATTGGAGACGAAGGTATTAGAATATATAATGCATTTACTTGGGGGCAGGATGAAACGGAAACTTTGGAAAGTCTGCAGATTAAGTTCGATGCTCATTTTAACCCGAAAAAGAACCTTACCTATGAACGGCATAAATTTTTCACAATTCAGCAACTCGAAGGTCAATCGGTTGATCAATTCATTACTGAACTAAAGAATCTGTCACTTTCTTGCGAATTTGGCGATTTAAGAGAGTCACTTATTAAAGACATGCTAGTTTGTGGATTAAGGTCTACCACACTGAGAGAAAAGCTACTTCAAGAAGATGCTACTACGCTGCAAAGGGCCGTCCAAATTTGTGTTAACATAGAAAGCACAAGGCAGCAGAACAGATATATCACCAATGGTATTAAACAAGAAAAACAAGTGGAAGTGGACGCTATTGGTACCAGGTCTCGTAAGAATCAGGGCCCCCGATCACAGCAACTAAGAACTGACCATCCAGGTTCGTTAGGTTCATCTACAGGGCACAATCAAGGCAAATCCACCTGTCCCAAGTGTGCCAAACGTCATGAATATGGGAAATGCCCTGCATTTGGCAAGAAATGTTTAAATTGTGGTTCTATTGATATTCACACAGTCTCGCCAAGGGGTTCAAGAGCCACCGCTGGGATGTCTGAGAGTTTGTGGGTTACGACTTTGGAGATTGAAGGACAGACTTTGGACTTTAAACTGGATACAGGAGCCATGGCCAATATAATACCTCAATTTTGATCTTTCAAAAATAAATAAAGTTAAAACCAAGCTCACTTCTTATACTGGGCATACTATTCCTATTATTGGTCATTGTATTTTAAATTGTAAGTCTAAAAATAAACAGGAGAGTCTGTTATTTTATGTGGTCTACTCAGAGAACAGTCCTATTTTGGGTCTTAATGGTTGTGTAGAACTAGAACTTATTAAAAGAATAGATTCAGTAGAAAATAATTTTCTAAATAAAAATTTTGAATTAAAAAGCATTTTAAAAAAATATAATTCCGTATTTAACGGTATAGGTTGTTTAAAAAAAGAATATCATATTGAGTTGAGAGAAGGCGCAACTCCAGTAGTAAATTATCCTAGAAAAGTTTCATTTGCTCTTAGAGATAAACTCAAACTTACTCTAAATCAGTTAGAAAAGCAGGGACTTATAGAAAAATCTAATGATTGTACTGATTGGTGTCATAATATGGTAATAGTTAGAAAATCAAATGGTCAGCTTAGAATAGCTATAGATCCCAAAGATTTAAATTCAAATATTAAAAGACATTATTTTCAAATTCCCACTCTGGAAGAATTGACGGCTGATTTGACAGGTTCAAAATAATTTAGTGTCTTGGATGTAACACAAGGTTTCCTGCAGATTAAATTAGATAAAAATAGTTCAAAACTTTGTACTTTTGCTACTCCATTTGGGAGATATCGATTTTTAAGGTTACCTTATGGGTTGTGCAGTGCCCCGGAGGTTTTTCAGGAACGAATGTTTGAAATTTTTGGTGGTATTGAGGGCTGTAGTTTCTATGTTGATGATATTTTAATATATGGAAATACTATAGAAGAGCATAATGCCAGGTTAATAAAAGTTTTAGAATTTGCCCTAAAAAATGGCTTAAAATTTAATAAAGATAAATGTAAATTTTTGCAATCTGAGGTTAGGTATATGGGTCATACTATAAGTAGAACAGGTATAAAACCTAATGAAGATAAAGTACAGGCTATAAAAGATATGCCTTCACCAATAGATAAAAAAGACGTTCAAAGATTTCTTGGTATGATAACATATATGAGTAGGTTTATTGAGGGACTTTCAGAAAAAACTGCACCTCTTCGTGCTCTCCTGAGGAAAGATAATCTTTTCCAGTGGGATGACATACACGAAGCTACTTTTAACAACTTAAAAAATGTTTTGTCTAAAGCTCCTTGTTTACATTTTTATAATGTGTCTAAACAGTCGGCAACAATATCTGTGGATTCATCTCAGTTTGGGATGGCTGCCGTATTACTTCAGGATGGAAGGCCTTGTGCTCATGCATCCAGGGCCTTGACAGAAACTCAGTGTAAATATTCTCAAATTGAAAAAGAAATGCTAAGTGTGTGGTTCGGAATTTCTCGTTTTTCGCAGTATGTATATGGAATTAAAAATCTAATTGTAAAAACTGATCATTTGCCTCTAGTTAGTATAATTAAAAAGCCTTTACATTTATGTCCACCTAGATTACAAAGAATAATTATGCAGTTAAGGAAATATAATTTTGAATTAGTGTATAAGCCAGGCAAAAAACTTATTTTAGCTGACACCTTAAGTAGGGCTTTTCGTAAAAATAATTTCTTTGAGGAAAATGTAGATTTAGAGCTGGAATCACACATTTGCTTGGTATTAATGAATATTAATGTTTCTGAAGATAAAAAGCGAGAAATAATAAAACTAACCAATGAAGACCCAGAGTTAATTTCCCTAAAACAGTTTGTCAGGAATGGTTGGCAGAGTAGATTAGCAGACTGCCCTGAAAATATCAAATTTTATTTTAAATTTAAAGGAGAAATTTCTGAAATAGATGATCTTTTGTTTAAAGGCCAAAATTTAATTGTGCCTTCAGCACTTAGAAAAGAAATTTTAAATAAATTGCATTATAGTCATCTTTCTGCAAAAAAATGCATTGATAAAGCTAAACTTTCATTTTATTGGCCAGGCATGATAAAACAGATTGAAGACTTCGTACTATCATGTCATGTATGTCAAACTTTCCGGAAGTCTCAACAGTCTGAGCCCATGATATCTCATGATATTCCTTTGCGTCCTTGGTCCAAGCTTGGTGTAGATATTTACCATCTTTTTAATGTATCATATCTTCTGATTGTAGATTATTATTCTAAGTATGTCGAGGTTATAAATTTAGATAAGGACTTGTCTAGTGATAATATTATACATAAACTTAAGGGTGTATTTGCTCGCTTTGGTATTCCAAATATCCTGATTTCAGATAATGGTCCTGAATGGTCCAGTTTGCTTTTTAAAAGGTTTTCAAAAGCATATGACTTTCAACATAAAACTTCTTCACCTTTATATTCTCAATCAAACGGTCAGGTTGAAAGATCAATTCAAACTATCAAAAAACTGTTAAAAAATGTATTTTAGACAGGAAAGATCCTTATTTAGCGCTTCTCGAATATAGAAATACACCTATGGATAAATATAACTCTCCGGCTAATGTTTTGTTTAATAGAAATTTAAGAACAATTTTGCCACAGTCTAATTCTCATTTCGAGCGTAAAACTTTTGATAAAAATAAATATAACACATTTTTAAAAAATAGTCAAAAATCGCAGAAAAAATACTATGATAAAAAAGCATCAAAAAATTTAAAACATCTCCCTAATAACTCTTCAGTTTTAATTCAAATAAAACCACAAACCCCCTGGGTTTTAGCAAAAATTGTTAAAAAAGTTGGCATTAGATCATATTTAGTAGAGACTGAAAAAGGCAAGAAATATAGAAGAAATAGAAAATTTATAAAAGAACTAAAACACCAGCCAAGGGAGAAAACCGAACTCTCTAGTATGGAGAATGGTAACCTAACTAATTTTGCATCTTCTAGTAATTTTTTAAATTATAATTATATTCCTTTATTTGACAATAAGTCTTCAGATACTGGAGAGGGTGGGAAACAAACACCTTTGGACAGACTATCTAGTAATGGCAACCTAGATAATTTACAGACAGACGGGTCTAGTAATGTTTGTGCTAATCAAAGTAATGTACGTGTTAGTCCAAATAACTTTAATCTTTGTCCAAATAGTGTTTGTCTTAGTGATAGTAATGTTAGTAATAGTACAGTAGACGACTGTGAGAACAGTGAGGATACACTTAATAATTCCTTAGATAGTAATTCTGACGAATCACATAAAACATGTATTTCTAGTTATGAAACTTCTGAGTCACCTCATTCCTCTAGCGAGGATGAAAATCTGTTTAATGCTACTCGACTAAGTAGAACGGGTAGAAACATAAAGCTGCCTACAAGGCTTCGAGATTATAAACTTGAATTCGACTAATACATTGTTAAGATAGAGTCTTCACTGGTTCACAAGTAGTTTATCATTGAGAATGTCTTATATTGTGGCATAACATTTTTATTTATTATATAACATTATATAATTGATATTGAATTAGAGATGTGTTTGCAATTTTAGGTTAGAATGGTTGTACATTATGGTTATAACTATTCTTATTACAAAATAAAAAATTTTGAGTGATTATTAAAATATTTTATGAAAAACACCTCTAGAAGTTTGGTACATTTTGAACAATATTGTGATTTAATTATGTTGTGAAAATTCATTATATATTGTATATACCGTAACGGCTACTGTTCTGTGAGATTAAATAAATTTAATGTAATTATAAAATAAACATAACTAGTTGTAATTAATGATCTGTGATAAAAAATTAAATTAAGACTGATAATTTTTAGTTTATAGTTATTATTTAAAGAAGGGAGATGTCAGGAAATATTAAATGTAAATCGTGCAACATTGTAATGTGTACAGGCTCGCATATAAATAGACGCCATCTTTTATAATAAAGCAGTTGCCAACTAGACTCGTCGTTTGTCGTTTCATTTCATTGTCCTCATCCCAGACCCGCTCCCAGCAGTAACACATTCAATAGACAAGATGGACAGTACGACTAAACGGTCTTCATCCATAGCGTTTCTTAAAAATGTCTTTATGGGCTTTAAATTGGAACATTATACGTGAATGAATTTGTATTTTATTAAGTGCAGATAAATAGACTAAAATTAATATGGTGCTGCCAACATTAAACTTTAACGTATTCACTAAAGACGTTAAAAGACCAGGTCTAACTTGACAGTTATAGGTTTAAGATAAAATTTTTAACAACTGAAAAAATAATTTTTCTAGATGTCACAATTACAAAATGACAGTGACATAAGCGAAACATAACCCGCGAACTAAAAGTTTTAAGTACCATGGCAACTAGACCTGGGGTGCGATTTTGCACTTATCATTTCGTTAGTTTACGAAAATTTTCTCCGTTCGGAGAGCTGTTCAGCATGACAATCGGATTTTTCGATCCTGGTTCGTTAAACAACAACCTACTACTAAAGCCGCCATTTTCCGAATCTGTCAGTTCCTGAGTTTTTGATAATATCTAAATTTATTGCCTTGGAGTTTCATTTCGTAAGATAAAAAGTAGTTTTGATTACTTGAAAGCTAAGCCATGATATATTAGCATATGCATCATACCCTAAATATTCAACAGATGCCAAAATATTCAAGAAAATCATGAAAACATGGAACCTCCAAATAGGCAGCGAAGATACGAAACTCGTAAATCCTTCAAATTAAACAAGGTAAGCTAATCTGTTTAAAAAATATTATCTATGTCATATTATTACGTAACCTGTATATTTTAATTATTAATGAATCAATACTTTTAATTCAGTGAATTCTTCTTTCTTGATCATTTTGTTAGAAGTACGGGAAAACATAAAACGCTATCCTCAAAATGTACTTCTTTTGAAGAAATATTTACCAAAGTTGTGAATATTCTGTTTAAATATTAATTACATTATTTGCTATATGGTGCAAAATTCTATATTACCTATTTTATTTTTAAAAGAAAAGGGACCTATGTTAATATCGTCGGTTTGGTACAAAACTATCCTAAGTCCATTTTTGAGGAATTGGAGTAAAACGCGGTTAAACATTTCAATTTATTGTAACTTAATTGTTATTCGTAGCATTTTTCTACAAATTTAGGAGTTTTTATATTATGAGGATAGCTAAATAAATATATATTTAATTTGTTTTTGATAAAAAAAGGGGATAATTGGGGACATAGGATAGTTTGAAGATTTGGCACCTTAAAGGCAAACTAGCCTAAGTTGTTTAAGTGGACTTAGGCTACTAGAGTACGTTTCTTTCTGGACATAGGTTAATATTATTTTGTGATAGGTATGGACAAAAAATACTAACCTTTTTAAACTATTATCTTTATTTTGAAATACATTATGATAGTAGAGATAGGTAAGTACATAAACTAAACATATTATATTATTAAACTACGCTAACAAAAAATAATTACTGATGAGGTAAACTTAAGAAAAAGTCTTGATATTCTTTGGCAATAGCATTTTTTCTACAGAAGTACATTATAGAGTCATATTTCATTTTTGAAATGGGTATTAACTGATTTCTTATTGGTTTCAGAGTATATTCAAGTAAACTCATGGGCTGTTTTCTTAAGCCTTGGCTAATATTTATTTCAAAAAAATCTTCTTGAAGTTTGTATGCAAATTTTAAAATGTGTGGATTTCATCCACTTTCACACAGCTAATATCTGACCATTTTACGATATTTCCAGCAGTACATTTTTCTAAATTTTTTTTTGTACATTGTAATAGTAAGTCTTTGAGATCAAAAAAGTCAGTTTGATCCATTTCAACGACAAAATAAGGTTTTTTAATACATGCAGTTCGAGCAATTGTAGCCCATTGCCCTGAAGTATATACTGGAATACGTCTGGCGCAGCGTTCTATGGCGCTATGCATAGAGTCGCCTTCATTCTGCGTATGCCCTACCTGCATAAAATTTAAAGAAATTTTAATTTTAAATTTTACAGCAGCATAAAGGAGCATAATGTACATAAACTTATTTTTGTTTTGCCCCGCGCAATTGTCAGAAAAAAATGATATTTCCCTAAAACCCCCCTCTACTTTCGTTTTTATAAATTTTAAAATGCAGCTTCCTATTTCACAAGTTCCGCGGGACGCTATAGCTTCATGCCACATATAACAATATCCTTGTTTTTTAGCAGCCTCATAAACCGTTAAATTGTATGTGGCTACTTTTGATTTATAATAGGCTTGGCCCACTTCAACTTTTGGGCACTGTAACACCTGTTGAAGATCAAAAATAGCTAAACAAAAGCTGCTATCATTAGAAGCTTTAAGCTTATCATCTTCCTTTTTCTTCCTCATTAATTCTTTATTTAATAGGTGATTTTCAAATTCGTTACGCAATTGAAGTTTCTCGGAGTCATTTGAATTTTGATAATTTACGCACAAGTCGCATTGATCCTTTTTGGGAATGTGGAATCCTAAATTAAATTTGTTAACAAATATCGAACGATACATGGATTCGCGAACTACATCTTTCTTATCAACACCGTTTTCTTTGCAGTAATCAATGTAGAGTCTAAACATTTTGGAAATGTTTAAAGAACCAGGTAAGTATCTTTTTAAAGAATCTTTACGTGAGTAGTGACTTTCGACGGCATCAAACGAATTTATGTGTTGTTTTACTAAGAGTTCTTGTTTGTCGCTAATGCGGGATTTTGCTGGATTTCTACCTCTATTATCATTATCTACAGTAACCATGTTTTCGCAAATATTACGCTTTGCTGCTACAGTTTTGACTACTTGATGACTTATTCCAAGAGTGTTTAGAAAAAAAGTTTGACATACTTTTTCTCTCTTACCTTCCTCTGATAATAATATATATATATTATATATATATATAAGTCATTTTTCTTCGACTATTTCCATCTAAATTTGAAGAATCTTCATCACTAGAGTGGTCTATTGTGTCCTGAGCATTTTGACGACGTCGAAGACGCTGCCGAGTTTTGTTTTTAAAATCAACAAAGCGCAAAATAAAATCTCGTTGACGGTTAACGTCTCCCAAGGCCCAATACTCTGTAAAAATGGAAAGCCGCATGTCTTTTGATATTTTACCAACGTACTTAAGCCGACACGTGTTTCTGCAGGGCTCTTTTAATTTTCTTTCCAAAACAATTTTGTTTTTAGTATTTGTGTAAGTTTTCCCTAAATTCCTCAATTTCTTCGCGACATTTCTCTTCCACTTGGTTGAATTTCTTTTTCTTTTTCTTGTCTTCTGTAACCCTAGCTCTTGTTCCACAAGAGTATTGGTCTCAGTTTCGTCTTCAGAAGTTGTACTGTTTGTGTCATTGTTTGATATAAGATAGTTCACTGAAACGCGGTTGTTTGTATTCTGCAGCGGTATATAATCGGAATCGGAGTCATCGAGATAAGGGTCAGGTTCGGACAGCGAAGCCGTAGAATATA
The DNA here is from genome assembly GCA_030620095.1 of Kuschelorhynchus macadamiae. NCBI lineage: Eukaryota > Metazoa > Arthropoda > Insecta > Coleoptera > Curculionidae > Kuschelorhynchus > Kuschelorhynchus macadamiae. Next base: position 184,447 of record JAUTXW010003032.1, read on the forward strand.
TGTCATCTAGAAAAAAAAATATGCTGTATAGTGGCTATGCACTATTTCTAACGTCATAATTAAATAGAAAAAAACATTTCTTCTTACCATCAATCGTAGAACTTCCTATAGGAATGTTTGTCAATTCCGTCAGTACAGGTTCAGGGGTATTTGAGATTAATATTTCTTCTTCGAGGAAATTTGTCGAAGTATCACTAAAACCTGCAAAAAAGTTTAGGTTATGGTCACGTTGTTGAAAAATGGGTAAAGATTTATTTAAAGAGTATCTGTATTTTTAAGTTTATTTTTTTTGTTTTTAAAATTGCCTAAAACAAATCTTACCCTCAATTATAGCACTTTCCATGGGAACGTTTGTCGACTCCGTCAATTTAGGTTCAATGGGATTTGAAACCATTTCTACTTTGGGGCAATATTTTGGAGCATCACTGCAACCTGCAAAGAGATGATTGTTATTAATATAACAAGGTTCAAAAATGTTTAAAAAAACTAAGTTTCTTCCTAGACTATTTTGTACTTTAAAGTTTAAAGAATTTAATCATGCACTATTTCTTATGTCATTATTAAATAGAAAAAACTTATGTTTAAAACAATAGCCCAAAAACATTTTTTCTTACCTTCAATTGTAGAACTTCCTATAGGAATGTTTGTCAATTTCGTCATTACAGGTTCAGGAGTATTTGAGATTAGTATTTCTTCTTCGAGGAAATATGTCAAAGTATCACTAAAACCTGCAAAGAGGTTTAGATTAAGGTCACGATATTGAAAAATGGGTAAAGATTTCTTCAGGGGTATTTGTATTTTAAAGTTTAATTTTTTTAGTTTGTAAAACTTTATACTAAAACAAATCTTACCATCGATGGGAACGTTTGTCAACTCCGGCGTTAATTTAGGTTCTATTTCGGGACAATAATATATTGGAGTATCACTGTAACCTGCAAAAAGATGATTGTAATCATGTTCAATAAAAGTGGTCAAGTGCGAGTGGTACTCGCTCAAAAAGGGTTCCGTACGAAGAATACTTGTTTTGTAATAATATTTAAGAAGAAATAAAATTTGGACAAACTGAAATAATTACAAGCTTTTGCCTCTTAGCGTTCGTTGCGGACGGTCGCCCCACGTGCTCTCGCGTTAGCCGCAGCGGCGCCGGCGGTCGCAGTTAGAGATCATAAATAAACATCTAACAAAAATATGTTGCTTATCGGCTGACTCTGGCGTTGAAATATAATTGAGTCGCTTATTTAGAAAAATAATATTTTTAAAATATACGTAAAATAAGATTAAAACGATGCCTGCATTGAGGTAATGAATGGTAAAAATTAAACTTTCTGATGTAAATTTTTCAAAAACTATGCGTAATATGAGCATCGCTATAGTTTTCCTGTATTATATAGGTAAATATCTACAAATTGTGAGTTTTTCACATTTTTGACATCAGTAGTTTCTGAGATAGGGGGGGGGGAACGGTCATTTTTGACACATTTTCGGCAATAATTCCTAAAATTTTTGAAAAAAAAATTGGAAAAAAATATTTTTGAAATCCTTACATGTAGCCCTTTCCAATGATACCCCACATGAACCATTTCTTTTAAAAAAAATTTTTTGAACTTGACATTTTTCTCCCTCCACAATTTTTCGTGTAACATTTTTTGAAAAAAATATCTGCAAAATATGGCGGTCAACAAGATATATAACTATGGCAAATTTCAAGTTTCTCCGTTAAATGGTTTCTGAGATAAATGCCTGTGACAGACAGACAGACAGACGGACACGTGAGTGATCTTATAAGGGTTCCGTTTTTACATTGGAAGTACGGAACCCTAAAAATGGGTAAAAAATACCTAATTTTTTTATACTGTAATGTTCTAAAAGTTTAAATATGCAATATCTTTTAAGGTATGGTTTTGCTGGAACGTCTGAGACTGCGACTCGCGATTGCGTTTCAATTAAGATGACAGTTGTTTTAATCTAAATTAATTGTCATTTAAAATGTCAACTAAATCCGCCAAGAGGTTGTTAGTAGGATTCTATTTGCATCCAGATGAGATCCGTTCACTGTTACTGTCAACAAAAAATAACCCAAAACTACATAAAAAAAAAACGATAAAAACGTTATGGCCTTGTTTGTACATTACATTTAATTAATTACAATTTATTATTGTATTTAAATTTAATATTAGAAAGTAAATAATAAAAAAGTGCCCCAAAAAAGTAAACTGATCTGATCTTGATGCAAATAGAATCCTACTATTAATGCAACGTTTAAAAATGGCTCCCTGGGCAACTCCTTTTTAATTAATTTAAGCCCATTTTAAAACAACAAAGTAAAAGTACCCTCAACAGCAAAAAATACTGCTACATTCAAAATCATGTCAAAACATCATAATGTGAATGGTCTCCTGTGAAAAACTATGCTCAAATTAACACTATGATGTTTTGACCACAGTGTAAGCTGTGTTTTGACCTTAAATGAAGCAGTATTTTTTGCTGTTGAGAGTACATAGGCGAAAGCCAAAAGCCCGAAAACATCTCCAAATCGAGCTGGTGATTACCCAGCAGCAAAGGTAAAAGCCCAAGAAGCAATCAAATTTAAAAACAATAGTGAGGTTATATTTCGGCTAGGGCAAATTTCAGATCTGATGATAATAATTAAATCAGCTTACCTGTCTCTCCGCTGGAACTTATGGTTGCTTTATTTAGCACCAAATCCACCATTTTTTTACATCTGGAAGTCATTGTTTAATGTTTAATGAAAACATTCACTAACACAACATTTGATCACAAAAATAATAATTAAACCGCCAACTGCCAAAATCTGGAATTCTCTGGCAATTCTCGACAAACGTTTTGGTTAAAAATAATACAACCGAGTACACGCGACTTGAAAACGTATTCCGTTTATTAGATTTCTACGAGGTATTTGTGACGCGCGCAAACTATCCTATGGGGACATAGGATAGTTTACATTAATAAAAATAGTTATAGGTCGAGCTTACCCAAACTATCCTAAGTCCATAAGGGGACATAGGATAGTTTTCATTAATAAAAAAAGTTAAGGTCGAACTTAGGATATTTTGCATTTGTCTCCTTTAAAAGACACTAAATACGAATAATGGACTTAGGATAGTTTTAATACAAAATATAGGTCCTATTTTAAAGGTTTGCATGTATAACTCAATTTCGGAAAAAAATGGACTTAGGATAGTTTTGTACCAAACCGACGATATGTATTCCATCTATTCTAATCCAGCACCGCGGCTGTTATGCAACCACATAAACATCATACATTTATCCGCCTTTGAAACGGGGCGCGCCTTCCACAGAAAAATAATATAATAATATAGGCGAAATGCGTTTCTCGGGAGAACAAAGCGTTTTAAACTTAGAGTAAGAATAAAAATCTTACTCTAGGTTGTAATTGCCCGTTGTTACTGGGGAATGGCCCTCCCTATTTTAAGAATAGGCAGTATTTTATTTATTTTGGTCTCTCGTAACCTAACCTAACTTCTTTAGTTCACAGATACACAGTAAACAAGTCGAACAGCTGATGGATCACTTGCGGAAACATAACAGTGGTTTAATAAAATTGAACATAAATACCATGATACAAAGAAAACAAGATATGCTAAATCGCGGTCACAAATTTGTCCAGTTCGCGCATGACGTCACGCGGTTCGTAAAATTTAAATTTAACATATTGGGATATGGGATTTTTCGTGGTTTTCTGCATATTAAGTTAGATATGAACTTTAAACATGAACAAATGTTGACGATTTATCTATACTGGTACGTTTTATACAATAATTTTATACGACAGAATATTTTACAGCTTCCTGAGGTAATCAAAAAGTAGCTATAGTGAACTAGATTTGCGGATTAAATATTAAATAACATGATTATATCAAAATAAACAGTTACATTTAAACATATGAGTAGAAATAAATAAAAATAGTTAAATACAGTAGGTTTTAAGAAAAAGAGGGTACTATTTTTCGCTTTTAAAAGGGTTTTATTTAACTTGACCAGTATATTTGTTTGTTTGTTTCAATCTTGTAACAGCTTTTTCAACCATTTTTATTATTTCCATTATTTTTAAATTTTGTACACACATTAAGCTTTTGTGACAATACATAATCAATACATTATGATAATTTCACCCCATAAGGGGTTGAAAGGGGCAGTTTTTGAATTTGGAGAAGGTGATAGGTAAAGAGACCATTCATTTAGAATCGGGTAGTTATGATAAGATAAAAAAGACTATAGAAAAAAACTACAAATTTAACCCCTAGGGGGTTAATTGGGGTGGTTTTTTGTATCTCGTGAACGGTAATAGGCTAAAATACCGTTCTTCACAACCGGGTAGGTAAGTATTTATGATGAATTCAAAAATAAAATGTATAGAAAAAAAATACAAATTAAGTCCTTATGTGATTGAAAAGGGTGTTTTTTTATTTCTCAAGAACATTAATAGATAAACATACCCTTCTTTTAGAATGGAATCAGAATCACTAATTACTTTTACCAAAGATAATAATAATATTATTATTTTTAGGTATTGCTTTTACATAAATTATTTTTTCTACAACGGTGCGTAAAGTACTCACCTTACGCACTGTTCAAGACGTGTAACATTTTAAAACAGTGCGTAAAGTAATTGAAAAATTTTAATATTTTGACAAATGTCAGTTTTAAAAATATGTCAAATTTACTTTACACTAGTGTGTAAAGGAATTGAAAAATTTGGAAATTTTGCTACGATTTTTTTGGTTTTAGAAAAAAATTTGTATGCTACTAGTGTGTAAAATACTACCTTTTTTGACTCATGTGATTTTCACATTCGTCAAAAAATCATAACTTCACACACTTATCGCATAAAATAACTATTTTGAGTGGGATAAAAAAAACACAGGTATAAAAATATTTATTTATGGGTACTGAAAAAAATAGATAAAACGATAAACAAAATATAATATGATGTTTTGTTTTATTTTATTAATAATGATGATTATTGATGACTCTATTGTGTTAAATGCGATGCAAATAGAAAAAAAACTTTTTAAAAATATATTTTGATATCCATTTGTAAAAACTGGGTTTTTACAAAAAATAGTTTTCCAAAAACCTAATGTAATGAAAATATAAGGATCACTAAAATAATTACAAGTTTAATTATGCAAACAAAAGGGGCTATTTTGATTTTTTACAAAAATACATGGAATATTAAAATAAGCCTTAGTTCAGGGCTCTTAGTCTGAGTCTGCATACTAACTAGCTAACAATACTAACAAAATAATAAATAATACAATAATAAAAAAAACATTATTTAACAGTTTTTAACATTTTTCTTTTTTTTGAAAAATCTCTGTCTAACAATTCTTTATTTAAATTCCTCATGCGGAAAAACATTCGAGATCTAAAAAATATTTTTTTTACATTTAGGCTACAATCCACATTAGAACTGCGGTCAATTAAATAACTGATATATCCCTTACAAATATGCAGGTTATCAGCATTAACATTGTTAAAAATTGTCTCCAATTTTTCTATGTGCTGCATCATTTCCTCAGATGGTTTGTCCAAACCACCTTCAGACAAATGATCAACCCATGTTAAAGAATTGTCTAGAGTATTTGTGGAGGTAGACGCTGTTGGTTCTGACTTCTTTAGCTTGTGGCAGATAAACCCCGCTAAATTTTGTAAACCATCATAAGGTATGGAGTCCAGTTCTTGGTTTAAAGCATCAGAAATTGGAGGGTCTTCTGTAACTAGATGTCGAAAATGATCTTTACTTAAAACATTTTCTGTTTCCAAATCGGGGGTGTCGTCTGTCTGAGTATTACCTTAAATCAAAGAATTTGTGAATTTTCTCAAAGAAACAGATTTTAATATAAATTAAAATAAATAAAACTGAAAGTTTAGACCTAAGTCAGTGATGTGTTAAACAATAAAACGTTACTCCGGTATGCTTATTATTATATTTATTTATTATTGTTACATATAGAAATAGGTTGTTTATGTCATTTTAACATGTTTCACATTTTTTTAATCTTTAAATTTTAATTTGTCTTATATTCTTGTTTTATTTTAATGTATTAATCTTTAATGTGTTTGAGACTTTGAGTTTTACTTATTTTAATTTTTGAGTATTACCTTCACTGAATAAGGCTCCTTCATTTCTTCCTAAAATATACGCTCTAAGGCGATATTTAAATTCAAGGGGGTTTGGATGGTCATGTAAACCTCCCTTTGATCTTATGACACCAAAAAAATTTTCCAGCACATCCTGATTCAAACGGTAGGTGAGGAGGTACTTAATACCGTTTCTTTCTTTAAGATCTTCATACAACATTTTTAAGGATGAATTGGTAATCAGAATTCCCTTTTGAAAAGGTAATAATGTATTTTTACCTTTAACCCTGATAGAAGAAATGATATTGCTCATTTTATCTAAAATGTTGGTTTGAAGTTCAAGTGATAGGCCGTAAGCTTTTTTTCTTTCTCTGCTATCTTCTTCAGGCACTCTTACATTGAGAACGTCAAACCAGTCATTTACCTAAAAACAAAATACCATTAATCACAAAGTTGACGTTAGATCATACCAGTATTATACAAAAACTAGCATCCAACTTACATCCTTAAAAAATTCTGCACACTCCATCCAATTTTCATCCCCAAATTCTCCAAGCATTCCACATCTTGTAAGAGCTCTTGAAACGGTATGGGAAAATAGTTTTGTTGCCAGTTTCACTTTTTGCCTTTGGGCGCCTTTAACATTTATAGAATCCATCGAAATTTTGTGAGCTATATTTAGGTCACTGGAATTAGTGATGCCTATTAGTTTCTCTATAATGGTTTTATTGATTTCTTTGCCATTTAAAATAAAACCCTGATCAACAAAGTGATTCCTTAATAATTTGATCAAATGTGGAACGTCTGCAAATACAAACACCTTTTGGTTGGATAGTGGATTTATAAACCAAGTTTGTGTTGTAGTAATTCCCAATTCTTTGTGCAAACCACGATTACCTCCACCTAAGTCACTTACTACTGCAACGACAGGGAATCCTGCCTTTTCTATGAACTTAAGGATTTCAAAAAGTTTGTCTTTCGTCATTTGGCAGTCATAATCGTAGAAAATGGGTTGCTTCCAATTACCAAATAAACCTCTTATAGTAGCTACTTGAATATAATTATAGGGCTTCAATGTCTGGTCGTTTACCTTGTCATATAAGTAAGCACTTCTAGTTTTAATTTCATCAAAGGATAAAACACACACTCTTTGTAGGTCAGTTAAATCGGTCTGTTTGACAATCATGAAAACCTGCAAAGAAATCCATCTCAATGTCCTTAATAAACCTTAGAGAAAAAAATAACAAGAATTTACTGGTGGCAAGACGATAAGTTTGGGGAAAATACATTTAACTTTTCTATCTTACCTTTTTAAAAGCTAATTAATGACAAACTAATCAATACCATTTGGACCAACGCACTGGACAATGGTAAAATATATCTCCGTCAATTTTCTAGTTTTTTTATATGTTGTAGCTTTATGGATATCAAAAACTAGCCCTTTAAAGTCATTTTAATTTACACAAGTTTTTTAGAGTCCATAAAGCTGTGATCAGACACATTTTTTTAAAATTAAATTGATTTTTTAAAAAAAAACAACTTTATAACAAAGTATATTAAAACCCCTAGTACACCCTGATTTCATTATCTTACCTGTTTTAAAATGCCAGGTTCCACCTTTATTTTTTTGGCCCATCCTCTAAGTGTTGAAACACAGGGTAATGGATAGCCTTTTTTTAATAAAAGCCTATAGGCTCGGGCACCTGCAGAGTGAATAACAATAGCCTATAAATAAAAATAAAAGTTATTGTAATAATGAAAAAAAAAATGGAAAGAAGACAGTATAGTTTGTGTAAAATAATTATTTCTTGAAATTATTTGTCAACATGTTCACCTTTGAAATAAAAAAAATACATAAAAATTCAGCACAAAATACATTATCTTTCTTTTTTGTGTGCATACCGCAAACCTCTTCTTTGGTATTAATAAATTATTCATAATTTATTTTTATACTGACCTTAGAAATATCCTCTACAGTCCAGGTTACTCGTTTTTTGGGATATTTTAGTTTATTTACTTGGGAGTGTGAGAAAAAGTTTTTAAATATACCATTTTCATTTTTTAGTTCTGAATTTTCTTTTCTTAATTTTCTAATGATGTCATCCCTTTCATCAATGTCAGTGTTAGTACTAAAATAATTATAAATTATGAGTATATAGCACAGGCAGATAAGAGTCAATAGTATACATAAAATAACATCTTAAATAGCAAACAAGAGGCAAAACAAAACATCATATTATAATGTGTAATACAGTCTAACTATTGCAAAAATAAACACATACCCAATATCTTTTTTGGGCTGGATATCGGTTTCATCGACAATAACTATGTTTCCAACACCATCGTTACTGTTATTGTTAGTCGTGCTACCCGCAAAACTATCTTCTTGATTACTACATTCACTACAACAAAACATTCTCTATGTATTAACACCTTCACCTATTAATATAAAATAATAAAATAAAATAACTACTAAAAAGTATCCCAAACCACAAAACACCAATAATAGGTTTAAGTTAGTTTAGCCCTGACTAATCTACATACATATCATACATTTGGTATTCATACATTTTGGTATTTCACTCACCTAGCTTCCAGAATACTATTCACTAATTTGGTACGGTTTCTTTTTTGCACGATCCTCTCTATTTTTTTTAATTCAATGTAAATTCAATGGGTATTGCGTCCGGTTTCAGAAGGCGACGATTTCTCGCTGAATATCCCAAAAGCTCGAATCTTAAGTTTCTTTCATAAGAATCAGAGTGAAAATGTCTTGAGCAAATTCGCGCGTTTTTCGTATTCACCTTGTCCTCCCGTTTGCAGGCATTTACCCATTCCCGGCAAAGATTTTCATCGTTGGGAAACCGAAAAAACATTATCTCTCTATTAAAGTCTTTAGACTCATAGTCTGTATGGCAATTAGCCACCGAACAACGCATTTTAAACAAATATTCGTCCAAAATAAAATAAAAACCCGACCACGAACACACGACACAATGCAAATCAAATGGCGGTTAGATTCTATTTACGAACCACATGACGTATACGATTCGACTTCATTGGCCTTGAACCTGCGCAATGTCATATCTTCTTTTTCTTTGTATCATGCATAAATACCAGTAACTAGGAACCAATTTAAGAGTAATATTTTCTTTCGATCGAAAGACTAAAGAAGCAATAAGGGCAGTTGAATCTAGATTATCATAATACTGTTACAGGTAGGCATGAATTTGTATATTTTTAAGCAAATAGAATGTACTTGCTAAAATTATATTTTATTGTCTATGTCGAGGTCTATGTATAACTTGTAAACAAAAGTATTCCTTAACAGGTATTATCAAAGAAAATTTATAGTGCTATATAAGCTATTATTTTCTTTGGTATTATATATTTTCACTGTTGAGGGCGAAATGAAATAATCTTTGTTTTTCTTTAAAAGAACTATAGTTGGAATTATATAATGTTATAATTATTAGAGTAGGGAAATAATTAGTTATATTATATTACACAGTATGTGGTGTATGGCACATTTATTGATTATAGCAATATTTTTACTTTTTTGCAGAATATGACCCTAAAAAGAAGGGAATGATACAAGAAATGATGTCAAGGATTTGATACAGTATTTTCATTTACTTTTCACATACTTAGTCAATATAAGGAAGAACAATCACCGAAGCACAATTAAAAATTCCTCGATAAGCTATTTTGTTGATTCAAATTTGAATTCGACCATTTGATTGTAGAAGATATATACCTGTGTAAGTCTTAATTGTGATTATTTTTTTTTATAAAGAAACTTACTATAATATTAGACTTAAACAGATTAGGCTAGTATAATTCATAAGCTTATGTTTAGCAAAGTCTACTGCAAAACATAACTATGAGTTTGTTATTATAACAAATTATCAGTTTACAGTATCAAACAGAATTTAACACTTGAAACCTTGTTTAATTTGACTAATTGTTTTTGCACTGATATTCTGTCGGAAAACAGCAGCAAGATAATGCATAGCAACTCAACTGATGAATGGTGCACTTATTTTTTTATTATGTTATCCATTAAACTTTGTGCTAGACACCTCATTATGTTTTATATGTTTGTCTAATTTCTTACAGTGTGATACAAATATATTTGAAGTGTTTGTTTTTCCTTGGGTTTTGCTAATTGCAATTTTAATGTGTATTTTTAAATTAATCTTTTGTTCAAATCTATGAATCGCTTTTGAAGTTTCACATCACAATAAAAATATTCTATTTAAAAAAATAACTATTATATGACTTAATAAGTTCATTATGTTTAATAGAATTTATTTGTTTATTCCTATGTAAAATTGTACAGGGTGCCTGATTATATTTTAAATGGTACGTACCCTAGAGGCCTTATGCTATAAGTTATCAGAAAACTTTAAATACAAATGTTTTTGGGTTTGAACAAAATCATCATTCATTAATCATTCTTGCCGATTATAAATATACTAGGTTTAAACTTTATCTCTAAAGATAATAGAGAAATTTTAGAAAAACCCTGCCATAAGAGGCAATGTGTAAGAGATTTGCTTCTTATGATAAGGTTTTTCTTAAATTTCTTGATTATCTTTAGAGATAAAGGTCTTAAACCTACTCCATTATTAATAATCAGCAAGAAGAGACCATTTGAGGTGTATCTATTATACAGGGTGTGCCTTTTAAAATAACGCAGTCGATGCCCATTTGCTAAATTTCCGATTATCTTTTGTTTGTTTTTCTTGTAAATTGGCCAAACCTAAAAACTTTTATATTTAAAGTTTTTTGATAACTCATAATAAAGTCTCTAGGGTACTGTTTAAAATATAACTAAACATCCTGTACATAAAATCTGTATAAAATATCAGATGTGTTAAAAATTAAAAAAAAACTACATTAATATACATAAAGTAACAAAAGTTAACCAAACTTAATTTTAGAGAAAAAATTATACACCATATACATTATACCTATATCATGAAGAAACCTTGTTTTTTGTAAGTTAAGTTAACTGTGTTTACCATTTTTGACCAGAAGAGGTTATTTCAAATCCATTATTATGTAATTCTGGGATACCTTGTTAGGTACTGGAAGAAACTAGGTTGCTAAAAGTACATTTTGTAAGGATATATTAAATATTTATACAGGATGTCCCAAAAATGTTGTATAAGGTGCAGCTGCTGTTTTTTTATTATGGACTATTTTGTTTTATTAAAGAACAAAACGTCTGGTTTATATGCAATTTGGTAAACTGAGGTTTAATACCTTAAAAAAGACTATACATGAATTTGTAATTCGTTTTGTTTAAAATTTTATTTTTTAAACTTCAATTTACTTGAAACATCTGTATGTTGCCTTTTTTAATCATATCAAATAAAGTATAACTGACTTAAGTCTATGAAAATTAAGATTACTCACAGTGAAAACTGTATTTTGTAACAAGAAACATTTTTTTTCTCGATTTTTTCTTCAGAATAACTTTATTTTATAAATTCAATTCTGTATCTATTTTGTAAGATTTGGAGGTGATCACGGTATCTATTATTCAGAAAGTCAAGAACTACAACATATATAAAATGTAGGGAATTTCCCTCAAGCTAGTTTTATAAGATTTATTTTCTTATAGGCTTTGTTCAGTATAATTTTTAGAATACCTAGTGGCATTGTGGATTGTGACGTATAAATGACGAACTTAAAGATGGAAATTTTTGGACAATATTCAGATCTCAATTTTTGTTCAACAAAAATTAACATATTTATTAACGGTTTTCGACACTGTCTAGCAGGCGCGTAACTAAGGGGGGCATAGGGGAGGTGATGTCTTTTTTTTTGGGATATTACATAGGCGCCCGCCATAACCATAACTGATGAAAAAAAACCAAAAAAGGTCATGCATAGTCCATTTGGTATATAAATGTAATTTATATATGTAATATACAATATTTACATTTTCCAGGGGAGGCAAGCCCCTCCCCCCTTCCCCCCATTCAGTAACAGGAGTCTAGGGACGCCCCTACAGTCTAGCACTAAGTTTATAGCCTAGAGGATGTTAATGCAGGTCTTCAATAAGTTGTTTTACAGAGTGTTTTGTAAAACACTTGTAAAAAAAGTTTTCCTTGTTTTTTTTTAATTCTTTAGTTTTTTTTTTGTACAGGCTGTTTTCAACGAAATTGTAAATTTTTTTTAAACATTTTTTTTTTCTCAACTTTTGTAACCCTTATACTATTATTTCTTACGTCAGTTATGAATAAAGGTAATGTCTCTAAATTTATAAATGCGACTGTTGTACAGGGCTTTCATTTATATTTTGACACCTAGTTACATCTTTAATTATAGAAAATTAAAAAAAAAACTTTAATTTCAAAATTTGTAGGATTATTCCTGTATTATGGTCTAAGAATATCAAATATTTCTAAAAATTATTGAAAAGTAGAAAAAACTACATAACATGGATTTTTTAAATGTGACACCTTGTCTAATTAAATTAGTCTTTTCATACCGATTATAAATATATGAGTTCAGAGAGAGAGGACTAATATCTTTGCCTCTTATGAAATGGCTTTTATCAATTTTTTGGATAATCTTTAAAGATAAAGGTACCAAACCTGTTATAATTAGAAAAATAAATTAAATAAATAATATTATTGCTAACTTCAGATTCATTTAATGTTGCTTTAAATGGGGCCAGCTAAAAAAATATAGGTTATGTAATTTCTTCTATTCAGTAACATTTTGTATTCTTAGAAGATAATAGTGAAAAAATCCTACAATTATTGTGTTTTTATTTTCTATAGTTAAAGCTGTATCTAGATGTCAAAATATAAATAAAAACATTATACTAATAAAAAACTGTTTTGCATATTTTTTACTTTGAACTAACTTCAAACTCATCATTAGAATGCATTAATATCTATGTAAATTATAATAATACCAGAAGTTTCATTAATTTTTAAACTCTCAAATGACCTTTTGATCTGATGGATCATGAAAGTTAGTTTAAAGTAAAAAGTTCACAATAGAATGGGGTAAGAAACAATTGTTTGATGCATACGGGAGCTGAGAAAAACAACACATCCAGAAAAATTTACATTTTGGTGAAAACACCCTTTATATAAAAAAAGTTTTTTGGTATTCGGGTGTGAATTATCCTGGGTAGAAAAGAACAATATTTCGTTTTGTAATAGTCATTGTGTGTGTATAAACATTTTGTGAAAATGACAAGGGCTTAGATAATACTCTGTGTAACAGGTTTCTTGTGGCCTTTTGCATTTTCGAAGCGATAAATCCAACATATAGTGCTAGGCATTATCGAAAACCACAACTCAATATATAAATTCTGGTTGAAAATTAGTAAACTTGAATTTTGTCTACAAATTTGGACATCAGTACCTAAAATTAATTAATTAATGTAGGGGTTATGGTTATATTGAATAAAAAAAATTGGGTTGAGGTACTATACATGCTGTTGGTTACAAACACAAGTTTAAAAAGCCATATTTATATGGATATTCTTCATATTTTCTTAAGGGGAATATGCTTCTTAAGTATTGCTTTTAATTTTTAACGAAAATTGGAAATATACCTATTTTATCAATAACGAAGTTTTTTTTAATAACATATTTACAGCTGATTTTTCGAAAAAAAATTTTTTTACAATATTTTTTCTTCTTTTTAGGTATTTCAAGTCACAGTGTGAGTCCTTTGGACCCTTTGTAAAAGAAAATGGTGTGTACTTACATATCACCAGAAATCAGCAGCAATGGAAACTAATTTCAGCTTGTAACAACTTGAACAATAAAAACATGTCCAATTGTAATATTTTTTTATTTAGTGACAAATATAGAATTGATTTTCGCAAATTTGAAATATCGCTACACTTTTAAAAAAAAATTAAAGAAGTTCCAGTCAATTTCATAATATTTAAAATGGAAAATTATTTCGTTTATATCTTAAAGATTTATGACTATACTTAAATCTAAAAAAATAATTATATTTAGGCGTTTTATAGATACAGATTTACAGGGATATAGAAAGTTAGAGATTGATACCATTATGAAATTAGTTATGGGTGGTATTATATATGAAGATTTAAACAATTTTCCAAAAGTTAAGGTATGAACTTCTATTTGTTTATTTTTCTAATGATTTAATAAATCCTATTATGTATTTTAATAATTTTAACACAGAAATAAGTGTGTAACATATTTTATTAAGACCACATTAACATTTTATTAAAAATCGTCTTAAAATAAACAATACATTTGGAAAAATAAAAAACATATTCTTATTACCAATTCATTAGATAAATATAGAAAACAAATGTATTAGAAATTAAAGTTGGAAGTTTCATTTTGAAAAAATATTTAATTCAGAATAAATATAACATTTTGACTAGTACGTCTAAAACTAGTCCACTCTAATAAAGATATGTATGCATTTATCACTACAGTACATTGAATTTGTAGACAATAAAAAAAAACTTAAGCTATATCTCAAAATATCACTTACTAAAGTATTCAACAATTGTCTGTTAAAATTATTAGATTTTAGTTTAATGTTGATTCTTTAACAAATGTTTGCTTAGTGTCCTATTTATTTAAAAAGGTGTTATGTATCTTAAAATAGTTATTTCCTACCTCGAAATACCTGACAGTGTCTTTAAGAATATCATATTCTCTAATGTCTCTAAAATATCTGGAAATACAAGTGCAAAAATATTATATTACGCCTTTATAATAAGGTATAATAACATTAAAATCTGTTCTGGAAAAGCACAATATAATATCCACTAAAATGTTCACTTTTTTCACTGCACTCACATGTAGCGATTAATTAAAGTCAAATTTAGGTCTCTTGAAATCACCACTTATTTGTTAACTTCTGTTTTATTAGAATATTAGTAGGTATTAGGTACAATATTTTTCACCATCACCAATTGATGCCAACAATGCTGCTATATCTTCCATTTTAGAAGTATAACAAACACAAGTATTAAGGATCTCCAGGCAGACCTTAGTAGCTTCAGATTTTTAACTCCTCATCACCTTTTAATTATTTCCAAAATAATAAAGTATACTTAATTAATTAGCCCAAACAAATGTGTCGTGTTTTGCTCAACGTCAACAAAATAATTTTAAGGTTAACAGTAATTGTCAAATCGTAATGAAAAACTACTTGACGTCAAAAAATACATGCAATTTTCCATTTAAGAAATGGGTGCTACTTCCAACCTTTGTCAGTTGTTTCGCTAAATCACGTGATTTAGCGATTCGTTAACTAACGAAATGATAAGTGCAAAATCGCACCCCTGGCCTAATTAATTAAGTATACTTTATTATTTTGGAAATAATTAAAAAGTGATGAAGAGTTAAAAATCTGAAGCTACTAAGGTCTGCCTGGAGATCCTTAATACTTGTGTTTGTTATACTTCTAAAATGGAAGATATACCAGCATTGTTGGCACCAATTGGTGATGGTGAATAATATTGTACCTAATACCTACTAATATTCTAATAAAACAGAAGTTAACAAATAAGTGGTGATTTCAAGAGACCTAAATTTGACTTTAATTAATCGCTACATGTGAGTGCAGTGAAAAAAGTGAACATTTTAGTGGATATTATATTGTGCTTTTCCAGAACAGATTTTAATGTTATTATACCTTATTATAAAGGTGTAATATAATATTTTTGCACTTGTATTTCCAGATATTTTAGAGACATTAGATAATATGATATTCTTAAAGAGACTGTCAGGTATTTCGAGGTAGGAAATAACTGTTTTAAGATACATAACACCTTTTTAAATAAATAGGACACTAAGCAAACATTTGTTAAAGAATCAACATTAAACTAAAATCTAATAATTTTAACAGACAATTGTTGAATACTTTAGTAAGCCATATTTTGAGATAGAGCTTAAGTTTTTTTTCTTTATTGTCTACAAATCCAATGTACTGTAGTGATAAATGCATACATATCTTTATTAGAGTGGACTAGTTTTAGACATACTAGTCAAAATGTTATATGTATTCTGAATTAAATATTTTTTCAAAATGAAACTTCCAACTTTAATTTCTAATACATTTGTTTTCTATATTTATCTAATGAATTGGTAATAAAAATATGTTTTGTGTGTTTAATGTGTTAAAATTATTAAAATACATAATAGGATTTATTAATTCATTTGAAAAATGAACAAATAGAAGTTAATACTTTTACCATTTAATTATAAAGTTTAAAATAAATAAAAGTCCTTATTAAAGAAGGGCAACCACCAGCATTTAGATCAGTTTAAAAGAGTAAAAAATGAAAAATTAACCCTTTAACATTTTTGCAGAACTTGCATTTTAGGGTGCTTGGGCCCCATGTTTTCCCACTTCTGTCAGTCTGTCTGTACGCAGCATAGCTTAAAAACTACTTATCCAGTTGAATTTAAGTTTTCAACGGAATGGACACATTTTGGTAAAAATCGAATATGGCGAAACAAAATGGCGGCCTAATGAAATAAAATTGCATAAAACTCAAGTGAGAAACAGAGACAGACTGGTAAAATTTTAGTCCGAATCTTGTATGACAAAAGTAAATGACGGCCTAATAAATTATTTGAATATGCAGCAAATTGTCGTGACAATCTGTACGAGGGAAATTGATTGCCATTTAAAGTGGTCCCTCTCTAATATTTTTATTATTTCTCGTACTAAAAAATATTACACACAGTGTAATTTTTTACATGGAATGCTCTGTATAAAGCCCTTTTAAGAAATACTCTATTTGTAACTGTTACGAAATTTATATATTCAAAAATAATATGGCCATTTGCAGGAGGGTATTAATTTTAGTTTTTTAAATATCATAGGTGGGTATATCAGAAAATTTGGCATGAAGTTTTTTGGAAAGATATTTTTTAGCTTTTCATAGGTGTAAAAAATAGACAGGGTATTCATTTAATAAAAATAGATATTTTGTCCCTCTCTCTATATTTCAAAGATACTGCTAATTACTATATGATTGGGAAGAAGAAAATTTACTTTGCATTTTTTTCATTGCATTAAAAATAATAAAATTACTGCACAGTTGATCCTATACCTAATAGAGTAATTTTATCGTCCAGAAACTAAAAATTGACGTTTGGAGAGTTTACATAACTACCAAAAGAAACAGTTGGAACTGAAAAGAAACAGTTGGAACTGAAATGTATTGTTTATTTTAAGACGATTTTTAATAAAATGTTAATGTGGTCTTAATAAAATAAGTTACACACTTATTTCTGTGTTAAAATTATTAAATTACATAATAGGATTTATTAAATCATTAGAAAAATAAACAAATAGAAGTTCATACCTTAACTTTTGGAAATTTGTTTAAAGATCCATATATAATACCACCCATAACTAATTTCATAATGGTATCAATCTGTAACTTTCTATATCCCTGTAAATCTGTGTCTATAAAACGCCTAAATATAATTATTTTTTTAGATTTAAGTATAATCATAAATCTTTAAGAAATAAATGAAATAATTTTCCATTTTGATTATTATGAAATTGACTTCTTTAATTTTTTTTAAAAAGTGTTGCAATATTTTATAGTGAAAATCAATTCTATATTTATCACTAAAAAAAAAAATATTACAATTGGACATGTTTTTATTGTTCAAGTGTTACAAGCTGAAATTAGTTTCCATTCCTGCTGATTTCTGGTGATATGTAAGTACACACCATTTTCTTTTACAAAGGGTCCAAAGGACTCACACTGTGACTTGAAATACCTAAAAAGAAGAAAAAATATTGTAAAAAAATTGCTTTTCGGAAAATCAGCTGTAAGTATGCTATTAAAAAAACTTCGTTATTGATAAAATAGGTATATTTCCAATTTTCATTAAAAATTAAAAGCAATACTTAAGAAGCATATTCCCCTTAAGAAAATATGAAGAATATACATATAAATATGGCTTTTTAAACTTGTGTTTGTAACTAATAGCATGTATAGTACCTCCACCCAATTTTTTTTATTCAATATAACCATAACCCCTACATTAATTACTTAATTTTAGGTACTGATGTCCAAATTTGTAGACAAAATTCAAGTTTACTAATTTTCAACCAGAATTTATATATTGAGTTGTGGTTTTCGATAATCCCTAGCACTATATGTTGGATTTATCGCTTCGAAAATGCAAAAGGCCACAAAAAATCTGTTAGAGTATTATCTAAGCCCTTGTCATTTTCACAAAATGTTTATACACACACAATGACTATTACAAAACGAAATATTATATTGTTCTTTTCTACCCAGGATAATTCACACCTGAATACCAAAAAACTTTTTTTATATAAAGGGTGTTTTCACCAAAATGTAAATTTTTCTGGATGTGTTGTTTTTCTCAGCTCCTGTATGCATCAAACAATTGTTTCTTACCCCATTCTATTGTGAACTTTTTACTTTAAACTAACTTTCATGATCCATCAGATCAAAAGGTCATTTGAGAGTTTAAAAATTAATGAAACTTATTAAATAATGGTAAAAAGGTCTGTTATTATTTAAATTTACATAGATATTAATGAATTCTAATGATGAGTTTGAAGTTAGTTCAAAGTAAAAAATATGCAAAACAGTTTTTTATAAGTATAATGTTTTTATTTATATTTTGACATCTAGATACAGCTTTAACTATAGAAAATAAAAACACAATAAATGTAGGATTTTTTCACTATTATCTTTTAAGAATACAAAATATTACTGAATAGAAGAAATTACATAACCTATATTTTTTTTAGTTGGCCCCATTTAATGCAACATTAAATGAATCTGAAGTTAGCAATTATATCAGGTTTGGTACCTTTATAATAATAATAATAATAATAATATAATAATAATAATAAATGACTTTTATTTTCTTACTTGTTACAATGTTTGCTTAAAATTATAAAAAAAAAATCCAGGAAAAAAACAGGGCGCAGTCTAGCCAAATAGGCTACTCTACTGAACCCTATTTTGCTGGATATACAGTTAAAATATTAATCTAAATTTAACATGCAAATCAAATAATTATATTAAAATACATAAAAAAAAAGTTACGAGTGTTAGGAGTCATGTTCATACCTGCCATATTGGAGAAACAAGACATAAGCAGAATTGTAAATAAAAATAATAGTAATTTAAACATTTTAATTTAATTTTAATTTTAAATAGAGTTCTGAATATTAAAGAGATGTTTTTTAAATAAAGTTTTAAATTTGATATCATTTAACAATGTTAGCTCAGAGGGTAATGAGTTATACAGTATTATGGCATTATAAGTAAAAGATCTCTGAAACATGGCGGTGTGATGATGAGGCATCGTTAATTTATTGATTATTAATTATCTTTAAAGATTATCCAAAAAATTGATAAAAGCCATTTCATAAGAGGCAAAGATATTAGTCCTCTCTCTCTCTGAACTCATATTTATAATCGGAATGAAAAGACTAATTTAATTAGATAATAATATTCAAGGTGTCACATTTAAAAAATCCTTGTTATGTAGTTTTTTCTACTTTTCAATAATTTTTAGAAATATTTGATATTCATAGACTATAATACAGGAATAATCCTACAAATTTTGAAATTAAAGTTTTTTTTTTAATTTTCTATAATTAAAGATGTAACTAGTTGTCAAAATATAAATGAAAGCCCTGTACAACAGTCGCATTTATAAATTTAGAGACATTACCTTTGTTCATAACTGAGGTAAGAAACAATAGTATAAGGGATATAAAAGTTGAGAAAAGAAAACATGTTTAAAAAAAAATTAGAATTTCATTGAAAACACCCTGTACAAAAAAAAACTAAAGAATTTAAAAAAACAAGGAAAACTTTTTTTTACAAGTGTTTTACAAAACACTTTCTAAACTTAGTGCTAGACCGTAGTGGCGTCCCTAGACTCCTGTTACTGAATGGGGGGAAGGGGGGAGGGGGACGCTTGCCTCCCCTGGAAAATGTAAATATTGTATATTACATATATAAATTACATTTATATACCAAATGGACTATGCATGACCTTTTTTGGTTTTTTTTTCATCAGTTATGGTTCTGCGGGCGCCCATGCAATATCCCAAAAAAAAAAAGACATCGCCTCCCCTATGCCCCCCTTAGTTACGCGCCTGCTAGACAGTGTCGAAAACCGTAACTAAATATGTTAATTTTTGTTGAACAAAAATTGAGATCTGAATATTGTCCAAAAATTTCCATCTTTAAGTTCGTCATTTATACGTCACAATCCACAATGCCACTAGGTATTCTAAAAATTATACTGAACAAAGCCTATAAGAAAGGGTGAATTGCGAGGTAGCTACTAGGACTACACATAAATCTTATAAAACTAGCTTGAGGGAAATTCCCTACATTTTATATATGTTGTAGTTCTTGACTTTCTGAACAATAGATACCATGATCACCTCCAAATCTTACAAAATAGAGACAAAATTGAATTTATAAAATAAAGTTATTCTGAAGAAAAAATCGAGAATTAAATGTTTCTTGTTACAAAATACAGTTTTCACTGTGAGTAATCTTAATTTTCATAGACTTAAGCCAGTTATACTTTATTTGATATGATTAAAAAAGGCAACATACAGATGTTTCAAGTAAATTGAAGTTTAAAAAATAAAATTTTAAACAAAACGAATTACAAATTCATGTATAGTCTTTTTTAAGGTATTAAACCTCAGTTTACCAAATTGCATATAAACAAGACGTTTTGTTCTTTAATAAAACAAAATATTCCATAATAAAAAAACAGCAGCTGCACCTTATACAGCATTTTTGGGACATCCTGTATAAATATTTAATATATCCTTACAAAATGTACTTTTAGCAACCTAGTTTCTTCCAGTACCTAACAAGGTATCCCAGAATTACATAATAATGGATTTGAAATAACCTCTTCTGGTCAAAAATGGTAAACACAGTTAACTTAACTTACAAAAAATAAAGTTTCTTCATGATATAGGTATAATGTATATGGTGTATAATTTTTTCTCTAAAATTAAGTTTGGTTCACTTTTGTTCCTTTATGTATATATATATATATATATATATATATATATATATATATATATATATATATATATATATATATATATATATGTATTTTTTTTTATTTTTTAACACATCTGATATTTTATACAGATTTTATGTACAGGATGTTTGGTTATATTTTAAACAGTACCCTAGAGACTTTATGATGAGTTATCAAAAAACTTTAAATATAGAAGTGTTTAGGTTTGGTCAATTTACAAGAAAAACAAACAAAAGATAATCGGAAATTTAGTAAATGGGCATCGACTGCATTATTTTAAAAGGCACACCCTGTATAATAGATACACCTCAAATGGTCTCTTCTTGCTGATTATTAATAATAATGGATTAGGTTTAAGACCTTTATCTCTAAAGATAATCAAGAAATTTAAGAAAAACCCTATCATAAGAAGCAATGTATTCCAACTGACTCAACTATATTGAGAGCTTGCTCCATCTCTCTCTTACACATTGCCTCTTATGGCAGGAATGCCATTCATTCATTCATAGATTTGAACAAAAGATTAATTTAAAAATACACATTAAAAGTTGCAATTAGCAAAACCCAAGGAAAAACAAACACTTCAAACATATTTGTATCACACTGAGTGAAATTAGACAAAGACAAAGTTTAATGGATGACATAATAAAAAAATAAGTGCACCATTCATCAGTTGAGTTGCTATGCATTATCTTGCTGCTGTTTTCCGACAGAATATCAGTGCAAAAACAATTAGTCAAATTAAACAAGGTTTCAAGTTGTTAAATTCTGTTTGATACTGTAAACTGATAATTTGTTATAATAACGAACTCATAGGTATGTTTTGCAGTAGACTTTGCTAAACATAAGCTTATGAATTATACTAGCCTAATCTGTTTAAGTCTAATATTATAGTAAGTTTCTTTATAAAAAAAAATAATCACAATTAATACTTACACAGGTATATATCTTCTACAATCAAAATGGTCGAGTTCAAATTTGAATCAACAAAATAGCTTATCGAGGAATTTGTAATTGTGCTTCGGTGATTGTTCTTCCTTATATTGACTAAGTATGTGAAAGGTAAATGAAAATACTGTATCAAATACTTGACATCATTTCTTGTATCATTCCCTTCTTGTTAGGGTCATATTCTGCAAAAAAGTAAAAATATTGCTATAATCAATAAATGTGCCATACACCACATACTGTGTAATATAATATAACTAATTATTTCCATACTCTAATAATTATAACATTATATAATTCCAACTATAGTTCTTTTAAAGAAAAACAAAGATTATTTCATTTCGCCCTCAACACTGAAAATATATAATACCAAAGAAAATAATAGCTTACACTATAAATTTTCTTTGATAATACCTGTTAAGGAATACTTTTGTTTACAAGTTATACATAGACCTCGACATAGACAATAAAATAAAAAGTACATTCTATTTGCTTAAAAATATACAAATTCATGCCTACCTGTAACAGTATTATGATAATCTAGATTCAACTGCCCTTATTGCTTCTTTAGTCTTTCCATCAATAGAAAATATTATTCTTAAATTGGTTCCTAGTTACTGGTATTTATGTTCAATTTTGCAATACTTAAATACGCCATTATTAAACCACTGTTATGTTTCCGCAAGTGATCCATCAGCTGTTCGACTTGTTTACTGTGTATCTGTGAATTAAAAAAGTTAGGTTAGGTTACGAGAGACCAAAATAAATAAAATACTACCTATTCTTAAAATAGGGAGGGCCATTCCCCAGTAACAACGGGCAATTACAACAACAAGTAAGATTTTTATTCTTACTCTAAGTTTAAAACGCTTTCTTCTCCCGAGGAACGCATTTCGCCTATATTATTATATTATTTTTCTGTGGAAGGCGCGCCCCGTTTTAAAGGCAGATAAATGTATGATGTTTATGTGGTTGCATAACAGCCGCGGTGCTGGATTAGAATAGATGGAATACATATTAACATAGGTCCCTTTTCTTTTAAAAATAAAATACGTAATATAGAATTTAGCAAATATTGTAATTAATATTTAAACAGAATATTCACAACTTTGTTAAATATTTCTTCAAAAGAAGTACATTTTGAGGATAGCGTTTTATGTTTTCCCGTACTTCTAACAAAATGATCAAGAAAGAAGAATTCACTGAATTAAAAATAATGATTCATTTATAACTAAAATATACAGGTTTCGTAATAATATGACATAAATAATATTTTTTAAACAGATTAGCTTACCTTGTTTAATTTGAAGGATTTACGAGTTTCGTATCTTCGCTGCCTATTTGGAGGTTCCATGTTTTCATGATTTTTTTGAATATTTTGGCATCTGTTGATTATTTACGGTATGATGCATATGCTAATATATCATGGCTTAGCTCTCAAGCAATCAAAACTACTTTTTATCTTACGAAATGAAAAAGTAAATTTAGATATTATCAAAAACTCAAGAACTGACAGATTCGGAAAATGGCGGCTTTAGTAGTGGGTTGGTGTTTAACAAACCAGGATCGGAAAATCCGATTGTCATGCCGAACAGCTCTCTGAATGGAGAAAATTTTCGTTAACTAACGAAATGATAAGTGCAAAATCGCACCCCTGGTCTAACTGTTAAACCTTTTCAGTGAATACGGGGGTTAATATTTGTATTTTTAGATTCAAAATTAAAAATAAATTATTGCTTTTTAATTAATTTCTCTAAACAAAAACGTCTCCCAGCTTTAGTAATCGTCATCGGGTTTGCTATCAATAATTTCTTTTTTTTTGTTTCCTGAAATGGTCCTATTAAATTATTTTCGATTGAAACTTTTAGAAACGGTACCACCCGCTTTATGCTCCTGCAATCTGATCTTAAGTAAATAACAGTCAGTTCGGTCTTTAAACTTTTCTAATTTTTGGTCGGGAAACAGGCGCGTATACAAGGGGGAGGGGTAAAGGGGAGTAATTATTCAAATACTACTTTCACAGCCCTAATGTCAAATCCCAGCCAGTTGAAACACCATGGGGAATTTCATGTAAATTTTCCAATATAGGATCCAAAACGTGCAAAATATTTTTGTAAGACCTTCGGCATCAAGTTTTGTAGATAACAAATAAGTTCAAAAATGATGCACGGGTTCAGTTCGTTCCATAATTATCTGAAAATTAAAACCATTTGCTGAGCAGTCATAACTGCTAAATAAGGAGATATATATCCAATATCTATATATAAAAAATGTACCCCAAAATATCGTTTTGAATTTCTTTGGGAATTCTCCTAAATATCGTATATTTTTCCAAATGTCCTACTAGAGTTTTGTCAAGTTCAAGTAAACAAATTATGAAATCGCGAAAAATTCCAGGATTATCATATTGGTGAGATTCGTGTCATCTCAGAACTAATTCAAAAATCCCACAAAATTTAATGCAGTCAATAATCTTTGACAACACGTACCTATTTTTAGCAACATATTACTAGGGACACTATGACAGTTAACCATCACCCTTAGCTGGGTGAGCTTGCCCACGTGTGCGATGCTTCTTTTTACCCTAAATAAAATCTATCTAACCCAAATTTATCACCCATTCGAACCGGGCTTGACCCAGCTTTATGACTAGAATAAATCTTGTTTAACCCAACGATAAGTGACATTTTAACCGTAAAGAATATTCATGTAATCTACCCAACCTACCCCCCCCCTTCCGTGACGTCATTTTTCAACGGAGTAATATTTACAATTTAAAACTAACAAAATGTCCAATACATTACACTACCTTACTACTACCCCTGCTGAGACGGTCTCGGCTTTTGAGCAATTAAATTAAATGAATTATTATCTCTTGTTCATCGCCAAAACGGCGAATTTTAAAAGCTTCCAAAGTTGATTTATTACAGAATACAGATGCTAGTATTATTTTATTTTATTTTTAAAACTGACTTTCAGCGCTTATCAACTATATAAATGTTCTTTGTATTTAATTGCCTTACACCATAGTAAATAAAACACATATATAACTGAAGTCTTTATATATATATATATATATATATATATATATATATATATTATATATATATATATATATATATATATATATATATATATATATATATATATATATATATATATATATATATATATATATATATATATATATATATATATATATATATATATATATATATATATATATATATATATATATATATATATATATATATATATATATATATATATATATATATATATATATATATATATATATATATATATATATATTATAAGTTCATAGCATTAAAACAATTCTCAAAAATTATTAGTCATCTATTCATTTTAAAATTTGACGTTTCGGCAGGTGGCTCCGTGCCTTTCTCAAAAATACTTTCTAAAATAATTTAAATTAGAGAACCTACACACTTTAGTAAAACACTAAAGTGTGTAGGTTCTCTAATTTAAATTATTTTAGAAAGTATTTTTGAGAAAGGCACGGAGCCACCTGCCGAAACGTCAAATTTTAAAATGAATAGATGACTAATAATTTTTGAGAATTGTTTTAATGCTATGAACTTATAACCCAAGAAAAATCTAGTAACTATATATACACGGATGTTCAAGAAAAACTAACTCAAAACTATATATATATATATATATATATATATATATATATATATATATATATATATATATATATATATATATATATATATATATATATATATATATATAAGGCGTCCCAATAGTCCTACCAATAATTTAGGAATACATAGATTTGATTAAAATATGGCGATTTAGCAATACTTGCCTTAGCCCAAAAGCTAATATTAAGAAAGATACAGGGTGATTAAGTTACAATTTTATTTTCGATTTTTTAAAGTGATATCTCTGGTTTTTAAGATATTAAAGTGAAAATTGGTGATAACTGATTTTTTATAGCCAGTAATAATAATACGCTTTCAATTTTGATGTAACTTCTAAAGGGCGCTAGGAGCGCTACTTTTTGTATTTAAAAATGTTCTAACTTTTTTGAATACAAAATTAGGAAGTTTTGTATAAAAGAATATTTTCTATTATCTTTTCTTCACAAAAAAGCTATACCTTATAAATCTACCTAAATTTTACCGTTTTCGAGATATTTGCTGTTTTATTACTTGAAACAGCCCAGTGCACTCACCCTTTAGGATATTCGAGTTTTATCATTTTTATAAAGTAGGCTTTTATCAAACAAGCATCAATTGGAATTAACGCATCTTTCTCAAAGAAACATATTAGCTTTATTTCTGAACGATTTATTAAAATTTATAAAAATGATAAAACTTGTAATATGCTTGATGATGAATAGGGCTGCATCATTAAGTAGTAAAACAGCAAATATCTCGTAAACCGTGCACTTTAGATAGATTTATAAAATATAGCTTTTTTTGGGAGAAAAGACAGTAGAACCTATTTTTCCTATACAAAGTTCCATAATTTTATATATAAAACATTTTTAAGAGCCAAATGTAGCGTTCGTAGCGCCCTCTACAACTTGAAATTGAAGGCATATTATAATTACTGGCTATAAAAAATCCGTTATCACCAATTTTTACTTTAATACCTCAAAAAACAGGAATATTATTATAAAAAATCGAAAATAAAATTTAAACTTAATCATCCTGTATCTTTCTTAAAATTAGGTTTTAGACTCCAGTAAGTATGGCTAAATCGCGATATTTTAATCAAATCTGTATTCTTAAATTATTGGTAGGCCTTTTGGGACACCCTGTATATTACCAAAATTGCCACAGTGTAGGGTTAGAAAGTTGGTAGAAAATGCTTATTATGACAGAAACCAAAAATAAGTGTGAGATATCTTTTAATTATATACCAAATACTATATGTTATATTAAATATTCGTAATTTTACAAGCAATATAAAATATATGTATGTACGTACCAATCGACCGGCTTATTATTTTGATCAGCACATTTTAATCCACTAGAAATACAATTATTAAAACTATACAGAGAATAAATTAAAACTACATAAAAACTGGCCATATTAAAGACGTTTACGCGTAAATATATCAAACACAGTTGTGCTGACCACGTATATTCAAATGTTATCATGAAAGGAAGTTTTTATCACTATACAAAAGGTTTATCAGTAAGAATTTTAGCCTGAATGACTGATTTACAAAACTGGTAAATTGGCTTTTTATTTCGAGGAAAATTCCGTAAAAAGAGCTTTAGTTAAGTTAAAGGTGCTTTTCCTATTATTTAAATTACATAATTTGTAGAATATGTATACAACGTTATTACCTATTTAACTCATTTTTGGAAGGAAAAGTATATCTTTTCATGATTCATGAATATTGGATTATTTGCCTATATATGGAGTTTTCAAATTTTGTACTTTCTTGCATCCTCCAAAATAAACAGTCGGACAAAGTTGAGAATATTAATATAATATTTAGTTCAAATTCAGTTGTTAATATTACGTAAACTTATTAATCAATTTGAAAATTAAATTCGTTGTGCGGATTAATTAACTTCAATCAATAAAATAATTTTTGAAAGGAGGCTGGTGATTATTATACAGCGAGTAATAAAGAAGTACTGAAAATTGTCGGTTTTTAACATGATTGTTTAAGTTTAGCTTTTTATTAAACCTTAAATATTATAATATTGTGTTTAGTTTTGTTGGGTATAGGTTTATGTTTTATAAAAAAACTTGCTATTTCCTTGACATTTCGCCCGTCTTAGTAGGCTTTTTCAAAAGGTCCTATTTATTATTTAAGAATTACATGGTAAACAGGTAAACATAAAATAATTTTAAAATTTTTCAAATTGCTAACATTGATATAAAACTTACATTTAAAATATAGTAGATAAAAAAGCACAATAAATTTTAAAATTTAAATAAAAATGGGACAAAAACAGGAACAGAAATTGCTACATACTTGGAAAAATGTTTATTGTTTACTTCTTGGATGCTAATCTGCTTGCCAACTAATTTGTTTAAAATTCAACACTTGAGTGATTTTTTTTCCTTTTTTTTTATAAGGCTTAGTTAAGGTAGAATCAGTCGTTCGAAATAACGATTTAAATCTATTTTGAATTAATAAATAGAATAATAGAAAACCAGTGAGACAGAGAGACAAACAGTGGTAAAATTTTGGGAATTCTATATGCAAAAACCGAAGGTCGGACAAATAAATTGTTCAAAAATTTGGCAAAATTCCATTTCCTGAAATAAAACCTTTTTTATGGAGGAAAATAATAAACAACATAATATAAGGGCTAAAAGTAAAAAATTGAAAAAATAATAAAGAAAAACAAATAAAACAAAATAAAATTTGCTATACTGACATAAGCAGTTGGTATTGGTTTTTTTAGCAGGTATGGAATGTAAATGAATGTGTGTATGCGTATGTATGTTCGACCTGGATTTAAACATTTTATAGACAAAATAAGGTAAGGAGATAAAAAATGTTTATTCGCCTCAGTCTAAGTAAATGTTAGATATATAAATCAAATAGATGTATTGTCATATATTTTTAAGACTGTTTAAGAGAATGATGTCTTTTAGCTTGACACCCAACATTAAAATGTAGCATGTTTAGTATCAATATACATTGTTGTCTTTCTCTTTTCTTTAGAAAATGATTTATTATAAGGTAAGTTCTGGGTACTTAAGCAAAAGATAGGTAAGAAATATGATGAAATGAAACTTTCCCTCTGTGATGCAAAGTGAATACAAGAGAAAAGAAGACAAATATTTTAACGCGGGGAAGAACGGGCCACTTAAGGCAAATAAATCTTCTATAACCGTGTAATTTGAGAAATGTATTAATATTTTATTCATTTTATTATCCAAAACTGTTAATTAAATCATTATTAACTAATAATTAAAGTTCTTGTTCAAAATCGGGCAATATTAAAAAACAAATTTAACCATCGGAATGACCCTTTTCTCAAAACCTACAATCCACCAATACGGAATAAATCTTACGTGCCGCAGAAATTGTTTTGCTACTGTAAACGGATAAATTATCACCTTGGTAAGCAAAACTTTTTTGTTGTACCTACTTATTCGGGCACTGAGATTTGTGCTATAGTGATATTCCTGTGTAAGTAGCTACACCAATTTATAGCGAAAGATTTTTAGATGAAATATTATTTGTATCGCTATCAATGAGTACGAAAAACAGCGAACTAATTTTTCAAAATTTTTCTTTTTGTCGTCATAAAAAACATTAGTGTACGGTGTTTTATGTAAAAAACTTGATTAGTCGTTGCCGTGTGTGGCAATGTAAATTTTAAAATATCTGTACCACCAGAGCAGCCGTTGGAGGTTGACTCCCTGTTGTATAAGACTTGTTTTGCTCCAAATTACTTGTACTTTTACTTGTTAAAATATTTGCAGTCATTTCCTTTTCACCCTGTATATTAGGTTATTTTATATATATATATATATATATATATATATATATATATATATATATATATATATGCATATACAAAAATCTCTTTGTGGAGAAATACGTTAAGGGGGAAGTTCTGGTTAAAGCCCAATTTACCGATTTTTTTGTATATTCTGTCTGAATGACCGACATTTTGAAATAGGTCCCCATATTTTAGAGATCGCTGAAAAGACCTTTCAAAAAATGTGATACTCCATCCACTTTTTCATTAACTTCTTCAAAATAGCTCCTAGCCGTACAAACAAAAAAAAACATTTATTATCCTACTTAAATGTGCCATCGTTAAATTTTTTCTTGACTGGTGAAACAAATGGTGTGGATATTAAACAGCTGCACTGTATTTATATAAAATAAACATAAAAAAACCAAAATAAATCTGATTGTATTTTGATGTGAACTTTGTGGGCTTGCTTTTTGGCAAGGTTACTATTAAAAAATCGTTAGGCGTTAAACCACGATCGTCCTTTAAAAACACGACAAAAGCTAACAATATCATAGCCGCCTCTAAATTTAAGCAATATGTTCTATAGGTGTGGCATTTGTCAAAGGTAGCGTTCGGCGCTCTAGTAATCGTTTCATACGAACAATGAACTCTTTACTACGTTACTAAAACGGCCCCGTGGATCTACAAATACATTTTTATGCAACCCGCCGTCATATAATCTTCATCTCGTTTCACTTATTGGGTTAAATGGGAACAAAGATAGAAAATTTTATAAAACTATTTTTTCAATTAATAATATATATCGACTTAACATTTGGTTTTAAAAAAATCCGCTCTTTATTATTTGAATTAAGCAATTTGAAATTTTCATTTTGAAATGTGTTTTTCCTATTTTTGCAACATCTTTTTAACCAAATTAATTTTTAAAATAGTTTATTCGTTAGTGGCTTTTGAAAATTATTTTCTAAAAATTAATTTCTGGATTCTTTGAAATCCACCCTTAAGGAGGTAAAATGGGGTAGATTGTGTTTTTCTATATTTACAATATCTTCAATACAATGTAGTGTTACCACGTCTGTAGGTACCGCTGGTTCCCGGTAAGGGTTGGTTACAGACGTTTGGGCGACGTGTCCACAGTAAAGTTGCCCCTTGGCCCTGGAACAGATATTGGGGCTCGTGGACAGTTGCAAGTTCGGGAGAGTAGGGTTGGAATGATGTTTCCTTGACCTTTTTCCCTTTGGGGTTGCCCATATATTCGAAATCAGTCCGGCTAGGACTCTTCCCGCAGGATAACCACTCGTTCTGGGCCTGCTTATATTCCAGAGGCGGAGCGACACGGGTTTCTACTTCGGTGGTCTGTTCGAAGTTTATTGTAGTGCTAGGCCAAAGGACGGCCGTCTAGATCGTGTTGGAGTCCGCATCGCTGGGTCTGGTACGTCTCCTGTCGACTGCACAACTGAATAGGTCAGCCTCGACCGTAGGCTTAGGGATGTCCTGCAAGATCTCAGGACATCTGAGAGGCGAGGGCCAGCTTGGCCTTGGTTGAGGGCTTGAGTTGGACACTGCCGTCTGGGGATAAGTCAAAAATGGGCCAAGGTCGGCGCAGGAGGGCAGCGGTATGGAAATTACCCGCCTAAACGGGGTGAAATTGAGGGATAAATTTCCTTCTAATAATGGGGAAGCAACTAGGGATTTCGTCCCCAAATTTCGAGGGATGCACACTGGGTTAAACGCAGGGACTTATGCTTCGGCCGAAGTCTTGGGTCACTTCAATGCCAATCACCATCATTGGACCTTATCAAGGCTGACAGGGGTGACTGGAGCCATGCCGGGGACGTACCGACCTTACGGTCAAATCCAGAGAGTAGGACATTAACATTTGTTGTTTGGGTTCTGCTGTAAACGTAAACGAGCAGCTCGTCGCACCCATTTGGCTCGCCGTTTTGCAGCCCTTGTTTGGGGTAAGATTGGGAACAGTTGCCCCATGTTCTGGGGAATGTCGGACCGATCCACAGCGACCACGAGTTGGGATTTATATTAAATAGTAGATAAATATTTACAGAGAGAGGAAAAGAAGCTAAAAATGTTTGGCAACTGAGGCACAGCGAAAGGGGCATTAACAGTATAATGCCCTAATGCTTATCCAATAATATTTGCAACGGCGACAAAATATTGAACTTAAAAATGTATCGTTTGGCTCTGCCGAGGTCACAAAGTTGTTTACTTCAACGGAGGTTATAAAAAGTAATAAAAAAAACTAAACTGGAATTTCTCTTTTTAATAACGTACGTCCCCTAATCCAAGCGGCCGCGGCGTCCGGTGCCACTACGATCCCAGCAGTGGCGTCTCTAGCAACCACAGCCCGTTAAAATATCCCTAGGGAACTGTGGCGAACTCAAGTCGCCACAGTCCCGACTAATGTTCCTAACTTTAGCGCGCTACTGATCACTTCCTTGATGTTCTGCTGGACACCAGCGACAGGAGTTCCCGCCAAGGGGTCGAGGTCCCGACGATTCTTTTTGGCAACCTGGGATGCAGGGGGTTCACCCGTCTACCCTGCAGGACTCCTCGGATGAATATTCTCAAAGAAAACAGGTAAGTATCTGAAATAAGATGTTTTTATTTTCGTCTTTCAATTTCTATTTCGATGTTCGTACCTGCCATTGTTGCAGCATTGGCCCTGAGTGAGTGCTAAAATCAGTGTACGAAGCCTTTTTATATGATTTGAAATGGGGCGTATACATAACACCACCCGCAACAGGCTGCACTTACTCAGGGAAAAATTGTCCCTAAACTAGTGTACCAGCGCCTGTCTATCGATCACAGATCGATCTGACTAGGCTAGTCAATAATAGAAATACCACCCTCTCCTGAGTAGAGAGGAGGTATGGCGTTTGATGCCGTACGAAGTTCTTAATTTTAAGCTAGAACTTATTCTAGACTTTTTATTATTTCACAGTCTTATACTTTGTTTTTTACTTATTTTACATCACAGTATAGTCATTTACATATCACAGATTACTTTTTTATTCTCAGTACATTAGACAGCCTTGTATATTTATTAAAACATTAGTATATAACTTTAGATATAAAAACTATATAACCTTATCAACTCACAGTCTTTTTAAAGGGTTAAAATTCAACTTATAACAGTCTTTTTAAAGACTCCAATATTCACATAGCAAAAAGCATTAAAGGAAAATTAAATAGCCGTTGAGCATCATTGCGTCATTTCATAAACACCCTTGGTTAACTCATAACCAAGAAACCTTCTTGCAAGAGGAAACTACCATTCTTTTACAAACGGTTGTTGAGCGCCATTTCGTTTTTTCCTTGCGAGGGCTAACGAATAACCCCATCAAATATAACACAGTTCTTATATAATTTAACAATAATACTCACAAATTTCTTTACATTTTCGAAGGGGGAAGATATGACCAATCAAGCTACTGCTTGCACCTTTATACTTTGCCAATCACTAGGCAAAAAAATATAATAATAATTCAATCTTACATTGTTTTATACCCTTTATTAACCCGTGGTTTGTTTGCTCTCTCGGTAGTACTTTCGTTCTGCGACCATCACAAAAAAACCTTTCTCGACGGCACCTAAAACACACACAACCACAACCACAACCTTGACTGCGGATAATTCCGTCCTTTACCCCTCGCGAGTCTGCGTCGCAGCTACTGGATCCCTCTGCCTCCAACCGTTTAGGCTCGCATGGAAACTACAGTTTCAAGGCTAACGGAAAACCTGATCGTTTCTGGCACGCACACACAACCCCGACCGTTTTGGCTCACGGACAACCCCTATGGCTTACGTAGTTCTCCCAGAGCTTGACCAGGTTATCTCTCCGGCACGGAAGTCCGAGTGCTTATCCAGCAAAGCTCACTCTTAATATAGACAATTTGTCATATATGTTATTTTCAAACCAAAAAAACTCTGGAAAAATATGGAACCAATTACGATTGCTAATAATTTATCTTTAAAATATAAATGTGAAATCAAATACTCAAAGGGTATTAACGATGAGTCACAAGTTTAAGATATCTTGTAAGATTCAGTTTATTAAAAAAAAACATTATGTTTCAAAACTTATAATTTACCTGCGATAGCTACTGCTGTTCTAGACTCTTTTAAAAATAATGTTTCATTTAATTAGTTCACAAGTATATAGATCATTCTTCTTTTCATATATATATATATATATATATATATATATATATATATATATATATATATATATATATATATATATATATATATATATATATATATATATATATATATATATATATATATACAGTGTGTATCAGCCAAATGGAATAAATTCGATAATAAATAAATGGGGGCGTGTTCGGAAAAACGCTTGGACCCGTCGATTGGTATTTTTAGTTGCTCATTTTCTCTAATAAAAACTTTTTATACAGGGTGTGTCCTGTAACAGTTGTCAATGGCAACTTTCTTATTTCAAATGCAACACCCCGGATATTATTTAATTTTTGGATTCTTTAGGAGATTCTAAACATATTTTATGTTCAATGTCCTATACCTATCTTCAACTATTTCGGCAATATTAAGTGTTTTCAAATTTATTTTTATTTTATTTATTTCGAATTTATTATTTTTCATGAAAGTGGCTCTGGTTACTGAGCTATTTATTTGATTACAAAAATTCGCTATAACAATGTGGAACAAAAAGAGCCAGTTTTGTTTACTCTTAAGTTTTGTTTACTTTTGTGTAAAATGTCTGGCCTTTCTCTTTGCAAGACAGTAGTTGTCAGTGTCAGTGTCATAGTCTTTTGAATTTCGTTAACTGCATAATACCTAATATCAGAAAAATGGTTCATTTAACAGAAATGCATAAAATAACAATTCTACAAATGATTGGTTATGGAGATAACACAAGAACACAAGTGGAAGTTGCTCGCTTATTTCATTAAAAATTTCCAAATTTGCCGCATATATCACAAGGGACAATTAGTAAAATAAAAAAAAGTTTCGCGAGCTTGGACATGTGAGGCAGATAAAAAAAGCAGCTGCCAATTCAATAAATGATGATACTAAATTGGATATTATGCTTGAGTTTGAGGAAAACCCACATATTTCTAGTCGACAAGCCGCCGCAATGTTCGATATTAGCCATTCGTCGATTATTCGAACATTAAAAGAAAATAAAGTGCATCCCTTTAAAGTGATACCAACTCAGGAGCTCATGGAAGACGATTATGATAGGAGAACTTATTTTTGTGAACAAATGATGGCTATGTTAGATAAC
This sequence comes from Kuschelorhynchus macadamiae, assembly GCA_030620095.1. Classification (NCBI taxonomy): domain Eukaryota; kingdom Metazoa; phylum Arthropoda; class Insecta; order Coleoptera; family Curculionidae; genus Kuschelorhynchus; species Kuschelorhynchus macadamiae. Next base: position 219,306 of record JAUTXW010003032.1, read on the forward strand.
AATGTTATTCAATTAGAACATGTTTTGTTTTCGGATGAGTGCACCTTTACACTTCACGGTCATGTAAATCGTCAAAATTGCCGCTATTGGTCTAGGGAAAATCCTCACTGGATCAGCGAAGAACATACTCAATATCCTGAAAAGGTTAATGTTTGGGCAGGAATTGTTAGGGATCATATCATAGGCCCCTTTTTCATTGACGGCAATTTGAATGGCGATAATTATTTAGCACTGCTCCAAAATAATGTCGTGCCAACTTTGACAAATTTGTATCCGGATCCAGCAAACCCACAAGTTCCAACGAATATGATATGGTTTCAGCAAGATGGAGCACCGCCCCATTACCAAATTAATGTCCGGCAGTACCTCAACGGAATATTTCCAAATCGGTGGATAGGGAGACGAGGATCGATAGAATGGCCAGCGCGATCCCCTGATCTGACGCCATTAGACTTTTTCTTATGGGGACATATTAAAAATGTTGTATACAAAACTAAACCCCTCGACTTAGCTGACTTAAGAAGATGAATAACGATTAGATCGGTCACGCCTGAGATGCTAAATAACGTTAGAAGAAATTTCTATTTAAGATTAGGAATTTGACAAGACGTTCGCGGCGAGCATATTCAACAGTTCCTAAATTAACTTTTTACTTTTGTTTATACATTATGAAGAAATAAATAATTTTATTTTTTTAATCTTAATTTTTGCAATAAATTTGAAAATACTTAATATTGCCGAAATAGTTGAAGATAGGTATAGGACATTGAACATAAAATATGTTTAGAATCTCCTAAAGAATCCAAAAATTAAATAATATCCGGGGTGTTGCATTTGAAATAAGAAAGTTGGCATTGACCACTGTTACAGGACACACCCTGTATAAAAAGTTTTTATTGGAGAAAATGAGCAACTAAAAATACCAATCGACGGGTCCAAGCGTTTTTCCGAACACGCCCCCATTTATTTATTATCGAATTTATTCCATTTGGCTGATACACACTGTATATATATATATATATATATATATATATATATATATATATATATATATATAATAGTTAAATAAGACTCAATTTGTACCTAAGTGCTGATTCCTAGAATAAGATAAAAATGTGAAATCTTACAAAATATCGTTTTGCATGCATTTTTTAGAAACTAAATTTACTCAAATAAAATTTGTATGAATATTTCATTTCATACATTTTTTGACAGCATATTGTAAATTAATTTTAAGAAGTATAGATGGAACTCACATCAGAATCGACAAGCCATGAACAGATCCTGATAGCTATGTTGCCATTTTCCTTACATTTGCAAGGACTTGTTAACCATAAGTAGAAATATATTGATGTATTGTGTGGGTATTCAGTATCAGTGCACACTGCACGCATTTAAAAATGTTCGTCTTTCTATGAGGACTTTCGAACTTTATGTAATGGTAGGTAACTAATACGTTTATTATTATAATAAAGATTAATATCCCTAAGTTTAGAGAACATATAGTTTTATTTATTTCCCATTTCAATAGGATTCTGTCAGTAATTATAAAATGCAATTAAGCTTATGAAAATATTTTAGGTTGTACTTTACTACCTATGTAACTTTCTATGTACCTACTCGTATATCAGTTAATAAATCAAATATTAATACTTAATGACAAATAGGTCAGATTATGTCCATGATACAATTGTTATTGATCCTAGTGTGGTTGACCATTTGGCAATTTTACAGACTATTTGTACAAAAGGTTTTCAAAGATATATTAAAATGAATCTAAATTTTAGGGCTAGTTCTACCAATAACATCATAACGTATAGAAATATTTCCGAATTTAATATAAATATGTAAAGATCTTTTTTGAGAAATGTTTCGTTTCATGATGTTTGTAATTCAGATAGCGATGTCAATATTTCAAATGATGCTTTTATAGGAACCATAATCTGGACAATAGAAGCTAACTGTCCTTTGAAAACCCAGAAATGAGATCAAAAATGAATAGAAATTTTTGTAACAGATGGATTACACCTGACATTGTAAAAAATAGTCAGAAATTAAAAAATTGTGTTTGCACTTACCAAACAAACAGGCGATTTGAATATACTAAATTTCTACAAAACCAAAAAGACAGAACATAAGAAACTTGTAAAGCAAACAAAAAAAAAAGAATTTTATACTAATAAATTAAATAATGCTCAAAACAAATCAAAAACTGTTTGGACTCTAGTAAATAATATCTTAGATAGGGTAAAAAATAAAATAGAGATAAAAATTAGGCATAATGATTTAAATATAAACGAACCTAAGGATTTTGCTAACATTTTTGCAAATCACTTTTCAAACATTACTGGGTTAGCATTGGCCGAAAAATTTGGTAATACATTGTCACAAAGTTGTGCTAAACCAGAGCGATTGGTGTACGAGAAGTTACAAACAGAAAAATAATTAATATAATAGACAAACTTAAAAATAAAAATAGCGTAGGCATTGATTGTATACCAATAAAGATCATAAAAACAAATAAGGACGTGATACGTGAACCATTAGTATATATGGCAAACCTTATGTTCGATAAGTGTGTGTTTCCGTCTCAAATGAAAACAGGGGTAATAGTACCTGTACATAAAAATGATGACCCAACTGATCCAATAAACTATAGACCTGTAACAATATTAAATACATTTTCTAAGATATTTGAGAGGCTAATCTATAACCGGATTGTTGAATTTCTAGATAGACCGATAATATATCTGCAGGATGTGTCTAAATTTATTGATTTCTGAGAAAATATATGTTTGACAAAGTTGGGGCAAATTATACTTTACATTATTGAAAGTTAGGTCAGATATACAGCATGAGCAAGAAAAAAATCGATTTTGAAAATCCAATCTTATAAATCGAGTTCAACGCACATCCTGATGTTCGATTAAGCTAATATTTTATACGCATGCATAATGTATAACAAATCCTAAAAAAATATATGAAATGCAGTATTATGATAAAATATTACAGGACCCGTTTGACTTAGGCATGATGATCACATTATATTTTTTTAATATTGAAGTTTTTACCAATCTTAAAAGCTTGTCTAAAAAAAATTAGTAATTATCTCAATAGGCGTCTCGCAAAGAGTTTATTGAATTGTTAATTAATTTATTAAAATGTTGTGATCCAATCAGGCAATCAAATCGCAATACCCACGTGAATATGTATCTACCTTTATTAGAATGTTTTATTAAAAACATTGCACGATTAGAATTATACATAAGAATAGTATCTAATCGAATTTTTTTTTTATTTCAAGGACCCCTTAAATGTCAAAAGACGTTTGTTTTTTAATTTTCGTCGGTCTGTTTGTCTGTCTGTCTAGATTGTACTACTTATTGGAAAGTAAATATAGAAAATTCCTAAATATAATTCCAGTACTTCGGCGATCGACTTGACCTAGAAATAAGCATCAAATCTATTTTTAGAATTATAAGAAAATCAATATCCCGAACCGGTTGAAAGGAAGAAGTGCGACGTATGTTGGATCTAATTCAATCTGGATATAATTGAATTGGTACCGACTTCAAAAAAGAAAGGATTGTAATCGTGACATAATCATCCTCCAAGATTTTTTCAGATCTTCAGGTTTCAGGGTCCCTAGGTCGGTCTGTCTGTCGCGGCATAGCTAAAAAACTACTTACCCGATGATCTGGTGAGAGCCTGGTAATTTTTGGTAAAAATCCATTATGACCAAACAAAATGGCGGTCTAGTGACATGTTAAAAAATTATTATTAAAAAGCTACTTCTCCAATTTACCTCGAATTTTGCACGAACCTCAAATATTATGTTAGAATCAACCGGTAACATTTTGGACGAATCCAAGATGGCGGCTGAACAAAATATTTAAAAATTCAGCCTGAAAAACTGCTTAATGGATTGATTTAAAATTGTATGCCGGAACTAATTGTAGTGTAGGGATCAACTAGTGAAATTGTGGTACTAATTCAAGATGGCGGAAGGAAATGGAGGCAAAACAAAATGTTTGTAATCGTGAAAAAATCACCATCTCAGGTTTAATATATCTTCACGTTTTAGTGTCCCTAGATGTTAAAAATATGTTTTATCAATTCCGTGTGCCCATCTGTCTGTTTGTTTGTCAGTTCGCGGCATAGCTTAAAGACCACTTATCCGATCGAGTTCAAATTTTGATAAAAAATTGATATTAAAAAACTACTTATCCAATTTATCTCAAGTTTTGCACCAACATTAAAGTAGTATGTTGGAATCAACTGGTAAAATTTTGGTACGAATCCAAGATGGCGGAATAAAATGGCGGACTAATGAAATATTTAAAAATGAACGCCTGAAATGGACTGGTCTCAAATTGTGTATCATAACTAATTTTGGTATAGAGGTCATCTAGTGAAATTGTGGTACTAATTCAACAACGAACAAAATGGCGGCCAAATAAAATGCTCGTAATCGTGAATATATGCCAAAAATATGTTTTATCAATTCCTTAGGCCCGTCTGTCGGTCTGTCTGTATTGCTCTGTCAGTTCGCGACATATCTTAAAGACTACTTACGATTGACTCATATGGGGATAAGCTGGTAATATTTTGATAAAAATCTAATATAGCTGAACAATGTTAATAGCATTATAACTAAAAAAACCAATTATCCAAATTCCCTCCAATTTTGCACAAAAAATTAAGTGTTACATAGGAGTGAACTGGTAACATTTTGGTATGAATTCAAGATAGCAAAACAAAATAGCAGCCTAATAAAATATTTAAAAAATCTGCCTGAAAATACTACTTATGGACTTGGAAGAATTAATTGTGATATAAAGATAAACTGGTGCAGTTGTGGTACGAATTTAATCAAAATTAAATATGAAATGGGATAAACTGGTACGAATTTAACATGACGTAACAAAATGGCGGTCTTTGACGATGTGGAAACTACTTATTCAGTTTACTTTAAATTCTGCCCAAAAGTCAATTGGAGCATAGGTGGAAAGAAACTGGTAAAATATTGGCAGGAATGCAATATAATGGAATAAAATGGCGCTCAATAAAAATGTTTGAAAAGACAGTATATGTAACACATATTACTATTACTGAACCGAATCACTACATCACACACAAACATATCACTATTACTGAACCGAATTGGGTCCCATTTCACTCATACTTTACTATTCCCAACAAAAAATCATAACGAGGGAAGTTCCGGGTAATGGAAATTTACCGAATTTTTTTCTCCTGTATCAATGTAACATTGATACAGGAGAATCCGGGGTAGTCATATAGTAAGCACTGAAAAAATGGCGGCATAGCGCCATTTTGATTTGCCCTATTTTGAATCCCTTTCCGCGGTAACTTTAAATTGCTTTATTATATTGCCTTAAAATTTAGTGCATGAAAGGGGGGGAGGGTTCATATAGTTTTTGTGGTGGGACACAAAGTGCAATTTTACTATTTTAATTTTTAACCGTTGGGGTTGCTGATTTTCTATGCATGTCAAGATATCGTTTATCCCTAATATTAGTTAATGTGATTTTAAGTACACCGATTACTTCGGGGAGGTTATAGCCAACATAGATGATTTTTTAAAGAAGTATTTAGTGTGGTACCGGGGTTATTCCATAGCAAATATTAAAAAAAGTAAAAATGGAGTAATGACGCCACTTTAAATTATTTTCTGCGAGAGAGTTTTCGCACAAACTTTTAAATGCCTTAATATATATTGAAATTTGGAGTATGACACTCTAATTATTCAAAAAATGTATTTTTGAAGTAGTTGGAGGTAGAGCCCTGATCTAGTGGAAGGCAATAATTTTCCTGGTCAGGTTAATTCGCTAGGTAATTTAATTTCGTAAGTCATTAACAAAACAATCATTTTAAAATCTTGTCCAGTTAGTTTGAAAGAGTAAAAACATATTTTCCTCCTTTTCACTCACTTAAAGGTGTATTTTAAAATAATTGTTTTTTGAGAGCCATATGACAAAGAATCGTCTTAGAATCTCATTTAGGGGAAGGGGATATTGTAGAAAAAATAAGAAAGCATTTGACCCTAGGAAAAATTTAATCCTATATAAGAAACTTCTATCTCTATTCATTTCGTAAAAAGTTATGTAAAAAAAAATTATGTAAAAAAAATATAAAAAAATTAAACTGAGAAAAAAAAATTTTGTATATAAAAAAATTGACGTGTTTCGTCATTTTTTGACACACACACACAATTTTTTTGATTCAAATTTTAAGCTGAACGTTTTCGTTATGTTTTTTTATTTTGACCGTTCTCAAATTATCGTTGGTTGGCGCAAATTTTGTTTACATATACACAGGCGTACACAGTCGTATAGATATAACATTTTGTTCTAAAAATATATTTTTCGTATTCTAGAGACTCTAAAACGTCGATTAAACCCAACTTATGTTTTTTAGAAAAAAATTTTGCGACTTCGATACTTAATCTATATAGTGTACATAGTGTATTAATAATACAATATATCAGCTGTTATATGGGGCAATAAAAATAACTCCTTTTTATTCCCTTAAAAGTGGAGTTTTAAAAAATTTTGAAATTTATATTTCGATAATTATTTTTAAATGCTATTGACGAAAGAATCGTCGTAAATTTTTAGGTAAAGGGATATTGTAAACAATGTATAGACATATTTCACCCTATAAGTGTTAAATTTTGAAAAAGTGGATGCCTATGTTATACATATATATATATATATATATATATATATATATATATATATATATATATATATATATATATATATATATATATATATATATATATATATATATATATATATATATATATATATATATATATATATATATATATATATATATATATATATATATATATATATATATATATATATATATATATATATATATATATATATATATATATATATATATATATATATATATATATATATATATATATACTTTACGAGATAATCGAACGTTTTCATACATACATACCATCCTGTATATACACCAGTATAGATTAAATTAAAAATTGTAATTATAATATTATATTATTATTATTAATGATCCATTGTAATCTAATATATTCAGGCCCGGTCCTGGGTCTTTGGCCGCCTTGGTGCGAATTTTTGTTCTGGCGCCCCTGTTACTTAATGATAGTAGGTAAACTTCTTTAAAACAGTAAAATTAAAATAACTTTTGAAGCGGGTGCGCAAAAATGTTTTTTGCTCGTATTAATTTTAAAGGAAAAAAAAAAGTTTGTTGATTACAAATTTTTATATTAATATTATGTTGCAAAACAACTGCCAAGAACCAAAAGTATTTTAGTAATAACACGAGTAAATATTTTGATCCAAATATAGCCTCTGTATAGAAAGTATCCGGAAAAATAAAACTCAAATTTAACACTCAAAATATATATTTCACAAGGTAAAAACAAACAAAAATGTAAACAAACACGGCTGGTCGGCCGGCTTTATCATCCTAAAGCAGGTCGCTGGTCAGCAGGCGTCATTATACTGATTTGTCTAGTTTGCAGATTTTTCTATACCTATTGAGTGGTTTATTTCAAAACTAAAAATAATTTTACCAAAAACAGTCTTACTAAAATAAAAAAAATTAACCCTGATAATATACTTAAGTAAAAACAGATTTCGCATAAAAACAAAACTAATCCATAATGAAACTCTTTGGAGGTATCACAAAATTATATAAAAGCTAAACTAACAGTCTTACCTACTTAGTGACAAAAGCAAAGTAAATTTAATCCTAGAATACAAACATACAGATTTGGAGATTAATTTCGCAAAAACAAAATTCTACAGTGGGACCCACCGTGCTTTTTTTGAAGCAAATTCATCTATAATCAAAGATAGGTCCAATCTTTCCGAAATTTCGCTTTCTATGGAAATCATTGCCAAATTTGAACACCGTTCTTGGGTTATTGTAGACCTTAAATAATTCTTAATTAATTTGAGCTTGGAGAAACTTCGTTCTCCTGATGCTACAGTCACTGGTAAGGTTAAAAATATTCTTATTGCTACTGATAAATTTGGAAAACATGGTATTAAATCTTGGCTCATTAAATGATTCAATATTTCTATGGGTTTTGAGTTCGAATATGAAGAAAAAAGATCCCTAAATGACAACAATTCATTAAAAAGCTCCCTTCCGTCCAAATCTTTATATATTTTACCAGCCTCTGTTACCTGAAATTTAATATCCAAATCCATGCAACACTTTTTTAGGTACTCAGATTCTGCGGAATAGAAAGACAGTAAAATATAAAATAGAGAGTGACATTCTTCTAATAACTGAAATCGTTCACCAACTGAATTAATAGAAATATCCAAAATTGAAAAATAAAAATTTACCCTAAAATTTTCTTTTGCATCCAGAAGATTTTCGTCACGCGACTCGTATTCAAACTGTCGAGGTTTTTTTCTGGCACGTATTTCTGTGAACTGAGGATCTAAACCAATTTCTTTTGCTATATTTGATGATTCATCAAGAAATGCATCAAAACTTTCCTTGCTTCTTTTAGAAGGTAGATAGGATTTCAAATTTTTTAACGCTTCAAGACATTCTGCTAGATCTGTTTTAGAATTCTGCAACATTTTGCTTACAATATTTATTCTTTCTAAAATATCATGCCAAATTACAATAGAAGATATAAACTTGAACGAACTAATTTTGTCTGCTAAGGAATTAGCCATATTTCTAGTCTTTTCATCTTTATTCTCTTTACAAATTTGGGAAAGACTGCCAAGAATAGAATTTAGATTTTGTTTTAGAGGAACTAAGGCATTTATTCTGCTTTCCCAGCGAGTATCACTTAATGGCTTAAAAGTTATTTATCTTTCCTTTTAAAATGTCCCATCTCTGGGTTGACGCAGAAAAAAAATTATAAATTTCTTGAACAATGTCAAAAAACCAGAGATCTCACCACTTGAATTTGCAGCATCGTTTACAACTAAATTTAATGAATGTGCCGCGCAAGGTACGAACAATGCTCTGGGATTAATATTTAAAACGCGTTTTTGTAGACCAATATTTTTCCCACGCATATTGGACCCATTGTCATACCCTTGCCCTCGAATATTCTGAACATCCAAATCTAAACTAGGAAGCAATTCTTCTAAGAGAAACTTGCAGAGTCCTTCCCCAGTGGTATCTTTTATTGGATAAAAACCTACAAAATACTCAGAAATGTTGGCCTGTCCCTCAGTTAAATTAACACAACGTATTATAAATGTGATTTGTTCTGTATGACTAATATCAGGGGTACAATCCAAAATGATAGAAAAATATTTTGCATTTTTAACCGTATTTATAATATCCTTTTTTATAGCATCTGCTAAAAGTGAAATTATCTCGTTTTGAAAATGCTTACCTAAATAATGAGGAATTCGAGTTTTCTTCTTCCTATTTTTTTGAATATTATTTATATGTTCTGATAAAATTGGGTCAAATTTGGCAATTATTTCGACAGCTTTTAGAAAATTTCCATTGTTTTTTTCATAAAGATTTGCGCTTGTTCCCCGAAAAGCTAAACACTGACTAGCTAAAAATTGAACAATGGCAATCATCCGTTCAATGATAGCCCTCCATCTTTTTTTTCAAAATTAAACATATTTTGCTGTTCTTTATCAATAGTGATATTTTTTTGAAGCCTCATTTTTAATTCACACCATTTTTGAACGCAATGTATGTGTTTGGTGCTGCTCTCATGCTTTGAAAAAAAAATCAGAGCAATGACGCCAATCTTTAAAACCTGTAATAGTAAGTTGAATGTTATCTTTGCTAAATAATTTACATGGGGCACAAAATACAGCATTTAAGGTACGTGAATATAAAAGCCAAGATCTTTTAACTTTTTCACCATTCTCTAACGTTTTATAACAATAGCCAAAATTAAATTTCCTACCAAATTCATCGGTGGGAAAAGCAAAATTAGCTGCGGTTTAGTCTGTTATTTATTTGAACGGGCCACGTTTCAGGATCACTTACATTAACTTCCCCACTCGATGTCATGGCTGCATTTGCTTCGTTTTCATTTGGAGATTCCAATGATTCAGATTCCGATAGGGATTCTGACTTCGATTCTGACAGAATTTCCATTCCAGGGAAGTTTTCAGTAAATTCCATTTCTGGCGCCGCCGCCGCCGCCTCCGGCTGTGTGTCCAGAGATGATTGATTCGCTGAAGAGTCATCCTGGACCTCTACTGACTTGTTTATAAATTTTTGGAGTGAACCACGGAGCATATCCTTCTCTCTTTCCTTCTCTTCTGTTTTCTTTCTGTAAAACGCTCCACTCTTAAAGCAGAAAGTAGTATTATAGTATATTTTTTAAGGAACACCCTCTAGGTTTTATATAGTTTGAAAGAGCATTTAAAGACCTTTTCAAAAATGTATTTGCTACTACATCTAGTTTTGTAGTTTTTGAAAGATTTAATTATTATTAATTTAATATTTAAAAAATAAAATTTTTGGATTAAAATATAATATATTTTGATTGCAGCTAATAATTTTATTTTTAAAGTCAGGACACATTTTTTAACACTTTGTAGGTTTTAAGAAAATTTTATTCTTCAAAAAACTAGGTAACAAAAAATTGTTGCCTTAATTTAAAATATAAAAAAGTATAATAATCATGCAACAGCCAATATATACTTACCTTCTTTCTGCAGTAACAGGTATACACTATTAACTACACACTACACATACAGGAACGGGAACGCCACTACGAGGTAAAGAGGTACGAAGTCAAATATTCAGTGATTTGATATGATTCTATCGACAACTCGACAAGTATTGACTCGGAAATCGACCTTCCTTCCTTCCTTTATGCAGGCACACGCTGCGCCACCGCGTCATCGCTGCCGACATATCACGATCACGGGCAATGCGCCTACTATGTTTACAATGGCCGGATTTAAAAAAGATATTGTGGAGTGGCCTATTAATTCTAGGATGTTTATTGAATTCCGTATTTCTACCGTTGAAGTTGGCGCCCCTCTGCTTAGGCGCCTTCGTGCAACGCACGAAATCGCCCCCCGGTATGACCGGCCCTGAATATATTCATTAAAAGGAAATCTTATAGTTCCAGGTTTCTAGACCCGATTATTTAAAAAATATAACTTTGTCACATCCCGACTATTTTTGACCAACTTGTAAAATTAAAATTATAAACACCCTTATATATCTTAAAATCCTAATACTACTATTAATGATCTATTGTAATTTAATATATTCATTAAAAGGAAATCTGAAAAAACTTGGAGAAAATTTTCTCGAATTGTGATACCCATAATATCGTCAGTGTTCTCCAGATTTATTGTCCATTCTTGTTTAGAAAACAATGTAAAAGCTCAAACGTAAAAAATGTACTATTTAAAACTTAAGCCAAAACTCGAACGATTTATCAGCGACTCTGAAGTAAGAAATTAATATTATATTCGTATACGCCCTAAATCCAGTGAGCAATGTCGGCAACGTCGCTATAAATTCCTGGTTCGATATAAGTTTTAAATCGTTCTCAAAGAATTACCTTGTTTATAAAAATGGCTACGTATTATATAGTTGGCGCATTACCTTTCTGGAATGACGTCACGCTGGTTTCAAATAACGTATTTCTTATATTATTTATATTTCAGCGATGATTCCTAACCTAAACGTATGCAGTGATGTAGATAGGAGGGGTGCGTTCAGCACTGGCTGAAGCGAATTTAAAATTGGCATTTTCTGTACAGAAAGCGCTGCAACTTGTCGAAAATGGCTGGCAAAAAATTAACACTCTCATTGCCATAAAAAAACCCTCATTTTGCACACTTAATACAAAAATAACTATTATAACTTCAAAACTAAAATTATTTTGCAAATAAGACTTTACTAATATAAATTCTTTCATCTTAGTCTTATTCTTTGTTTGCAATGTAATAAATTGACGCCAGTTACCCATTTTCATCAAAATTATTTTAATTCTCAATTACAGACAATACTGAAAAAATATTAAGAAAAGGGGAATAACGAACGATGAATCCTTTACCTCCAGAATGTTTCAAAAACAAAAAGAGGTAAAAACAAAAATCACAGATTACTTAAAGAACAAAATAAGAGATATGATCTATTGCGTGTATGCTAAAAATGAATATGTTACAATGCAGACTTTGCTTTAAAAACTAAAAGAGAGAAATTAATGTATAACTAACTAACTTTAAAAATAAAAACTACTCCCCTTCACTGTCTTCAGAATCAGAACTAAATTCTTCATCGTCACTGCTGTCTTCGTCGGTACTAATTACAAGTGGCGCAATGTCTGAAGCATCACATATCTGTATTGTCTTCCAAGCTTCTTGGATTACCCTTTCTGTGTGGCTGACATAATTTTTCCAATGCTCTGAAGATGCTTCATTTATCGCTTTTTCCCACGTGGCCAAAACTTCCGATGGTGTCCCCTTCAGACTAGCAATGTATTGGTCGTATTTCCTCTTACACTCAGACCATACCATTTCAACAGCATTAAATTGACAATGGTATGGAGGAAGTCTTAGTATTTTGTGGCCCAAAGGTTTCACATATTCGTCAAGGTAGAATGTTTTTTCAATGTTACAATTTTTTTCTACAATGCTCCATATTTCATCCTTCATGGCCCTCTCTGGGAAGTCAATGTTCTTTTCTTTTAACCATCCAATCAATCTCTGCTTTGTCCATGATTTTCTTGGAATATCCTCTAAAAGGCCGGAATGATAGCTTGCGTTGTCCATCACTATCAAACTTTTTGGAGGAAGATTTGGTACCAGCTGATTTTTAAACCAATTTTCAAAATTTTGCTTGTTCATATTGTCATGATAATCTCCGCTTTTTAGTCCACTTTTAAATATTAAACTGGCCCCCTTAATAAATCCTTCCTTTGATCCAGCGTGAACTACAATATATCGATGACCTTCACTAGCTTTTTTAGAACTTGTAGACATAGTGTTATCCTGCCAGCTGTTTCTAAACGAACCTTTACTAAAAATCCAAGTCTCATCAATAAATACGGTGGTATAAGCATCTTGTCCTAGATTTTGATTTTTGACATATTCCCTCAAGAAATTGATTCTCTTGTGGACGATGTGTGGCAAATCCATCAGGTATTTTCTATTATTTGATTTCTTCCACTTAAAACCAATACTTTTTACGTATTTTCTTAGCGAGGTGATGGAAAAATTAAAATATTCATTTATCTCTTTTAGTTTTTTAAGCAAAGTCTGCATTGTAACATATTCATTTTTCGCATACATGCAGTAGATCGTATCTCTTATTTTGTTCTTTAAGTAATCTGTAATTTTTGTTTTTACCTCTTTTTGCTTTTGAGACATTCTGGAGGTAAAGGATTCATCGCTCGTTATTCCTCTTTTCTTAATATTTATGATTGTTGTATGGCTAAGTTTTGTTGCATTTGAAGCTCGTTCAATTATATTATCAGTTTGCGGAAGGATTCCATTTTTAGCTTGCTCTTTTTCCAATTGAAAAAAAGCCAAGATATTCAAAACTATTAGCTGTGATTGCTGATTATATCTTCGCGGCATCTTGCAAAAGTTTAAAAAGAATCACAACAAATCAATGTCAATTTTGACGAATATATTCTGAAAGACACATAACCAAAACCGGCATTTACTGTTGTAAAGAAACGACAATGAGTTTTTTTAAAATGTTTTTGTCACTGTCAGTTAACATAAATCAAACAAAAATAACAAAAAATTACGTCATTCCAGAAAGGTAATGCGCCAACTATATCTACTGCGACCATCAGTGTTAGGATACAATAAAATAAGTTTTACCAACATGATTAAAAATGCCTGTAAATTGTTAGTTGGTTTAGTTGTGAAAGTGCAGAAATAATATACAAGCTTTTACTGTGTTCCCGATACGTCCTGAATTCTCAGTTTTTCGCCCATTTAAATGCGATTTCAAGAACGAGATTGACTAGAAAGTTAGATTCAACAATTTAAAGGGACTATCAATATTAGGACATCAGAAAGTATATTGTAATGTACAAATTTCATATTGGTAAGCCACCTAAATTTTTTTTGTGCATACATCTATTTTCTTAAATGTTCCTCTTTGGATTTTCTACAATATATCGATTTTTTAATGTATAGTGTACACTAAATGTTAGTTAAAAGAAAAACCTTGACAAAAACATTTGTATTTGGTTGATAACATGATTATGATACATACCTAGTTGTGTTTGCGTTTTTAGGAAAACCAAGTAAATTCATGGATGTATCATCCACAGTGGGTTCCATCTTGGCAAATCAGGGTATGAATCTTAGACAACAATAAAAAATGAAAATCAGCTTCGCATATAAAATTATGAGTAGACAGACAAAGCAGTGAGCAATGATTCCATGGTCCATCTGAGAATAAATATAGAACTGCTCAGGTAATTCAGATGTCAAAATAATTAGATATTTTAATAAGAATGAGGCATTTTTCCTTTTCAAAATATTTTCTTCTTACGAAGATAAATTTTAGAAAAATTTGTTAAATAGGTAGCCAAATAAAGTGCTTTGAAGATTTATTTCACATGAAGAGGATCCATATACTCATTATTTTTAAAAAGATAACTATTACTCTCATTACAGGGCCATGCTTACCCTAGTCTTGGCCTGGGACAAAATTTATTTGGGTCTGTATTTTCAAAAAAGGCAACCCATTTTGTTAATGTATACAAAATTTGAAACACTTGTGTCTTCGATGTTGGAAAACCCCTCGGAAAACCCTAAGGTATTGTGATGTTCTCTGGTTCTTCAATGATTTAAATGAACAGTTCATCCATATTAGGTTCTACACATAAGCAGGGCGTAATCTGTATGTAAAAGTTAAAATAATCATCTGGGGAACAGAATTCTCTTTCAATAAGAATTTTTTGGTTTACTTTTATGCTTTGAATACATTTTATGTTTAATGGTAATATATATAGTTTTATACATCTGACTAGAGAAACCTTATGAAATAAAGAAATTTGGTGAAGTGTCATAACCAAATCATTCCTACCCCTGTGTTGATATTATTGGAGATATCCCTATTTCTAGATATTTAAGTTTTCTTTGTTTAAAAAATACATTATTTATACACTGAACGAAAGCATCTTGAAAAGAGTTGATACTGTTCAAGACTTTAGAGTGCTATTGAATTCCAAATTTACTTTTGCTAAACACATAGACAATATAACGAATAGGGCAATAAAACTATTAGGCTTTATTTTAAGATGTGTTTGACATTTCAGCAATGTGTTTGTTCTAATATAGTATTTTGTACCGTGCCATCTGGACTTGTGCAATTAATTTAAAATTATTTCGCGTTCACCATATTGTCAGGAAAAAATATGCATGTTAATATGGTGATTCTGACAAAATTTCATATGCAATGGACTCAGGGGGTCCAAAATTTTAACCTAAGTTTAGGCCTTATAACTTGAAACTTTGTATAAAGAAAACTAACAAGGATGAATTAAAAAAATTATAAAAAAATAAAAATGACTAAAAAAAGCATTAAAAAGTAAACAATAATATTTTATTCCCCATATATGTAGGTACTCATTATATAAATGTCTGTTTATGATTATGTTATTAAGAATTAGTTTGAAGATGACTTCATAAAGTCAACTTTTCAATGTGGAATAAAATATTATTTTTTACTTTTTAGTGTTTTTTTTTTGAAGTTGGTTCTATTTTTTTATAAAAAATTCTGTTTGGAGAACAACGCTTTCTTTCTGAAGTAGATATTGTTAAGAAATTCCCCAGAAGCGAATCCCATAACCTGTGTCTGTGAAGTCGAAGCCAAACTTATTCTTAATTACCTAATCACAAAAATATATTTGTGTAATGAGTGTTTTGTTTTACTATCTTTATTCGTTTGGTGACTAAAATTTTCCAGATGGAATATAATATTATTTTCCAATTTTAGGTGCATTTTTGAAGTAGGTTTTATTTTTTTTACATTTTCTTATTTCATATTTTTTAGTTCTATTTATATGAGTTTTAGTTTAAAAGTCATATTTAACAAATAACGCTTTTATTACGACGAATAAATATTTAATATAGCATCATACTTTTTTACAATATGCTGGTTGTGGGACCACTCAAGCAATATACCAAATATTCCCTGAAAATTTCATCCAAATTATTGAAACCATCGCGGAGTAATCGTTGAACATACTTAAAAAAAAATGCATAGGGTAAAATTGATAACCTCGTTTTTTGAATTCTGTTAAAAATTGCATTAATATTTGTGACATGGCCAGCTAAACAAAATAAAGGAAATGCCTGTAGATCCACCATTTTTTTTCCAATTGTAAATATTTAAAAACTGGCTTTCATAGAATTTAAAGTTTTATCGGAATGTAAAAATGCATAGATGTCACAACTTCTGATATATTTGTAACGTGCCTAAGATAAAGCTAGAATATACTTCCACAAATAAGCATTTAGTATGATCCATTTTTTTGAAATTTTATGGGCTCATTATTTAAATATAATATGTAGTTTTATTTTTTCGTTTTCTTTTTAAAATTCAAATAGCATAAGTTCACCAGTATCTGGTTATTTTTCTAAGTAGTGCCATATCTATTTCATTCGTTTCTTTTTTTTTAATAAGAGTATAATGTTTTTGAAAGTAATTACGAATTTTCTTTATTTTTAGTACGCCCAGGGTCGACCATTCTGTAATAAGATAACCAACAAGATATAAGCTCTATAAAGTAAGAAAACGATATCATCTTGGACTGTGTTATTTTAATAAATCTGGCCTTCTTACCAACTACACCGATTCAGTTATTGCCAGGGGCGAGGCAAGTGGCAACAACCTCTTTGTGAGTTGAGAAAACTGATTACATTATATGAAGATAACATTTACTGTAATGTATTTTAAATAAAGTTTATGTTTAATATAATCTTAGTTTTAGATTTATTCTGAACATAAGCTATGTAAGCTGTCATTCACCATTTTGTCAAGTAGGTTTTATTTATGCCATTACAATGTGTCTGACTTATTTATGAATAGACTTTTACTTCTTAAAACTTTTTATTTCTTTAAACTTTTTATTATTTTTTATTGCTTTATTTCCTAGCTGTAACAGTACACTCAAATAATCTATGCTAATTTAATTAAAATTTGGATGATTAATTGATGTAATTGAATAAATTAGTTTTCCTTACATTAAGAGTCAGTTTAAAATTATCCAAAAACCATTTAGCCTTATGCATGTCCTTAATTAATAAATCCTACACTTCTTACCATGTATTACTGGGGAAAATCAAAATGGAGTCATCAGCATAGGCAACCACTTTACCCCCTTGTGCCAAGATTACAAAGAGTGTTGGATATACATGTAAAAAAGCACAGGACCCAGCACTGTACCTGATGGTACTCCAATTTTGATTTCTTTAGGCTGACTCAAAGATCCTCCTACTTTAACATAATTAGATACATTTTGAAAACATTCCACACGGATCCTCCACATCATATAGCTATCCACAATGTCCAGTAGCATAGCCTGAGGGATTGTGTTAAAATGTCTCACAATAATTAGAAACTTACACAGATGTATAACTTTTAGAAATATTGTGATTAATTACACAAAATGATTTAAATCATTTTTTAAAATATAGCTATTATTATTACATCCAGGGTTAGGCTAACTTCAGACTGGATTCAGAAAATATTCATACAAACTCTCTACATAAACTTAATTAAAGTTATCAGAGCAAAAATACAGTTGTCTGTATTTTAAAAACGAGACAATCTATCTTGTTAATCTTTGATTACTTCTTCAATTCGTTAAAAATAGTTCGTTCACACCTTTAATCTAGCTTCAAAAACCACCTATCATATTTAGTCAAAAAGAGGGGTTTATTCCTAGTTATTATATATTATATTTATTTTAGCACTTAATTTTTTCTTTTGGAGTTATATTTTACTTCTAGTTTTAGTCCTAACACTGGAACCTGTGGTGGAAGATAGATCAAAATACAAGAGTTCTAACCACACTACACCACAACTTGTTACGTTCTGGACGCGCGTTTCGCTAACCAAGTTAGCATCATCAGCAGATGATATAAACTAAAGTAACTTATCCTAACCGAGACTATTTATAGGTAAATGTGGTCACACTTGGTTGCACCCGACTGCACCGTTGTCAAGTAAACAATAGAGGGGACTATAGGGAATAGGCCCTCTGTCTTTATTTAGTGCTTTCTTACCACATTTAACTATTTCTATACTCTCAAATGCATCCAATAATCTATTATTAGATACATTTTTAATCAACTTAAGATTATTTATTCCTATTCGGTGATTGTTTTCCAAAGCATGTTGGGCAACGCTTGACTTTTCTGTTCTTCCGTATCTTAAATGTGCCATGTGTTCTTTAAAACGAATGTTTATGGAGCGTTTAGTTTGCCCAACATATTTTAGATCACAGTCATTACAGCTAATTTCATAGATGCCACTCCTCTCCCTCAAGTCGACTTTGTCTTTGGGGTTTCCAAGGAGATTTTTCAAACTATTCTCCGTTTTGTAGGCTACTCTAAAACCTACGTTTTTAAATACTTTTTCTAGACCTCTCGTATATCTGGGATCATATGGGATTACTATGAATTTATTGGAAGCCTCAGGTATTTGAAGAGTAGTGGCATCTTTTAACATTTTCTTATGCTTATGTCTATTTACTAGTTTATGTACAAAATTATCATTATATCCATTACTTTTAGCTATATTTTTAATCCGATTCATTTCATTGTTAAAACGTTCTTTACTTAGTGGAAAATTGACTAACCTGTGAGTTAAGAAATGGAATGCTGCCATTTTGTGTTGACGGCAATGAAATGAGTCGGATGTTATATATATCTATCAGTATTAGTAAATTTCCTATAAATATCAAATTCTAATTTATCGTTATTTCTAATAACTAACGTGTCGAGAAAAGGTAATTGCCCATTGTTCTCCTTTTCGTACGTAAAATTAATGGAAGGATGTTTATTGTTTAATGTTTCTAAGAAAGTGTCCAAATTTTCTGTTTTAGTATCAAAAATAGCAAATATATCGTCTACGTATCTATACCACACCCTTGGGAAATACTTGAGTTCTTTTTTGAATTGGGTTTCTAATCTGCCCATAAACAAATTTGCAAGGAACGGAGATAAGCAATTGCTCATCGCAGTTCCCTCTAGTTGTTTATAATATTTATTGTTGTACTGAAAAAAATTTTGATTCATACATAATTTTGTGAGAAGTAAATACTCATCAACAATTTCTTTCTTCAAATTATTGATTTCAAGTAGTTCCTTTAGGTACTCTAAAGCTAGTGGTATGGGTACACTAGGAAACAATGAGCTTACATCAAAAGATATTAAAATTTCACCTTCTTTTAAGTGAACATTCTTAATTTTATCTAAGGATTCTAACGAGTTAGTAACCTCAAAGTTATCATACGAGATATTTAATTTGCCGAATTCTTCTACTAACCATTTTGAAATATTGTACGTTGGTGATCCAACAGTTCGTTCACCTTGTGTCCGATAAACTAAAATTCAAACTAACACATAGTAACCCACAGTTATCTAAACTGTATTGCCTTCCCAAAATTCATAAACCTAGGAAGTCCATGAGACCTATTGTTTCAGCTGTTGGATCACCAACGTACAATATTTCAAAATGGTTAGTAGAAGAATTCGGCAAATTAAATATCTCGTATGATAACTTTGAGGTTACTAACTCGTTAGAATTCTTAGATAAAATTAAGAATGTTCACTTAAAAGAAGGTGAAATTTTAATATCTTTTGATGTAAGCTCATTGTTTCCTAGTGTACCCATACCACTAGCTTTAGAGTACCTAAAGGAACTACTTGAAATCAATAATTTGAAGAAAGAAATTGTTGATGAGTATTTACTTCTCACAAAATTATGTATGAATCAAAATTTTTTTCAGTACAACAATAAATATTATAAAAAACTAGAGGGAACTGCGATGGGCAATTGCTTATCTCCGTTCCTTGCAAATTTGTTTATGGGCAGATTAGAAACCCAATTCAAAAAAGAACTCAAGTATTTCCCAAGGGTGTGGTATAGATACGTAGACGATATATTTGCTATTTTTGATACTAAAACAGAAAATTTGGACACTTTCTTAGAAACATTAAACAATAAACATCCTTCCATTAATTTTACGTACGAAAAGGAGAACAATGGGCAATTACCTTTTCTCGACACGTTAGTTATTAGAAATAACGATAAATTAGAATTTGATATTTATAGGAAATTTACTAATACTGATAGATATATAACATCCGACTCATTTCATTGCCGTCAACACAAAATGGCAGCATTCCATTTCTTAACTCACAGGTTAGTCAATTTTCCACTAAGTAAAGAACGTTTTAACAATGAAATGAATCGGATTAAAAATATAGCTAAAAGTAATGGATATAATGATAATTTTGTACATAAACTAGTAAATAGACATAAGCATAAGAAAATGTTAAAAGATGCCACTACTCTTCAAATACCTGAGGCTTCCAATAAATTCATAGTAATCCCATATGATCCCAGATATACGAGAGGTCTAGAAAAAGTATTTAAAAACGTAGGTTTTAGAGTAGCCTACAAAACGGAGAATAGTTTGAAAAATCTCCTTGGAAACCCCAAAGACAAAGTCGACTTGAGGGAGAGGAGTGGCATCTATGAAATTAGCTGTAATGACTGTGATCTAAAATATGTTGGGCAAACTAAACGCTCCATAAACATTCGTTTTAAAGAACACATGGCACATTTAAGATACGGAAGAACAGAAAAGTCAAGCGTTGCCCAACATGCTTTGGAAAACAATCACCGAATAGGAATAAATAATCTTAAGTTGATTAAAAATGTATCTAATAATAGATTATTGGATGCATTTGAGAGTATAGAAATAGTTAAATGTGGTAAGAAAGCACTAAATAAAGACAGAGGGCCTATTCCCTATAGTCCCCTCTATTGTTTACTTGACAACGGTGCAGTCGGGTGCAACCAAGTGTGACCACATTTACCTATAAATAGTCTCGGTTAGGATAAGTTACTTTAGTTTATATCATCTGCTGATGATGCTAACGGGGTTAGCGAAACGCGCGTCCAGAACGTAACAAGTTGTGGTGTAGTGTGGTTAGAACTCTTGTATTTTGATCTATCTTCCACCACAGGTTCCAGTGTTAGGACTTAACATGGCTTCACGGTCAACGGCACAAAACCTTTATTGTAAGTACTGTACTAAGATTAGGTTAATAGCAGCAGATATTTGGTTTCTAAAATCATGCAAGTCTTTTTCAGTTTTCCCTAAATTCATTTCAGTCAAGATCCCTAAACAATCAGCCGTTACTGGAAAGGTTGAATCTTTTGCCAAACAAAAGTGGCTAGATTTAGAAATTAAAAATCTGTATAGCAAACGAAGTATGCTTGAAATTGAAGCATACGGATTATTTAAAAAACTCACTTATAAGCTTAGTAATTTAGAATTTGAACAGTGGTTAGATTTCCAAAGAAAAATGTTCGTAGTTATCGATGCCAAATTTTTGAAGAAAATATGTTCACTTAAAAACAAACTGAGAAAGTTGAAACCACAAAAACAAATTTCTTCGAAAGTCGAGAACATTGTAGAAAATCTTTCTTCTCAGTCTTTTGATAATAGAGAAATCGCCCTTTTGAATAAAGGTTTGAATTTTGCAGAGCCTCCAGTAAAAAATAGTTTACCAACTATTATAGGGAATATCGAAAGTTCCATTCAATACGTGCCAGAGTCAACTAAGGGATTCATTAGAGAGGCTTGCAGAAATCAAATCTCAAAAAACGTTGTTAACAATAAGTCAAAATATGTTTCTCGTAAAAACACTGAAGTTATCCAGGCACTGAAGAAAAAGGAATGTTTTTATTTAAAAGCTGACAAAGGAAATAAGGTTGTTATACTAGACAAAACAGATTATTTTGAAAGAGTAGACAATTTGATTCAAACTGGTCCTTATGATTTAATTGAGAAAAACCCGTTATCAAAAATGATAACAGAAGTAAAAAATACTTTAAAACAGTGTAAAAACCTTGTGTCCGATAAACTAAAATTCAAACTAACACATAGTAACCCACGGTTATCTAAACTGTATTGCCTTCCCAAAATTCATAAACCTGGGAAGTCCATGAGACCTATTGTTTCAGCTGTTGGATCACCAACGTACAATATTTCAAAATGGTTAGTAGAAGAATTCGGCAAATTAAATATCTCGTATGATAACTTTGAGGTTACTAACTCGTTAGAATTCTTAGATAAAATTAAGAATGTTCACTTAAAAGAAGGTGAAATTTTAATATCTTTTGATGTAAGCTCATTGTTTCCTAGTGTACCCATACCACTAGCTTTAGAGTACCTAAAGGAACTACTTGAAATCAATAATTTGAAGAAAGAAATTGTTGATGAGTATTTACTTCTCACAAAATTATGTATGAATCAAAATTTTTTTCAGTACAACAATAAATATTATAAACAACTAGAGGGAACTGCGATGGGCAATTGCTTATCTCCATTCCTTGCAAATTTGTTTATGGGCAGATTAGAAACCCAATTCAAAAAAGAACTCAAGTATTTCCCAAGGGTGTGGTATAGATACGTAGACGATATATTTGCTATTTTTGATACTAAAACAGAAAATTTGGACACTTTCTTAGAAACATTAAACAATAAACATCCTTCCATTAATTTTACGTACGAAAAGGAGAACAATGGGCAATTACCTTTTCTCGACACGTTAGTTATTAGAAATAACGATAAATTAGAATTTGATATTTATAGGAAATTTACTAATACTGATAGATATATAACATCCGACTCATTTCATTGCCGTCAACACAAAATGGCAGCATTCCATTTCTTAACTCACAGGTTAGTCAATTTTCCACTAAGTAAAGAACGTTTTAACAACGAAATTAATCTGATTAAAAATATAGCTTAATGTAATGGATATAATGATAATTTTGTACATAAACTAGTAAATAGACATAAGCATAAGAAAATGTTAAAAGATGCCACTACTCTTCAAATACTTGAGGCTTCCAATAAATTCATAGTAATCCCATATGATCCCAGATATACGAGAGGTCTAGAAAAAGTGTTTAAAAACGTAGGTTTTAGAGTAGCCTACAAAACGGAGAATAGTTTGAAAAATCTCCTTGGAAACCCCAAAGACAAAGTCGACTTGAGGGAGAGGAGTGGCATCTATGAAATTAGCTGTAATGACTGTGATCTAAAATATGTTGGGCAAACTAAACGCTCCATAAACATTCGTTTTAAAGAACACATGGCACATTTAAGATACGGAAGAACAGAAAAGTCAAGCGTTGCCCAACATGCTTTGGAAAACAATCACCGAATAGGAATAAATAATCTTAAGTTGATTAAAAATGTATCTAATAATAGATTATTGGATGCATTTGAGAGTATAGAAATAGTTAAATGTGGTAAGAAAGCACTAAATAAAGACAGAGGGCCTATTCCCTATAGTCCCCTCTATTGTTTACTTGACAACGGTGCAGTCGGGTGCAACCAAGTGTGACCACATTTACCTATAAATAGTCTCGGTTAGGATAAGTTACTTTAGTTTATATCATCTGCTGATGATGCTAACTTGGTTAGCGAAACGCGCGTCCAGAACGTAACAAGTTGTGGTGTAGTGTGGTTAGAACTCTTGTATTTTGATCTAGTTTTAGTATCTGAGTTTTATTACCTGACTGTATTAAATATTTTAAGTTCCATTACTTAACTATTTTTCTATGTTTTGTTCTGTTTGTGAATATTAAGTGTATTTTCTTTTGTAAAATTGTTTTTTTGTTTATATAATAGTATATTAAATAAATACAAACATTGTGAATTTGTAAACTAAATAAAGAATAATAATATAATATACTCAATATACCATGGTCTATATCTGTATGTGCATCATTTTAAAATTATCATATTAAAACTGTGACAATTAAAATTGAGGACAGGTTGTATCAGAAATACTTTTACCAACAATAAAATATAATAATAATGACAGGCAAACAAATAGTATTTTTATCACCTAAAATGATCAATTATCATCTAATAATGTACAGGAATATTGATTATAAATTGAACCCTCTATTTTTTTATGGGACACCAATGTTATTATATGTCCATTAAATAGGCATCTTTTTGCTAATCATAAACATGTTAGGTTTGATACCTTTACCTTTAAAGACAATTGAGAAAAACCATGTCATAAGAGGCAACGTTATTCATATCGGTGTTATGTTTTCTCTAACATCTCTTATAATAGATATATCGTCAATTTCCTCTGTTGTGTTTCACGATAAACGATAACTTAGCAAGAAGAGACCCATTTCATGGACATATACAGGATGCACCATCAAATCAAAAAGAAATTGTCATGCGTTTCCGAAAAACACCCAGTATACATAGAAAATAATGAATTAAAAATCTACAACTTCTGCATTTACCAATTTTTTCTACCTCTTTCAACAAAAAAGTTAAATGGAGGTTTAATTTATGATCAATCTAAATTCGTATGCAATCATAAAATGCTTACTTCATTTTGATTTTTGTATAATTATATAATATGCCTTGTTCTTAAATTCCAATGGGATTTGGTTATATATCCTTGGCACCATTTATTATGAGTTTATTTTTACAAATAATGATATTATGTCAAAGTCAGTTAAATAAGATATTTTTTAAACTAGATTTTTCTCAATTAAAAAATATATTACTTAGTCGGACATCAAATAAAGCACTACAGCTATTATAAGGGATAATGCTTTCAGTCAATGTCTATCCGTCTTGAAACACTGTCTCAACCTTAAGTATTATTAGCCTTATAATATGATACCTTAATATACAGCTGATAATTGTAATATGCCGGAATCTATATACAAAGCTATTGTAGGATACCTTTTTACTGGTTTGCAACTATTTATTTAGAAAAATTAACATTTATATGAATAACAACTTTAAAAGATATACCATAATTTTTTTTAACAATACGCATGGTAAAGCCATCGGATGTAATATTTTTAGGAAATTCTGTAACATTAGGCTATAAAAGTTTATATTTTAAAAGTTAATTGATAAAATAATTTACAAGATCTAAGCCACTTTATACCAGTTAATAAACTTAAGAATCTGAAAGTATGAAATTAATTGAGGGTATCTTCGAAAGTCTTTTGTTATTTATAATTATATCATCTACCTAAATTTTTCTTAAACCATACTTAGATTTTAAAAAAATTGAAAGTGTGATGTGCGATATCTGCATACTTATTAAATTAACTTATTACTGAATTGTGTATACCAACTGGAGAAAATATATAAATAGGCCACAGTTAATATTTTTAAAATTTGGGAAAAATTATTCAAATTTCTAATCCAGTTTAGCTATATATCTTTAATCAATAGACAAAATATGTGATATACTTTACAGCAATAAAAAAATTTATTTAACAGAGAATTAAAAATAAAGTTGACACTACATTTATCATATGGTGCATCTTTTTTAATTCTCAAACTATACACTTTCTCAGCAACAGTAATTATAAATGAACCACTTTATGTGACAAGCATATTTAGTAAATTTAAAGGTGCAGGATTTGAAGCTTCCATATAACAAAGAGGCCCAATTATTACATTGATGGAATCGGCTGTAATTGGGGCTATATGACACTCGGATCAATACATTTAACTAAAGTCTTTTCTTTCTTCCTATGCAAACAGGGCAACCAAAGAGTACTCAAGTATGACTATAATATACACGTCATTACTATCTGCAATGCACATATGAGCAGAACTAACTTCCTAAGCTTCGTCTACGATACCTACATCAAACATCAAGAAGACTTGCATTGGTCCTAAAACAAATAATAATTAATAAAGTACCTGCATGAATAGCAAGCTTAGGGAAAATCATTAACAATCTTATAAAACACTAATCACCTATCTAAAAACTGATTTTTAGATAGGTATTTGCTTAGGATCAGGATAAAAAATTAAACACTAAAAAAACTGACTTAAATACGTAGCCCCTTCCTTGCTTCTACCGGCGTTTGATGAAAGGCGTAGATCCGGATGATAGATATTAAGGATATTAAATATTTGTTATAAAAGGGTTTTTGCACGTCTTTATATTTAAAGCCAATGCTTATGGAAAACTGGTTTGGTGAAATTGTCTGAATATTTTATATGTTGTAGTTTTCAATCAGTAATTTTGATACTGCAAGTATTTTACTTAAGTACTTTTGAATTTTAGTGCTTTTTCGGATAATGTATTCAGTACTTTTTTTAAGTACTTGTACTGGTACTTAAAATTTTAAATATTGATCAAGTATTATTTATTACTTAAAAACTAATGCTAAATATAAGTTAAAACTCGAAAAAAACCTATTTATATTAATATAAGTAATGTAATAAATACACACTCAGTCTTCGTCGACTTTTTATGTACATAATATGTCCACCGATTATTCCCATGATTTTACCAATTTAGATGACATTTACAGGAAATATTGTGTGCCCGAGTGGTCCCAAAAAAGAAATGACGGAATGACCCATTTTGAATCTTTTTCTACCCAAGGTTTCCGATATAAATTCGACATGCTTTAATAAATTGCATTAAAATTTGATGTATGCATGTAAAAAGAAATTTCGCCCCACTCAGTGTATATACGACCTTAGGGGGATCTATTTTTTTCGTTAGGTTATTTCTGTTATAAATTTTAATGCATGTTTGAAAGTATCAAATATTTTTATGGCACAAAAGCTTCCTTATATCAATTAGTGAGATGTATATTTCTATAAACATGCAGATTTTATATAATATTATAGTGGTGATTTTGGGAAAATTGGATAGGTGGGGAACCCACTAGCTACTTGTTCATTTTATTAGGGACATGCAAATGATCTAATTAAATGAACCTTTAAATAAGGATTTTGGTCAACTTGCCTGAAATTTTGGTATAAATTAGTTGAAGGTAATGAAAGTGTCTGATAAGGATGTCGAAGTCATTTTTTTCTCAGTCCCATCTAAGAGTAAAAAGGGTCTTTTTTCAATATTCAAAAATGGCAAGAGCTGGAAGAAAAAGTTTCAAATAAAAATTGTAGAGCTTAAAATTTTACCCAGATTTATTTACTTTTTTATTACTATAAAAATTAATAGCATTACTGAGGATAGAAGTTGAGGCATGATATAACAAACTTTAAACAATCCCAACAAGCTGAAAAATCAATAATTTTGAATATTT
Organism: Kuschelorhynchus macadamiae; assembly: GCA_030620095.1. Classification (NCBI taxonomy): domain Eukaryota; kingdom Metazoa; phylum Arthropoda; class Insecta; order Coleoptera; family Curculionidae; genus Kuschelorhynchus; species Kuschelorhynchus macadamiae. The sequence goes on from JAUTXW010003032.1 coordinate 246,648, forward strand.
ATTTAAGCTGTTGAAAAATATAAACTTTATTTTCAGGGAAATATATTTTTTACTGTTAATTAAAAATCCATAACCATTTTTATTTTTTACTAACTATTAACGTAATTTTTTTTTATAAAATAAATAGCAGCTAGTTTTCAATATTTATAATGATACATTAAATGTTATATTAAATTGAAATTTTTTTTTCACCAATAGCCGGAGGTGAGAAAAAAAATGGGGCACGTTTATTTAAAAGTTCATTTAATTGGTCTATTAAACTTTAACCTATGTTTTGGCACAGATTAATACAGATACCGCACTTTCTTCTTTTCTTCATTCCTGTTTAACCTGTTACATAACAGGACTTATTGGCTTTGCTAGAAGGCAGTCGCCAGATTGCTGTGCGTCCGGGGCTCAGAGTCGTTAAATCGGCGACCCTCGAAGTCGATCCTGCACCTTATTCCAGTTTGGAGACGTTATCCGGACGTTATCCGGATGGCGAGCTGTAAGCTCCCGAATACCCCGAATCTTTCAAATACTTTTTAATATTTCCTCTTTAAATTTTTGAAATGCATCTTGGCTTCCACTAGGAGCCCCTTGAGAGTACTATTGATATCACGAGATGACCCTTTCTTTCAAGCTATCCCCTTACCCCTCCCGCCACGTACCGGCCATTACGCTAATATTCTATGTAGAACTGCGGCAGACAAACGGGATAGAATGCAGGAACAACTAGGCCTCACACGTTCACAGCGTCTGCTCCCTTACTAGCGGGGTCGTTAGTTTCCACACTGAGCGGTTGAGTCTCCCTTTTCCCCCCGAAATAAAGCAGCAAAACCGAACACGTGGAAACACTTATGTTAATAACACAGAGGTCTGCATTCGACGAGACGAACCGGAAGACTGATACCGCACTTTCGTTCAGCCCGCAAATCATCACATAACCTCAATTTGGGCGGAGAATCTATCAACTCAGCAGCGTTGAGTCGGCCAGAGACTGGCATTATTGGTTCAGACACAGTCCTGTGCAGTGGCGGCGTTTTTTGTTCTTCGAAGCGCCGGTTACCGAAGTAAAGTATAAATTAAATTTAAATATTTAAAGACTCTATTAGATATTATTATAAAAAATAATATCAAAATATGAACACTTCTAGAAAAATCAGTGGTATAGTGTGTACTGCCAAACACTGCAAAACTATCTCAGCCTTTTTAGATTTTACAAGAATATAAGGAGATACTTTTTTTTTTAATGTTGTATAGTTTCCGACATATAATAATAATTTGTAAAAACTTTAAGACATACTAATTCATATCTTCAAAACCACCAAATAAGCTTCCTTACTAATTGTGTACGTATTTTAGTAGGCCCTACAATAAAAGTAAAGTTGTGGAAATGACAGACAAAGTAGTGATCGAATGATCGATACGCGAAGTAAGTGAGAACGTTTACATCCCATTTCTTCCATGGCATCGCGTTATTAAATGTAGGGATTTTTCGCGATCGCGTTTTTAATCCCGAGATTTTCGAAACTATAAACTGATTTCGAGATTCTGAAAGCCTTAATTGCAGGAATTATTTTTCCATTCAATATTTTTTAATTGATTTGTCTAAAAATATTCAAATTTGTTATGTGGGCCTACTTAGAATATAAAAAACTTCTAATAATGTTTTTACATCCCTCGTAAAAGGGAAGTATTGTAATAGTCAAAAAAATCACCCTTAGGGATTTGTTCAGATCTTTACGTTTCAATTTTTAAAATTTTGGTACGATTCTAAGATGGCGAAACAAAATGGCGGCTTAATAAATTATTTAAGAATTCAGCCTGAAAAACTACTTAATAGACTGATTTCAAATTGTATGCAGTAACTAACTGTGGTATAGAGGTGAACTAGTAAAACTGTGGTACTAATTCAAGATGGCGGAATAAAATGGCGGCTGTATTAAATATTTGGAATGGTGAAAAAATTACCCTCTCAGGTTTTACATATCTTCACGTTTTAGCGTTCCTAGTAACATTTGGTATGAATTTAAGATAGCAAAACAAAATGGCGGCCTAATAAAATATTTAATAAATCAGCGCGAAAAAGCTACTAATTAGGTTAATTTAAATTTTATGCAAGCATTAAGTGTAATATAATAATTGGAAAGGTTGTAGCACGAATTTCAAACGGCGGGACAAAATGGCGGCCAAATAATTTTTTTATAAAAATCAACGTAAAAACTTATCCAATTAAGATATATATATATATATATATATATATATATATATATATATATATATATATATATATATATATATATATATATATATATATATATATATATATATGTGTGTGTGTGTGTGTGTTGCTAAATGATTATGCAATGAACTAAATTGAGCCACACTTCACTATTTTTAAATGAAAAGATTCATAACAAGGAAAATTCCGGGTAAAGGAAATTTATCGATTTTTTTAGTTATTATTTGCATGTCTTGTAAAATGTCATTCACTGGTTTAAATTTTGTTTTTAACAAACTTTTATTATGTTCACTTGTGTGTAACTAACAATGTATATAAATATAGGAAGTCGATTTTAACCTACTTCTTATTTTATTGTATCAATTTGAAATTTTCTAAGCGTACATAATTCGGATGATAATTTGCTACCATCGGGCTGATTGATGGTTCCAAATAGTAACGATCGATTTTAACCTACTTCTAAATGTGAAGATTTGAAAATTTTCAAGCCTACATAATTCGGATGATAATATAATAATTTGGTGTCATTGGGCTGATCGATGGTAACAAATAGTACCGATCAATTTTAACCTATTTCTAACTGTATGGATTTGAAATTTTGTAACTATATCTAATTCGGATAATAATACAATTTGGCACCATCTAGCTTATACGATCAGCTCGATGATAGCAATCGATTTTAACCTACCTCTAATTGTTGTGTCGATTTGAAAATTTGTAAATGTGGGTAATTCAAATGCCAATATCAAAATTTGATAGCAGCTAGCTGATCTGATTAGCTCGATGATATCAAATTCTACACATGGTCTCAGCCAGCAAACCGCTCGTGTTTGGACTCTTTTGGTGTGTTTGGACGAGTCCAATACATAATTTAGTACCATCGAGTTGATCTGATTGAGCTCGATGGTACCGATGGTCATTTTGTTTGTTTTTACGAGTATAATACATAATATGGTACCATCGAACCTAAAGTTTGGGTTAATTTGTTTTGTTTTGATGAGTCCAGTAAAGTGTGTAAAAAGTAAAATATAATTTAGTTTTAAAAAAACTAAAAAACAAGTTTTTTCAATAACGCACTAAAAAGTAGGAAATAATGTTGTTGTCGAAATTAATTAAACGTATATGCTTCTCAAATAAACGAAAAAGCGAATCACACTTTTTTGCACAGTCACTGAACAAAATTATTTTAAGAAAATTACATTATTTTGGACTTTTTAGTGCGTTACTGACAAAAGCGTGTTTTCTAGATATTTTAAACCATAATTTTTTATTGAACCGAGGATCATATATGGTTTTATTTATTGGCGTTCAGTTTTGCTCGTATTGATAGCATAAAGCATGTTTGTCATTTTAGCATTAAACCTATTATTTTTTATCTAATCTTAGAGCAAGAAACTGGGTCATGGCTTGCAACAGAGAAGATCTTTTAGATAAAATAAACGATCTGCATAAAAGTAATCCTCTTACTTACATATGGATATTACAAAAAATATAAAAGAACAGAAAAATTGAATTTCCTGACCACAAAAACTGTGAAAATCAAAAACATAATATTCCATTTTTCTGATGCGAGAGAGTATAATAATATATAATATTTACGCTTTTCACCCGTACGCCAATGGCAGAGGTGAAATGAATATAACATGCGCTAAAACTCTTTCTACATATACTAAAACATAATGTTTTCAACTTCAGCGAATACCAGATCTAACAGTAATATTAAATTTTAACCTTGCCCTTATTCTTTCATAAATCTATAAAACCACTCTGTTTGTGCATAACTACTATGTATACACTAATAAAATCTATCAATATAAATATATTAAACTTGGTTAAACATTACACACAAAATAATTTAGTAAGGTCCTGTTCATCTCTGAGTTCTCCGCCCAGCTAATGGGGTCCGAGTAAATACGTTTATGATTGAAAATGCCAAGAGTGCGGTATCTGATTGGTTGTTAATCTGTGGTTTTGGCCTAAAAATGACTCATTGAAGACATGGGCGCCGCCATAATAAAATCCCGACAAAGGCAAAAACAATACTGATGACTAAAAAAAAAAGAAAAAGTCATCCCTTTTGTGAACTATTATCAGCAGATGAAATTCCAGTGGGGGCAGAATTATACTGATAACAAACAAATGTTATTTCTTTTATGAATCCTACATCTTTTTTAGATTTTAAAATAAGAGCTTTAGTGGTGCTTCAAAATAAGAGGGTTATTCAGGGTTAGTGGCTTGTTATAAGTATTTGGAGAACCAATGTATAGTATAGACAACTTTGAAAATATGGTTCTAGACATAGATGAACACGAACTCCCTTTTTAAAATATCTTAAATAGTGCGGTGTTGCCACTTCTACCTTAAACCGGTGGCAACATACGTTTTTTTTAATGGAATGATACATATATAATTGCATTTTTGTTTGTCCTGAACATTCTAAACACTTTTTGTGTTGTTATACCTAAATGCAAACGACTTAACTTGCAACGACAAGCATTGCACTTTCCTATCTTAGTTTTTAGTTATTTATCTCCTGACACCAATTTTACTCTGACAGGAAATGTGAAATTTTCACACATTTGTCAAACCAGAAATTAGTGTGGGGAAATAGATAATTAATAAAAAACTAAGATAGGAAAGTGAAATCCATTTCATTCCAAGTTAGATCCTTTGGGAGTTACAGAGCTTTAAATGGTCAAACTCCATTTTCTTGAAAATAGTTCAATTTAGGAATAGGAAACAATAAAAACAGGATGAAAAAAGTTCAGGACAACACAAAAATGCAATAATATACAGGACACTTCATTTAGAGAACGGATGTTTCCACCGCTTTAAGGTAGAAGCGGCAACACCACACAAATTAAAATATTTTAAAAACAGTTCTCCAGATATTTCTAATAGGCCACTGAGCGTGAATAACCATGTATAAGGAAAAATTCTATATAGTTAATTAAAACGTTTTTATTGTTTTGCTTATCCGAAACGAGAATGTTTTAAATAAATATTAAAATATAAATACGTTTGTCATTACTGTCTAGAGCAACAAGGCATTTCTGGTACGGATCACTGTCATAAACATGTATATAAGTAATCAAATTTAGCAACATTTCACCTAAAAAAATGTTTTAATATCTAGACAAAGGCAATGTCGAAATTGCAGTTAAGTTGTTTAATTGGACTGCTAATATAATGCAGATAGGTTTGTATGTACTTAAAACAAAAAATACAACGCACTTGGTTCTTATACTTAAATTTTCTTTTTTTAGTAAAGTACTGAATATTTTAAGTACTCTTGATGAGAGTTTATCACAGCTCTGTGGCCACCTAAATAAAAGATACCATGGACACAATCTAATGTTATGACTAGTTTTTAATATATACAGGGTTTAAACTTTTCCCAAATCTCATATAAATATAAAATACATAGGGCAATGAGGATATCAAATTAGTTTATTCAGCATATTTAATGTATAGTACTTCTCAAAATAACAAGTTTTATATGAACATAAGTTTAAAATCCTTTTACTTTCGGCATATACCCTGTATATGGAGAAGAAAGCATTTGCGGATTGTTCGATTAAACTTTTTTTCTTATTTTGAATACTACTTACTATAAGTTTAATACCCTGTCTATTAAACACTAGTCACAGGATTAGGTAATGCCCATGGTGTCTTTTTTTCAGGGTGGAAGAACTACAACATATAAAATCAGCCAATTTCACCAAAACCGGGTTTCCAAAAGATTTGTAGTCCTTTGAAATTGTTCTTGGGTAATCCTTCAAGTTAAAATATTTTTTGGGATCGACATAAAAGTAAGCAAATGGTTAAATTCAAGGGCTAGAAATTCGCGCTTATGATTGGCGTTAAAAATTTGCAAAATCACGTCCTCAAAAAACCAATTTTATATAATGATATAGTTCACGTCGGCATTGTATTCTGACGTTAGTGATCTCCTATACCCGAGACCGGCCGGCCATCTTTTCTCTACTAAAGCGCCATCGAAGACAAGTTATCTTTTGTAATTTCAATATATTTGACTGAAATACCGTTAAGTTATTAAGCAATTTGTAAAAGTAAATACAGACAACTCTCGACAGACAGCTATAAGAAAGATTGAAATATATCTTTTACATTATTAGATATTTAATGTTTGTACCTCAGTCATGATTACTATACTTTTTAGACTAAATCATTTATTCTCAAAAATGTATATCCTTAGGAAATGAAACCAAATAAAATACTACATATATGTGTATTACTTAATTACATATTTATTATCCTATCTTATACAATAGTGTTAGTAACTATTACTTCTGTTTTATTGATTCATCTAACGGTTATTTTCATTTAGGCGCAGAATGCTCATAATACTTGTGTACAGATGGTTGAGGGCACCTATACTTCAGTATTTCAACTTCAGCTTCAAAATAGCTATTTTTATTGTAACAGAAGTATTCAGGGTTTGGGTAGTTCGAATTTTTGCTTGCACCTGCAAATAATATCAAATATACCAACAATTAACTTTAAATAAGGAATAAATCTTTGGTTGAAAAAAAACCCATATATTCCAATGACATCTTTTGAAAGTACAGATTGTTATTTTTTTTTTTTTTGAAACACAGCTTTTCTATATGGTAAAAGCTATTTAACCGAGACTTAGTACGACATATTAGGTATTTACGAATCTAGAAATCGATGGAATTGATTTTGTTAGTTCAAAATTACACTATTTCGCCCAACCGAAATCCTAGTGTTTTTCCAAATGTGCATTTTTCGTGGGGTCAAACGCTCCCGACATTTAAAGGTCACTCTGTGCAAGTATTTCATATTTTTCAACTCAAAGATATATGCAGATACAGGTAAATCTTACCTAGTTTTCTCAAGAATAAACTACTAGAACTCTGAATTGCATCCAAGTAACACCCCACGTTTTGGAACTTCAAATCTCAAAAAATACAAGATATTTAAATATGGCTTTCAGCTATTTGAGTCAATTTGATGATCTAGATTAAAAACACATGTTATTTTAAGATAAAACGTGTCAGTGGTCCAAATATAAAAACCAGGTTTAAGAACTTTTGATATTTTACAGTAGAAAAATAATTCCATTTTGACTTGGTCTTAATCCCAAGATCCATGATTTCTCAAATGACTAAAACTGTAAAAGATTCCATTCGACATATTGCAGTTTTAAAATAATTACTACCCTTTCATGTTTTAAAAAGGGTTTCATACAATAAATTGACTTTTTTTATTTTTCAACTGATTTTTTTGTTTTTTTTTAATACATTTTAGACTTTAGAACATTACAATTAAAAAGGCAGTTAAAGAGATTGGTTTTATTATATCTTCTGTTCATATATGTTCATTTATATTATACATGCTTAAAAATAATCACAGCAATAAAAGCACATCAGAGATTTGACAGTGCTTCCTCTTTGTCTTGCATTATTATACAACTGAGACAATGATGACATCAAACTTCCCAATGCAATTCCGAATGCTTGAAACTGGAGTTTATCTATCTTTGCAAGTTACGCCTGTGTGCACCTTGCGAAGAAGATGCTGCCGTTGTCAAGATGGGATGTTCTACAATTCTCACAGCGGGTTGCACAAAACTTAATTGCTGTTTAGAATAGTTAACAATGTTTTCGGATTTGACAAGCTGCTTATACAAATCTAGAACTCGGTGTCATCAATCCGTTAAACATTACGAACTTTAATTGAGCTTTCTGCAACCGGCCGTTATTATATTAATTCCTTTTTGTGCTTTTTTACATACATATTCAATATGTTGTTTCTATGACAGTTTGTCAAGGATCATTCATAAATATGTTGCTGCACTTTTCCATTCAATCTGTTGGTTTTTGAATACTATCAGGTTGATGGGGCTATTTCTTTTCCTAGGGCAACCGTTAGGTCACCAAGTTATATTTTGCTTATGTCACTGTCAGTTTGTAATTTTGACATTTGCATAAATTATTTGATTAATCATTGCATGTCTCTTATGTCATCTTAAACCTGTAGCTGTCAAGTTCGACCTGGTCTAAATTTAAACCTTTTTAGTGAATATTGTTGTTTAATAATCCGTATTCAAAAGTGTAGATTAATCAACAATGCAATGGTTATGTAGACAAAAAAAAAAGTTCAAAAATAGATTTTTCGATAATCTTTTAGGGTATGTACAACATGTAATACGAAAGTATTGATTTTATTTTAAACATTTTTTTAAATATAAAAACGGTTTCTTTATCACGAAAAACCTGAATGAAAGGTTGGTAACTTTACTTTCAGCCTTAGGTCAGTGACTAAATTGCAACATTGGTTTACAAAGCACTAGAAATTGAGAATGCGTTAGCGGTTGCCAATCGAAAACCGGTGATTGATTCCCAAAACCTCACCTCCAATTTTTAAAACAACCTGTCAGAATTATAAGTGTAGTACTAGTACGAATGTTTCTTAATTATGAGTGAGACAAATAAGATCTATTAACCCTTCAAAGTTTTGTTGTTTGGTTTGTCATATTTTTACAATAAGCTTCTACCCAATTAAAGCAATGCCAACGTCAGCATTCGACGACAGCGCCTGTTGCGTAAACGGTGATACCGTGGGTGATGTTGATACCGAATTGATGAATCGAATCAATATGGGGAAAATCGAATCGCTACTGCCACTAACCGGTGTCCTGCGTGTTGCGCCGGCCAACCAGTGCAACTGGCGCTGCGCCGCCGTCTGTAAGAGAGTTAATAGTGTCTTAAGTGTCATTTTATTTATGGACAATGTTTCAATCTCCCCAAGACACACAAAACATCACAAAAGTGCCATTTAACTTAGTGTTACACATGACTAAATCGAACTGTGCAAGTTCTAAGCACGCGGCCGACAGCTGCTTGTTTGATAGGCAAAACTAACAGCAAGTACTCGTTTAAAAAGATGTATACTTTTAATTTTCGATACGGCAGACGCGAAATAGTTTAGTTAAGTGTTTAGTTGGAACACCATTTTTTAAATTATGCTCTAAGGCGCAGGTCATTATCGATCAGGAAACATCAAAGTTGATTACAATATTATTGGCGCTAATGTTCAGCAATCTATAACTGCTTCTTTGAATAATAGTTTGTTTCAAATTCACTAAATAAACAACAAATTAGCTCCATTTAAATTGCCCACATTTTCAAGCAATTATCATGAATAATATGTGCAATTTCATGACATGTTTAATACATTAAGCAATCAAAATTTGTCACTGTCAAAAGTTCAGAAATTTTACTATTTAAAATCATATTTAGATAACGATGCGCTTAACGTAGTTCAGATGTTGAATATAACCAAAAATAATTATGACATAGAATGGAATTTAATAAAGGAACACTTCAAAAATAAACAAATAATTTTGAATAGCTATTTAAAGTTAATATCCGAACTTCCTTGTTTACCAAAAGAAAATACCATTTTTTTATGCAAATCTTTAGATTAATTTTTAAAAGACTTTTGATCACTTAAAAATTTAGTTCAACCAATCGAACAGTGGGATACTATTAATTTACTTACTTACATTTAAGCTGGATTTTTTTTAGACAAACGGGAATAGTAAAATTCAATAAAAGATAATTCAATGTTACCAAGTCTTGATTTCACCCAAATAAACTAGACAACAGAAATAAGCCTCGCGATAAAGACAGAGGAATGCAATCAGGAAATGGAAAGGTTCAGAGTTTTTATAGTAAGGGAAATTGCTGCATTTTTTATTGTGAAATATTCTTAAGTTTCCAGTTCAAATTAATAATTTAGAATTATCTTAGCTAGGGTCATTTTAAAAAATATGAATGAAGATTACTGGGAATTTGCAATGAAAAAGCAAGTTTCAGATAGTGCTGAAATTAATACTCATTCCAATGATTTTAAAGTACAGCAGTGTGTGCGTGTTGTGAAATGGTAAAAATATATTTTTACTGTGCCGTGCTTTGCTAGATGCTAGGCCACAAAGCAATTTTATTTCATCTAAGTAGAAATCTTAAATCTGAGCAAAAAAAATATATTTCCAAAACAAATATTTGCAACAGTATACATACAAGTATCAAATCATAAAAAAATGTTTCAAGAACCTCACATTTTTAGTTTTACATAAAATAACAGGCAATATTTCTCAAGGATTTCAATCATTTGATGCATCAACTACTAAAATTCCCAATCAAATTTCAAAATTATTCCTTGAAGATCAAATTTTTATGACATTCTTATAAGAGATCAAATAAGACTTGACAAAGACTAACTATACTGGGTCATTGCAAGGCCCTACAAAATTCAAAAAAAAAAATAATTCATCTTTTTTAAATACATACATTTCTGAGAATATAGATATTGATAGATATAACTTGAAAAATGTTGGCAGATTGAAAATACTCAAGAGACTCAGTCTCCAATAATGTCAAAGAAAGAGCAATTTTTGGAAAACCATTTTATGCAAAATTATAAATGTGATATATCAGGTAGATTTTCAGTTGATCTACCAATGAAAGAAAATATTCCATATTTAAGCAATAATTTTGACATAGCCAAATGGCATTTATTAAGCATGGAGTAAAAATATGTCGTGACTAAGGAATTTAAGAATTATTTACCACATCATGGAGTTTTTTAAACAATCTAGTGAGCCAATAAAACTGCAGATCGTATTCAATGGCAGTTCAAAGAGTTTTAAGTGAAAAATTTATCGCAGCGGAAAGATTTTATTAATTGTACTATCAAAAAATAATAAATAGAATGTACATATTAGATAAAATATTTTCATGTTTGATGTTTTTTTGCCCTTAAAACAATTTTTATTTTTACTAACCTAAAACTACTTATATAAAAACCAACAAAACTTTATACCAAAAATGGAAGGTGACAGTGGTGCGTTAATGAATTTTCTAAAGATGGAGGAAACAGAATGCATTTTTCATTGGGATCAATGTCAAGGCAGGGGATCTAATACAGAAATAAAGAAACACCATGACATAAATAAACAAACAAAGGATGTAGATACTAAGGAAAAAATGCAGAGGGCAACTAAGATATCGTCCCTTACAAGTTTTGATTACTTAAACAAGAAGCACCGCGCCTAGAAATGCAAAATGTGCAAGTAAAGAAATTAAAAATATCCATTATAATATGGATGATTATGTAGATTCTGTACACAGTGTAGAAAGTGCTTCGAAACTTATAGTGATGGAGATGCTTGAAGCAACTATGAATGTTCTCAAACAAAAAGCTGATGTGGAAAAAGAGTATCCACCAAATATGAGACCAAAGAATCAAGTATCTCGAGCATGAGAACATACAGTGAAATGACAGCCAAACCAAGTTCAGGGACTACCATCAAAGAGGACAATAAGTAGAAAAGACCCCTACAATCTCAGAAACATCAGAGCAGAATTAGAATAGAAGTGCAAAAGGACCCAAAAAAGTAATAAGTAAAATTTAAAAGAACATTGCAAAGATCAATATACAGAGAAATTTAAGAAGGTAGTATGTTTGAATGATGGTGGAGACTTTTGGAATGATACAGTAAAGTGCAACCAAAAAAAAAAAGCTTCAGTTAGGGACCTCCTGAACACAAACCTCATGATACTGATATTTGGGCTTATGAAAGGGTATTCCTGAAAAGAGTTCGTTGGCGAACTGATATGGGAAAAACCAGACCTTAAGGATGTATACAAAATATATACAAAAAAAGGGACAAATTTGATGCAAAAAATTATGTCAAATAAATCTATCTATCTATCTATACCTTGTAAACTGATGGAAAATATAATAACAGAGGTATCAACACAATTTTTGTTGAGATGTGGTGTCTTAAATGACGAGCAGCATGGATTTTTACCAGGTAGATCAACAATGTTGAATTTGCTATTTGGGTGTGAATAGATGGACAAAATTACAAGATCAAAAAGAACCAGTAGATGTCATTTACTTAGATTTTAGTCAAGAATTCGACCAAGTTCCCACCAAAGACTGCTACAAAAACTGGATTATTTGTGGCATTTGTGGTAACTTGCTCAGATGGATCAGAGATTTCTTTTGAATATAACAAGTTTGAATAGATGATAAAATCTCCCGTCTATAAAAGGGCACCATTGGTGTTCTACAAGGTTCTATTTTGGGCCGGATTCTATTTAACATTTACATAAGTGATCTTCCAAAAAACGTTACATCTATAATTTCCATGTATGCTGATGATACTAAAATTTATAACAACTCTGTAACACAATATCATATGGATTTAATAATGATTTAAGAAAAATTGAACAATGGTGTATCAACTGGTTGCTGCAACTTAATGAAAAAAGTGTTCAATTTTACATGTGGGTTTTAATAATCCTTGCCATAACTAAATACTAGAAGGTTCTACTTTAACGACAGCTACAGTACATAGGACCTATACAGTTTCATATATGGTGTTTCGAGCATTCAAAATTATTACTCCAGAGTTTTTAGAAAAATATACAAGTTCTATAACCGTCCTGTCCTAGAGTATGGAGCCTCAGTATGGAATCCCTATTTTGCTAAAGACATTCACGCAGTAGAACATACTCGATAGAGCATTACCAAAATGTACCCCAGTATTCGAGAAGGCAGTTTCTTCTATATCATATCTGGTATGCAAAATATTCCAGAACATTTATGCTAAAAATCAACAAATAACTATAAAATCGCTGCATGAACGTTTTTCTAGAAACTGGCCTTATTTTTCCTGTCCATCAAGATCTTGGCATATCGCCAATAAAGAATATGCTGATGTTTCTATTCTCTGCATTTACCAAATTTGAAATTTTAAATCAAATTTCATTTTTTTTGGTAACAAATAAATTAAATAAAAAATTAAAGCAAGAAACTCGGAACAAAATGTTTTTATTTTCAGCTGTATGTATTTAATACATGACTCAACAGCAATTTTTCACTTTTAAATGTAATTTTTGAATGGTCTGATTTTTTATTAACACTCCATTTATGCTAAAATTATTGCAAAACATTTAATTTTTTACTTAATATGGTTTTTTATTCAATTTCTAGAACAAATGTATTTCCCCATACCCCTCATTAAATTTGTGAATGAACCTCTGAAATAAGAATGGACGTTCAAATTGTAATTAGAAAGTTTTAATCATTTGTTTTTTGACTTCGTGCATTTCAAGACTACAGCAAAATTTAGTATAGTCCTGAAAATACACCAAATCAAAAAACAACCATTGTTTTCAGAAGTTGCTATTAAAGTAAAATCAGTAGCCCCGTACGTGTTTGTTTATATCGTGTTGTTTGGTCCGATTACGAGTTAATTTTTGTGACAAATTCCTTTAAATAAATCTTGAAAACAGCGTTAGAGTGTAGTTTAGTTTGCTCTCGTGGGATGGAAATTTAAATTTCCTGTAAAACTGTGGAACTTAAGCTGAAAACTCGAAAATAAGTCGTAAAAATTTTGCCGCGAAAGAAAATATCCTTTCTGACCTTAGACAAGGAAAGAGAGAGGACGCGTAACAACCATTTATGCGCCGTCTCAGAAGTGAGGCCAATTTATCCATCGACGCCATTTTCTGGTGGCAGCGTGGTTTTGTAGTGTGATTTTTAGAGGAAAGTGAATTAAAGACATTGTGATTATTATCGAACTAAAATGGTGAATTGTTGTGCTTTTGGTTGCAAAAGTCGTAGCGAGAGAAAAGAAGCTGGAATAACCTTTCACAGGTAAATAAAAGAAAATTGTATATTTTAGGTGTCCCTATAATTCGCGTTTTCATTATTAAAGGCGGCCTAATACCCATATTTCTATCCACACAGTTTATATTTACTGGTAGACAAATAAGTAACTGAGCATTTTGGTCCTCTTTCATTCAGAATAGCTTATAAAATTATCTAATTTATGATCTAATTAGGCGTGAAGGTCGATTTATTCCAGTGGTGTAAGCCATGCTTCATGGATATAAAGAAATAATAGTTATTCAACCTTCATGTGTGGTGAATATTATTATAATTTAATTAAATGTATTTTTCTTTTTAGGTTTCCTCTAAAAGATGTGCAAAAAATTGCTTTTTGGGTAAAGCAGCTGCATATTGCAGACTGGACACCTGCAAAAAATGATAGGCTATGCTCGAAACATTTTGACCCCAAACTGTTTTATCGTGTTGGCGAAAAAAAATGTCTACTAGATGAAGCAGTACCAACAGTGTTCCCTGATGTACCAAAATATATGCAGCCAAGTAGTCATTATCGCAAGGTAAGTTTTATCAGCAATATTGATTTTTGTGTAAAATATAAATGACAGAATATTAATTCATCCCATCTATTTATCTTCATTCATAATTCACATTATTTCATAAAATATTTTTTACTTTCCAACATATTGTTTGATTTTAATGTTCATTTTGCTTTTAATGTATTGTTTAAATTTAATATTAGCATTTGTTTGCATTTTATCTTAGTTGTTAAGTTTTTTTATGACACCATTTATTTAAAAACACATTGATGTATTTTTATAAATATAGAAATTTTTGTCTAACTTTTTTTTGATATATTGTGTATTTTATTTCAGGGGACAAAGAGACCTCATCAGGAAGAAGCATCTACTTCTTCAGTTCCAGACGAGGTTCCAGACACAGCAATTCTAGATACTCCTAGAAAACAAAAACTGAATCGAAAACTTTTTAGTCAAGTTGCTAAAAGTCGTGCAAAGTCTAAGAAAATTAAAGTTTTGCGAGAGAAAGTAAGAAGGTTGAAAAAAAAGGTTACCTCTTTGAAACAATTGATTACTTCTTTAAAACCAAAAAAATTATTGTCATCAGAAAGTTCTTATTTATTTGAAAATATGCCAGAAATAACTAAAGAACTGCAAAAAAGAAAATTAGGAAAGAAAATTAAGTACTCTCCAGAACTTAGAAAATTTGCGATAACCTAAAGTTTTTTTTCTCCAAAAGCTTACGATTATGTTCGTTCTGTGTTCGATACATGTTTACCACACAGAAGTACTATAGGTAAACGGTTTAGAAATATTAATGCGGATCCTGGCTTTATAAGTGTGTCATTCTAAAAAAACAATGTGACCTTTCTCATAAGCCTATTTTTCTTGCTCTCATTGTAGATGAGATGTCTATCAGAAAACATATTGATTGGGACGGAGTTAAATTTCACGGTTATATAAATTATGGCATCGACTTACAAGATGACAATAATCCTATGGCAAAAGAGGTTTTTGTTTTAATGGTTGTGTGCATTAATGGTCAGTGGAAATTGCCAGTAGGTTACTTTTTAACTGATGGATTGAGTAGTCAACAGAAAAGTGCTCTTGTCTCACAATGCATAAGTTTATTAACTGAGACAGGGGCACGTGTAGTATCACTTACATTTGTTGGTGCGCCATCCAACATTGCAATGTCAAATATTTTGGGTTGTGAAATAATATGCCAACCTTACAAACTTTTTTTACTTTAAGAGGAAACAATATTTCTAATTTTTATGACCCTTGTCATATGGTTAAATTGATATGTAATGCTTTTGGTGAAAAAAAGGTTCTTATAGATGGCAATGGACATTTAATTAAGTGGGAATATATGGAAAATTTAGAGAAATTGCAAGATTCAGAAGGTTTGCATTTAGGGAATAAACTACGAAAAGCTCACATAAATTTTTTCAAACAAGAAATGAAAGTCAGATTAGCAGTACAATTATTAAGTGAATCGGTTGCTGATTCGCTTAATTATTGTGAGGAAGAATTGCAGTTAAAAGAATTTATGGGTTGTAAGGCAACCTCTGACTTTATTAGAATAATTAACCACTGCTTTGATATTTTAAAATCCAGATCACTAATTCCTCCAGGTTTTAAAAAGGCAGTTTGTGAAAGAAATATAGAACAGACAAAAAGTTTTATTGCTAACTCTATTGATTATCTTTCTTTATTAAAATTTCATGATGGGGAATTAGTAGTTCAATCCAAAAGAAAAACAGGCTTTATGGGTCTTATAATTTCTTTAAAAAGTGCATTGTTGATGATTGATGAATTAGTTACAAATAACAAACAATTAATTTATCTTCCTTTATATAAAGTCAGTCAAGATCATTTAGAATTATATTTTTCTTCAATAAGATCAAAAGGTGGCTTCAATAATAACCCTACTGCATGGCAGTTTATGGCATCTTATAAGAGATTATTAGTAAGAGCAGAAATAAGGGAGGGTGGTATGGGAAATTGTATACCCTTAGACGATATACCTATTTTAACAGGATCAAGTAGATTCGATTCACCTGAAGAAAATATTAATTCAAATAGGATGTATTTGAGCTGTCAAAATGAACCATTTCCTTTGGAAAGTGTTTGGCATGATCATAATTACCTAATAAATAGTGAGATGTTGAGCAATTGTTCAAAACAAATTATTATTTATATTGCTGGTTTTGTTGCCCTTCAGCTTATTAAGGCTGTCAAATGTGAAAGCTGTTTGACTGCATTAAGTGGTAACCGAGAAAACTTTTTGCATTCGCTGATGACAAAAAAAAGTCACGGTGGATTGACGTATCCCTCAGAGGATGTGATAAAAATTTGTAATTTCTGGGAGCATTTTATAAGAATAAATGAAAATGAGTTGGTGAAAGCCAATTTTAGCATTAATGTTTTAAAAAGGAGAATAATGTTTGAATGCATTGAATCCCAATGTTTTAGCAGTTTAGAACATGTTTTAATTTCTAATGCTAATTGTAACCATATATACTTTTTAACAGAATCTGTTGTATCAAAATATCTTAATATTCGCATACATTTTATAACTGAAAGATTGTCTGCAATAACAGATCCTGTTAGAAATCAATATACAAAACTTATTTTATTTATTGGACAATAAATGAGTGTTAATTTTTATTGTTCAAGTTTATTTTTTTCCTTGGATATCATTTTTCATTTTTACCTACTTAGGTACTTTTTTATGTAATATATTTTTAGTAATGTATTTTTATGGTAATATATGGATTTATAATGATTGTATATTTTATTTTATCAACAATAATTGGTTGTTGGTCTTAGAGATCTTTCCTACGTTATCTTAAAATGTAGGTAAATTAGAGCTATTAAAAGAGTGTAGTGATTAAATGAGGTATGTAACAATTTCTTTATTGAAATTTCAGTTTTCTGTAAATATGATTAACTTTTATTATAATTATTAATAAATTACCTAAATGCATCGTTTTAGTCAAAAAATTTCCAAACTTTAAATAAAATGAAACCCTAAATAAAATAGGAAATTTGAAATAATTTTTGAAATTTTAAACAAATTCCCTTCATTTTTAAAATTTGTTATATAACCCCATTATTTACTGAACTTTTCAATTGGCCCTAATATATCCATAAACACACTTTGATCAGTCTTCCACTAGTAAGATTTAAATGTTCATTTCAGGCATCATTTTATTTTGGCAGCTGGCAGCAAATCATATGCATAGATTACGCGTCCTCTCTCTTTCCTTGTCTAAGTTTCTGAAAGTTGGAAGTAAGGTTAGTTTTGAAAAACCTTTTCTTCATTTTTGCACGTCAAATTTTAGGCGCATTATCATCTGCCAATTGATGTAACAGGATCAAGTGTTCTGCTGCCGGTCACTAAAAAAAACTATCCTAAGCGACATATAATTCTTCTCTTTTGCTGAGTAGTGCAGTTACTATATTATATGGATTAAAATAGTGCGCCAAAGAAAAATCGCAACATTCTAACAAAACTTTTGCTTCTTTAATTTTGTAGACTTAAATAGTGTTATTGTTGAATGTTCTTCATTATATTAACATGACTAATCAATTAAAAGAGCGGACTCAGATGACGTCAATTTTGATTGTTGCATAGTTTTTGGATTTTTTTAAATTGGATTACGTGAAAACGATGTTTAAAAAGAAGACTCTTGTTTTTCCATGTTGCGCGGGTAAGCAACTTATACTGAGACATTATTTTTGTATGGTCTGTCATGTTGTAGTGCATAAGTCTTGCTGGGAGAGGAAGAAAGATTGGATGCACATTGATGAACATAAGATCTACTACTCTCAGTCTTGTAAGGATAATGACAGCACTGTTGAATTTCTCAAAGGAATAATTGCAGATCTAAAGAGGGAAAATGGGCAACTACGTGAAGAGCTCGAACAAAAAGACAACTATCTGAAAAATACAAAGAAAAGATATCTAGTATTTGAAGATGAAGTTTTCGATATGGAAGCTTACTACAAAACACTGTTTGATGAAAAATCTCTAGAAATCCAATCGCTAACGAAAAAAAACCACGATCTCGAGTAAAAACTGAAAATCATTGCTGAACCTCAGAAAAAATCTCTAGTGGATCAGGTGTCATTGGCGTGTCAAACTGTACCACATTTTCATAAAACTATAGATACTCAGACCGAATCCGCCAAAATGAGCACTGAAGCATAGACAGAAATCGAAGACATAATTAGCGATGCTCTATTTTACCGTGCTATTATGCATATACAGAGAGATCATTCAACTCAAACAGAGCTGTTGGATGTGAGTGCAGATGTTGGATCATATGTTCACGACACTGGAGAAAGCCAAGTATTACCTCAGCATAAGTACAAACAACAAATACTGATCATAGGGGACTCTGTTGCAAAAGCATGTGGAATGTTTTTTAAAAGATTCACAAACAGAAACTTCGACATTAACGTTCAATATCAGGATACAATCAATTTTGACGACATTCAGGCAAAACTGCGGACTTACGGCAGACGACTTGCCAAAAATGATTTTCTGTTTGTGTTTACGAGTCCGGGCGATATCGCTAGTAAAAGTGGAGTTGGAGACTCTGCCATAAAAGAATTGCTGTCATTCTCCAGAAATACAAATCTGGTGGTTCTTGGTTCTCCCTATGTAAATCATGACAAAATAAACTTCAATAAATTGATTGCTTTCCAAAACCGTTCAGTGGCAAAGTCCATCCAAGTATTACACAAGGCCCATTTTATTGATGTTAACGATTTCAATATTAATTATCAGGAGCTTCATACATCCATTGGGTACAGAAATAAAATTAACTTTGTATGCTATATCTGCCAAACAATTATTAAACCTGGGTCAGTTAAATTGATCAATGAAGAAATAGTCCAGCAACATCGGATTTTCGTAGATCGATTGGAAAAATTAAGACTTGACGCTTCCAACACCATTATAGAGACTAGGGCAGGACAAGCTGATGCAAAAACTGGCAATGCAATTATGTCTACTAACCCTACAGGTTCTTATCGTCCGAATTTGGGCGTTGCTTCAAAGAAGATGGCCTCAGTTCCACCAAGTTTGTGTACTTTTCCTTCAACCTTAAACACTGATTCGTCTTCAAACAGAATACTTGGGAATGGTACTCTTTTTCGTGAGAGATGCTATACAACAAGGGACTGGTGACGAATTTGTTTAGGGAACTGATATGTTGTGTGGTGGTGGACATGGTCAAGTTGAAGTTTTCTCTAGTGATAGCAGGTTGGATAAGATGACAGTTTTCCACTTAAATATTCACTCCATCCGTAATAAAGGGGAAGAACTTGAAGCTTTTTTAATGACTCATCCCAATAAATATGACATTCTTTGCATTAGTGAACATCCCCTCAGGACTAAAGAAGTAGAATGTTTTCACTTGCAGGGATATGCCGTGTTATCGTGCTTTACACGACAGCAAAACACAAATGGTGGTACAATGATTCTTACCAGAACTGAACTAAAATGTAAAAGCATTGATGCCCTAGTGAGTATGTCCATGGAGATGCACTGTGAGATCGTTGCCATAGAGGTCGAAGAACCGGAAAGACTGGCCATTGTATGTGTTTATCGACCACCAAATGGTGACTAATAATTTTATGTCAATCATCGAAAGGGTGTTATGCTTTGCTGAGCGGAGGGAATACAGAAATATTATAATAACAGGTGACTTTAATATCTTTTTAATAGCAATTCAGGTAGAAAAATCGAATTTATTGATCTCATGAATAGCTCGAATTTTACTCAGCAAATTTTTCAGAACACAAATCAAGTTAACTGTATTGATAATATATTTATTAATTTTGAAAATAGTTTAAATTATAACGTGAGCGTCTTTGAACCACTTCTGTCAGATTACTTGGCCATTGACCACTGTTGAGCTGTGTCGAGTGACCTTGGTTCGAGAACCCCAGGTATATAGACCAATCACAAATGATGGTGTGAGAGATATGTATGCCTACTTGGATCTGCAGAGTTGGGATTATATTATTCCTGAAAGCAGGAATTGAACTTTTTTTTCCCTCTTAAATGTAAAAGAATTGGCCACCCTAATAGAACTATTGTTAATTGGTATGATAATAGTTTACATCAAATGCGTGAAACTTTTAACTTACTTTTAGAAATACACAGAAATAGGCCATCCTGCAATCTTCAAGAACATATACATAATTACAGAAAAACTTACCAAATAAGCTTACATAATAAAAAAAAAGCGGCATATGCCAACTATATCATGAACTCATCCAATGTTGTCAGGGCCTCCTGGAGATTGGTTAATAAACATAGGGGTCGCAGTAGTGTGAGTAATGAGCATATTGGGTTGTCTGCTGATGATTTTAATGTCTTTTTTGCAAGCATAGCTGAGGAAACTTTGAAAACCATTGATCCCCCTAACCGAAGCTATGCAGATTATTTGAACAAGTCTAGAGTTGAACCAGGCGATCTTTTCCACTTTAGTGAGGTAAGCTACATTCAAGTGAGAGATGCAGTTAATACTTTGAAAAACAAAAACAGCAAGGATATATATAACATTACTGTGCCAATGCTGAAATCCTTGAAAGACCTCATAGTTCCGCTTACCGAGCTGATAAACATGTGTATAGTGGCGGGATTTTTCCCTTCCTCACTAAAAAAATCTAGGGTTGTTCCTGTCTTTAAAAAGGGAGACAGAGAAGATGTGGGCAATTACCGTCCAATCTCGCTTGTACCGGTTTTATCAAGGGTCTTTGAGGGTTTGTTAAAGTCTCAGTTGTGTCAGTACTTTGAGTCGGCTGCTCTCTTCTCGGCAAGCCAGTTTGGTTTTAGAGCTGGTAGATCAACAACATTAGCAATACTGGAGTTGCTGGAATACATCGCAGAGGCTTTTGAGGGGGGTCGGTATGTAAGCACTACATGCTGTGACGTTTCGAAGGCAGTCGATTGTGTTTCCCACGATATTTTGAGGGACAAACTGACGGCTTGTGGAGTTGACGAGGCTGGCTTGCGTATGCTTGGTGGCTATCTGAGAGGTCGCAGACAGATAACAGAGTATGCAAATAAGCAGTCTAATGAGACTGAGCTAGGATATGGAGTGCCCCAGGGTTCTGTCCTGGGATCCACTGTTTTTCCTTGTCTACATCAACGACATTAATAATTCTGTCCCGACTTCAAAGGTGTTGCTGTTTGCTGAAGACACATCAATTGCTGAGTCAGATGTCTGCATGGAGAGTCTGAGTGATCGTATGAGGGCAAGAATCGCGGATTTGAGAGATTGGTTTAGTGCCAACAGGCTGGCTATGAATAATAACAAGATGGAGAGTATGCTTTTGGGTTTGAGAGAGATTCAGTGTGAGAATGTAGATGAAGTACGGTTTTTGGGTATATATCTGGACCCCACACTGAGGTTCGATAAACATATTGAGCACACTGCTGGTCGTCTCACCAGAAATATCTTTTTGTTAAAAAATCTTAAAAAAGTGTTACCTGGGCACTGCCTCCTTCAGACTTTTCATGGGATTTTTCAATCAGTCGCCTGCTATGCTATCTTGGCCTGGGGTCACTCAACACATGCGCAAAGAATATTTGCTTTGCAAAGAAGAGCCATAAGAGCTATTGCTCTTCTAGGTTATAGAGAGGATGTCAGACACGTTTTTAAACAACTAGCAATAATGACGATACCCTGTAGATATATTTATGAAAGCCTTCTCTATTGCCACAGAAACATCACCCGGTTCAATCATAACCAAGATTTCCATCATTATCCGACCAGACAGGATGATCTTCTAAGAATAGATTATCATAGGCTAGATAGGTCACGAATATCCTCCAATTACTTTAAACCAAAGTGCTTTAATATTTTACCCGACTATATTCGCAAACTACCTGAAAATTGTTTTAAACGCAGGGTAAAGGAGTTACTTATTCAAAACAGTTTTTAAAGCATACAAGAATATCTACAGTTTAATTTCTGATAAATTTTTTTTTCTCTTCTTTCTGCGATCTTTCTGCTGAGAACTGTACAGCAAAACACCCACCTTTGTTGATTGTTAGTGTTAATCGAGACCCATGTTTTTAATTAAATTTGTAATGTCATATTTTTAGTATAGTTTGTTATATATAGACGTTTTTACCGCAATTAATTTTACTTATATTATATTTGTTTAGCATGTATGATGTTTACATATTGATAGTTACATTTTAATGTTTTTATTAGTGTTTAATTTTTTACTTTTAATTTTTTGATTCTGACCTTGGCAAGATTTTGTAAATTGTGACCATAATATATGAATTACTGAATTACTAAAGTATTAAAAAAATAGAAAAACCTATTGAATCTTGCTCTTAAAGTATTGTCTAAGTAGAAATAATTCGTGATCAATATCAATTTTAAACCAAAGATCAGCCAAATTCTCCAAAAAAGGCTGTTAGTCCTGCCAATAGGTGAAGTTAAAATTCGATCAATGAAAAGCGAGGAAAATATAAGATAAGAATTAATAAAATTAATAATGTGTAATAAGAAGAAAATCGTGATCAAAAAGTTATTTTAAGCTGAAACAAACTGGTTTGAAAGGATACCAATTAGCCCTACAAAAGTAAGGAAAATTTCGAAAATTCGGTGTCCAGGATGTCGTTTTACCACAAAAAAAAACGCATATACAATATGTTGCTGCCAATGCGAGAAATGGTAGCACTGAATATATAGCAAAAGAAATATATAATTTTAATAAAATAGCACAGAATATTACAATGAAAGGACTCATACTCACCGTATTCAATGCAGCAAGAAGTTCAAATAAAAATGAAAATAAACTGCAGAGATATCTTCCTCATAGAAAGATTCTTGAGATCATAGCCCGTCAAACTGTAAGTAAAACATTTTCTATCTGCTTAGCTTATGACTGCTTTTCTTCACTTTAATATCTGGTGGCAACTAGTGGTAAAAGAAAAAGAAAATGGCTGGCCGGAGAACGAGATGATCCCAGAGGAGGCGACTTAGGAATAGGGAGGCACCTAACTGAACGTATCATAGTATTAAATAAGAAACTGCATGCTATTTCACCAAGATTATGCGGAACTCGATGAAGCGATCAAGATAACATCTTATCGAATAGTTCAGATTTGGGGGAGGAAATTAAAAAAGCTTTAAATAGAAGGAAGGGGCTCTACCAAGCTAGAAATACAGACAATTTATACTCAACCAACGACCATAGTCTGTAATTTATATTGAATCTATGAATAAGAATGTGGTTGGTCTACATTACTCAGACTTGAGTAAAATATCATTTCAATTAGAAGTGAAAGGGTTAATTAATATTAAAAATATTTTAATAATGTAAGTGCAGTGTTGATAAGTAGGGAAGAAACCAATGAGCTTATACAAAACAAGAGAGTATAAGAGAAAAATCTCAGAGCTTACGTACCACAAATATTAGTTACCTGTAAGGGAATAATATGGTGTGTGGGACAGCTCATCGAAATGACTGATATTATTAATTATACAGAAAGTAAAGTAATATTCTTGAAGCTCGTCGATTAGATAAAAGAATTGGAAAAGGTAAAGCTAATATTCTTAAAACTAGTCAATTAGATAAAAGAATTCGAAAAGGTAACGAAACAAAATGTCCCCTCAATCACAATTGTAGTTACATTTAAGGAAATGGAAATTCTTGAAAAGATTCAATGATGAATATGAAAATATGTAAGGGTCAAGCGAGGTGCTTTAAATGTGGAGAAAACCTAGGAAAAAATTATAAGGTAGGAAGTATCAAAGCCCAGTTAAATGCTGTTTATGCTTAGGGAATCACGTAGCAAGCTCAAAGGAGTGCAGAGAGTTCGAAGGACAGAAGAAAATTAATGAAACAATGGCTCTAAGAAATATTTCAAAATTCGAGGTTATTCAAATACATCCCCACATTACTCAAAGAAAAATTACTGGGAAAATAAAAATAGAAAATTCACTAGAAGGCCTGAGGATTTTCCGATACTGTTCTCGGCAGCTGGTTGACACTGGCGGGTTCAGAAGAAATAGTTGATGGAAGCAATACAACCTGCGAGGAAAACATTGAAGGAGATAAAATTACTCATCAAGGAATAAAAAGTAAATTAAGTAATAAAGTAATTTTAGCCTTCTAATTTGTATATAGCTGTGGTATAGGATTAATTATTCATGGATTATAACATTCTACACTGGAATATTAAGTTTAATAAGTAATAAAGATATTTTTAGTTTGATCAGAGGTAATGACAGGAATTTTTTGCTTAAATGAAACTTGGTTAAAACCTGATTAAAATATAGAGTATAAAGGAAAGACAGACAGAATGGGTATGGGGCCGATGCGATAGGAATCAGAAGAGCTTGACATAGCTTGACATATATTATATAAAACCTTGATGGAACAGAAAGTGAATTCCAGTGAGGTAGACACATATGAGAAGTTTAGAAACCATATAATTGACTGTGCCAAGGAAGCTATCTCAAAAAAGAAAACAGCTTTTGAGTATCCTAAACCTCAGGACCCCTGATGGGATGGCCAGTGGTCGCAAGCAGTCAGAGAAAAAAGGGATGTACCTCATTCAAACCAGTGAACTATTGATATGGTTCTTGACCAATTCCGTTGAAATTTATTTTTTAATTCTACCCAAGTAAACAAAAGCTTTTTTCAGATGCACTTTTTAAAGTGGTTCTGCTGCATAATTTGTAAATTTATGCATGTAAGTAGAAAAACTACTATTCTCTAATTACATTTTCTTCTCCCAATGTAACATACAGGGTACCTTTTGTTTTCTAGGTGTTTTTTGAAGTAATGAGATCAAAATATAAAGGTTTTAAGGAATGAATACTGCACTGAAGTAACCCTTAACATTAAAAATTACAGCAAAGAACTGAATACAAAGAACACAAAACCGCCATTTTTACTTCATTCTTCCTTGTTTAACAGCCCAAATATATTGTATTATTAATATATGGGTTATATACGGGAAATAGTGGCAAAAACTTTTAGAAAAATATAAGTTTGGTTTTTACAATGAAGTCCCTAGAATTCGAAATACAAATATAAAATATAATGCACGATAATTTTAAACCGTTTTGTTTTCTTTTTACCGTTGATACCTTATAAATATGAATTTTTTAGTATAAGACTTTTTTATAATAATATTGCTCCTTAAGTACATTCTGATTTTCCATCACAACTTGTGTTTTAACATCTAGAGGACTAAACATCATTAAGTGCTATAGTATAATTACAATACAGTTACAATAATAATAATAAAATAATCCAACCTGTATCAATTTTTAAGCCAAACAACAAAGTAATGTAAGATCACAGTAGATCTAGTAAGACTATTCTAAATCTATTAGTTTTCTGCTATAGCATAACCAATGTAAATTACAAATAATTCAACATCTTACTATTTTTTTTAAATAATAAAATAATGCTAAATCACAGTGCACCTTGTAAGACTAGAAGAGTATTTAAAATTTGTTATAATTTTATGCTAAACTCCATACAATCCCTTTTAAAACAAGCTAGAGAACTTATATTTCTTATTCTTAGGGGCAAAGTAAATTTTGGTGAAAGGTAAATGATGAATATAAGATTGCTGGAGTGCTAGATTTAAGGATCACAAGGTGTCTGTGTAATTTCAGGTTTCATGTCAGTGATTTATATATTCAGTAGTTTTATGTACAAATAAAGAGGTGGACACAGTACAGTAAATGAGTAAAATAATGCTTATTTTTTTATATATGAGTTTCAATATAAAATTTTGAGAAACTTTTAGAGGTTGTGAGGCATTTTTGTACAAGCCTCCCTACACAATTATACCGTATCTAATCAACAACTTTATCAACACTTTATATACAGATATCAACATATGGGTCAACTGCCTAATATTTTCCGTTAGTTTCAGAACATGCAACCTCCACTTTAGATTATTGTCAATAATAGTCCCCATGTATTTTGTAGAGTCCACCTCATAAATATCAGAACCCAGATTCCCAATTTTGACACTATTAAAATCAGGACAGCCATATTATGGAGGTCTTAGAGGCATTTACAGCTAATTTGAAGAAGTCTAACCAATTTTTTATTATGGCAATATCATTTACCGTTGTAGCTTAAATTTGTGCCCAAATGTCTACCAAAAATATAATCACCGTGTCATTCAAATCAGATATATTACCTTATTGATTACAATGTAACATTAGGTCGTCAACAATAGAGAAAAATGGAATAAAATCAATACAACATCAAAACTAATACACTACATTTACACTACACACATACTTTTTAAACAAATACATACATGACATGCATACACACTCACTACACTACATAGCTAAAACAGAAAGTTCTATGCTAATTAGGTAAATGACAATACTGAAAG
Source organism: Kuschelorhynchus macadamiae (assembly GCA_030620095.1). Lineage (NCBI taxonomy): Eukaryota > Metazoa > Arthropoda > Insecta > Coleoptera > Curculionidae > Kuschelorhynchus > Kuschelorhynchus macadamiae. Next base: position 273,502 of record JAUTXW010003032.1, read on the forward strand.
CTCTCGGAGTTATGTTCAAAATACTCGTTTATAGAATAAAAGGGATTAGTAAAAAAGAGTTTTATTCTTTTCATAAACCAAGTCCTAATAATAAGACATGCTTTTAAAGTATCTGGCAGGCAGTTAAAAACTTTTATGCCCAGTTTAAGGTAAAAAGAAACCGTATCAACCGTGGATTACGCCTAATATACGTTTAATGCAAAAATTACGAAACAAAGCTTTAAATAAATTTCGACAAATGAAAAGCATAACAAGTTGGGATTATTATAAACAACTCCGAAATTTTACAACTTCAGCTATAAGGTCGGGAAAAAAAGCTTATCTAAATTATAAGTTTAGCATTTCTAATCAAAGGCAAAAATGGCACGAGCTAAATAAACTATTATTAAAAGAGAAAAAATAGGTTGCCAGGATCCTTAACAAATGTAAATGATTTAAATACATATTTCTCTGGAATTGCTACCAATAACGATATACCTGATCAGAATTTGATTACATTCTATAGTAATAATAGACTTACTAACTCTACATTTAATTTTTCTCCAGTAAGAGAAGATGTGGTGATGAGAATTTTGCAAAATATTAACACTAAAGCCTTTGGGATAGATCAGTTAAATATCACTCTAATTTCGCTAGCTTGTCCCAATATTTTGCCCCCTCTTACGCATATTTTAAATATTTGTATAGAAAAGTCGTATTTTCCGTTGAAATGGAAACAGGCGAATATTGTACCTCTACCCAAGGTAGGCAATCCCACACAGTTCAGCCAGTTACGTTCGATTTCAATTCTTTCGACGCTTTCCAAAGTGCTTGAAAAAATTATGGAATCTCAGATGTCCATTTTTTTGGAAACCAATAAAATACTTCCCAGGAAACAATCTGGATTTCGAGCGGGCCACGGTCGTCCGAGTGCACTCTCAATTGTCACAGACGATATTTTTAGGGCTATGGATACAAGCAAAGCTTGTGTTTTGGTAATACTTGATTTTACCAAGGCGTATGACATGGTAAATCATGAAATTTTGATCTCCATTTTGCAGTACGTGGGTTTGAGTGGAAGTGCAGCAAGTTTTGTCTTATCTTTTTTGACACATAGAATGCAACAAGTTGTTGTTAATGGAAATACCTCCGAACCTCAGAACGTTACAACTGGCGTTCCCCACAGGCCCACAGTTATATAGTATATACACTTCACAATTTGAAAGATGTCTAAGATTTTGTAACCATCACATGTATGCTGACGATACTCAGATTTATTTTCCTTTTAAGCCCTATGACGTCTATATTGCTAATAATCGCATAAACTCCGATTTAGAGAAGATTCTGAATGAAAGTAAAAGACATCTTTTAAAAATAAACCCTATGAAACCTGTTGCTATTCTTTTTTGAAGTGATAATATTAGAAATAACTTGCTACAAAATCTTTATCTTACACTTGAAAATAAATCTATCATATTTAAAAATTCTGCGAAAAATTTAGGGCTTGTTTTGGATAACAAATTAAGATTCACCGAACATGTTACATCGAAATTAAAAATTGGATATTCCACCTTAAAAATGTTATATTCCCATAGAAATTATCTTAGTTGCGAAACAAAAAAAATGCTCTGCGAATCTCTTGTCTTGTCACCATTAAACTTTTGTAATAGTATTTATGGACCCAGTTTAAATGCCTTAGACGTAAAAAGAATTCAAACGTAAACATGTACAATAGACGCATTTTACATTCGACTTGCTTTTACTATAAAATTTTAAAATATAAATCTCCTCCTTACCTTTTAGATCGTGTTGTTTATCGAACGGATGTACACAACTTAAATATCCGTAGGAAGAACATATTGACAATACCAACACATAATAAAGAGTTATTTAAACGTTCTTTTTCATACAATATTGCTTTATGTGTCAATAAATTTGAAATTACTGATTTTTCACTTGCGTTTATAGTTTTCAAGAAATATTTGAAAAACAAATTACTTGCTCAACAATTATAATACTTTGCTGAATTGAGTTTTAATTTTTTTTTTTTAATTGTGCCCGCCTGACTTTTTTTTTAATTCTAGTTTTGATGATTGTTTTGTCATTGCGATGGTTTTGTAATTATATGTCCATATAAGCCATTTTTTTCCTTTCCCTTTCCTTTATTCCCTTTTCCTCTTCAATTTAATATTTTTAACATTATTTTTCTTATCTAGCGTTTCTACCTCATTATTTTTTTTTTTTGTGTCATTGTTTACATTTTTCGTCCATGGTTTTTCTCGAATTTTTCACGAATTCATTAAGAAAAATTCAATTTAATATATATATATATATATATATATATATATATATATATATATATATATATATGTGTATATATAAGTGCTAAAATGGACTAATCAATGTTCACTTCATTATATCTAATAGTTGGTTTTACGCGAAATTAGTAAATTTTGCCAAAACGTAATAAACTAAATTGTAAACAAACTAATTTTCTTTGAACTCATTTAAATGGTTTTAAGGGCAAAATTGGATTAGTGGTGAATAAACAAATGAAAGATTTAGTGTGATTGTTTCTTTTTTTTGTACTACCAGTAGTGCCAATGTTAGTGTTGATTTGACTTTGAGGTTTTTCAATACATATTGCGATCGTAACCTTAAAAATGGCCACATGTATTCAATGTAAAAAATCACTTTTTGAAGAGAATGATGGAATTTCTTCTGTTAATTGGGACATCTGTAGACAGGATTTTTGTCTTAATTGTTTGAATCTAGGTAGTTCTGAGCTGCGCGTTGTACCCCTTAAAAAACGTGTGCTAATGATATGTTGTCTAAACTGCAAAATAGCTGTTCGCAGTTGTCTTTTAAATGCAGAAAAATTGAGACATTTGGAAGGAGAATACCTTATTAATATCGAATATTCAAGACAAGGACCAGCTAATATTGGATAAAACCAAGATAATTTCTCTCTTGCATGGAACAACTGCAAACTCAGCTGATTCAAAGAAGAAATGTATATCGAGTGAGGCTGGTAATGGGAGAAATTCTGTAAGCAGTGAGAAGGTTTCTGATGCTATAGTGCAAGCCCAGACAGTATCCACTCTGGGAAAATACATCAACATGAATACTGATGCCCCTAGAAAGAGTGTTTCTCACTTGCAAGATAAGAAGGCACAGGTGGTGAGAGGTACAAATGATGCTGCTGGTGAACTGCAAGCAGCGGAAGAGTGCAAATGGTATCATTTAAGCAATTTAAAAGTAGGTACAACTGAAACTCTTATTGCTGATCATCTGAAAAATAATTCGATTGACATAATCTCCTGTGAAAAACTGCAAAATAAACAAAACCATTTTTCTTCTTTTAAAATTGGTATTCGTACACAAGATGTGGAAGCTATTTGCAATAGCCAGCTTTGGCCAACTGATATTTACATTCGGCCATTTATATTTCGCCGAAACAATAACAACAATAACCAACAAAGGCAGTTTTTAACTCACGACAGAAATCGAAATTTTCACAGAGAAAATTTTCACACGAGATATCGTCACAGGATGGTCTAGTGTTTTATTATCAGAATGTCCGGGGTATAAGGTCTAAACTTAAGGAATTAACAACTTCATTGGCCATTGATTCATATCATGTAATTATGCTTACTGAGACTTGGTTGTGTGAAGATATAGCTACAGAAGAACTTGGATTTGATCAATATTCATTGTTTAGATGTGACAGATCTGAAAGAACAAGCATTTGTAAACGTGAAGGTGGTGTGTTAATTGCAGTTGATAAAGAGATTTCAGCAGGGCAAATAAATACTGTTTTAACTCTGGAACATGTGTTTATCCTAATTTTGTTAAACAGCCTAAAAATATTGATAGGAACAGTGTACCTTCCTCCTCAATCTCCTGTAGAAGCCTACGAAGCTTTCTGTGCGTCACTCGAAAAAGCAGTGCAAATTAATAATTGTGACAAAATTGTGATAAGTGGCGACTTTAATCTACCTAATATTGAATGGACAAATGATGATCTAGGTGTAAAAGTAGACAATTTAGTTTCACCTCAAGCATCAACCATTATAGACTATTTTGCTTTTCTTAATCTCTATGAAATAAATATGATTCGTAATTCATATGGATCAATGTTGGATCTTGTTTTCTCTACTATGCCTAATATTAACGTAGACGTCTGTAATAACACCTTATTATCCTGTGATAAATACCATCCAGCAATATATTTTAATTTACCAGTAGATAAGAATGAAATGCCAAATATGTTATTTGAATATGAATATTTTAACTTTAAATTAGCAAATTATATTGTGATAAATCATTTTCTATCAAATGTAGATTGGGACCAGGTTCTTAATGCTCAGGATATTAATCAGGCCTTAAATGCTTTTTATAATGTTGTTTTCACTTGTATTGAGATTTATGTTCCGAAATTAATAGCAAAAAATAAAAAGTTTCCAGACTGGTACAGTATGGAGCTGAAAAATGCAATTATCAACAAGAAAATTATGCACAGAGAGTGGAAACAAACACACTCCTACAGCGATTATATAAAGTTTAGTAATCTTCGTCAACAGAGTAAAACACTGTATAAGGTGTGTTATCAAAATCATATAAATAAAATTCAAGATAATATCAAGCAAGATAGTAAAGAATTTTGGAAGTATATACATTTGAAACAAAAAAATATGGAATTGCCATGCTCCATGACATATAAAAATTGTAGCTCCAATGATCCTCAGGAAATAGCAAAATAGATTATTTTCAGAGCATTTTGGATCTGTCTTTGTCAGCAATAACTGTGATATTCCTATAATACAAGATGATAATAAATTAGATTTAAACAGATGTGATATAGATATAATGGATATTTTTAATTGTATAACAAACTTAATGTCTAAATTAGGACCAGGATTGGATACTTTGCCTGTAATATTTTTTAAAAATTGTTTGTGTGTTTTATCTGATGTGTTGTTGAGAATATTCAAGCTCTCTTTGAACACGGGCACATATCCTGATCTTTGGAAGATAACTTATATAACGCCTATCTTTAAAAATGGTGACAAGTCTATTATTGAAAATTATTGTCCTATCTCTAAAATGTGTATAATGGCAAAAGTGTTTGAATGTATTGTATCAAAGCAAATATCACGTCTGCTTGGTAATGCTGTTTCAAAGGCACAGCATGGTTTTATGGAAGGTCGTTCCACAACGTCAAACCTGTTAGTTTATGAGGAATTCATGTTGGGTGCTTTGGAGTAACGACATCAAGTTGATGTGGTGTATACTGATTTCTCCAAGGCATTCGACAGAGTTAATCATGATATTCTCATTGGAAAGCTGGAGTCAATTGGGGTGTATGGTGAATTGCTGATGTGGATGAAGGATTACTTGTGCAATCGACGACAAATTGTGAAGATCAAGAATTTTTATTCAGATGAAGTTTTTGCTACCTCGGGTGTCCTGCAGGGATCACATTTGTCTCCTTTATTTTTCAATGTTTTCATTAATGATATTGTGACTGAATTCAGGTCTAGAAGGTATGTACTTTATGCTGATGACTTGAAAATGTTTAATGTTGTTGATATCGTTGATGACTGTTTGAGGCTGCAGAATGACTTAGACTCACTCTCAGCCTGGTGTGATAGAAATGGCATGGAGTTGAATGTTAACAAATGTAAAATTCTTACAATTTCAAGAAAGAAGAATACAATTACTTTTAATTACTTAATAAACATTGAACAGTTGGAAAGAGTTAACCAAATAAAAGACTTAGGAATATATATAGATAATGAACTAAGGTTTGATTATCATATCAATCATATTAGAAATAAGGCCATGAAGATGTTGGGATTTATTACTCGTACCTTGAAGGATTTTGATGACATAAATTGCTTTCAAACTTTATACTATTCATTTGTACGATCTATTCTTGAGTATGCAAGTCCAATGTGGTCCCCGCATTATCAAGTCTATATCGAGTCTTTGGACAAAGTTCAAAAAAGGTTTTTCCGATTTATAGCTTTTAAATTAGGCATAACCAATGAACAAATTAATTATCCAGATATTGAAAAATTACTTAGTATGGACACTCTTAAGAAACGGTGAGCTCAGTTAGATGTGTCCACCTTATTTAAAATTGTTAATAATATTATTAAATCACCTGAGCTACTTTCATTAATACCTTTGCATGTACCCCAGCGTGTAATGAGGGATAATGATCTATTCTTTATACCATTTCATAGAACTAATTATGGAATGAATAGTTCTATATCTAGGTTTTGCAGATTAGCTAATGGAAAGTGTGGCGAACTCGATTTTTTTAACAATTCACTGAAGTCCTTCAAAGGTTATATTAAGAAACTGGATTGGTAACTGTTTATGTAATTTTATTGTTGATTTTTTGTTTACATTGTGATGCTCTATAACTTGGAAACTGTTAATAAACATTTTTTTTTTTTTTTTTTTATTATGTAAACCTCATATCTTTAAGTGTAGCAATCAACTTCTATTCGACCAGATTTGCATTGGCTATAACAGCACCTAATATGAGCATTTTTTATTTTGTTCGTATGGGAGGCTGAAAACAAGCCATTTAACCCTCTTTAAAATTAATGATTTTTTTTTACTGCTACATTGTACATTCTTATTTGGGTTAATAAACCTTTAATTATTATTATTATTATTATATAATATAGATTCGCATAAGATATTATGATATTACTGTACCATTGTTGATTATAAGACTAGTCAAGGAGCTAATATAAGTACATAATAAAAAGAATAGACCCCAGGACAATCCTCTGAGGTATTCCTATTTTAATATTTAAAGGATCACTATGTGTTTCTTTGATTTTAAGTACTTGTTGTCTGTCAGTAAGATAACTTCCAAAAACTTACAACACAGTTCCCCTTACTCCATAGATGTTAAGAACATTTAAGAGTGAATCATGAGGCACTGTGTCGAATGCCTTCGAAAGATCCAGCACGACTGCAAGGCACTTCCTATTGCTATCCAATCTGCTAACTATCTGTTTGGTCAATATGGCATTCTCAGGCCCATGCTGTTTATAAAGCAGATTGGTTTTTAGACTGTATAATTTTGAAGGAAACTTACTAACCTAACCTATCCTTTAATAATTTTTCAAAGAGCTTAGGGAAATTACCTATTACATTTATGGGTTGACAGTTATTAATATTGTTTTTATCACTTTATAGACAATTGAGGTTTTAAATTCGTTTGGTACTATTCTGGTTTTAATAAATAGGTTTAGTAAATGGGATTTATTAGCAAGAATGGAAATAATTTAATTTTAATCGATAACTGCAACAGAGGCACAGTTATTTTTTAATGAGATTATGTTTAATAATTTCATTTTTGTTAACTGGTTTTAGGTACATTGAAGAGGGTGCACCATGATTTATGACTGTTTTAGCAACAGGATTTTTTATTTTTTTGTACATCTCAACACCAATATTTATATACAAATCATTGCAGAAATTTGCCATGTCTTCTGCATTTTGAAATGGTACCTCATTATGCTTTCTCAGATCCACACTATCTCTAAGATTAATTACTTACATCAGTAGCCTCCGAAATTATTTTATATATTTTTTTTTAGGTTGATACTGTTATTTTCTGTAATATTCATTGCATTTTTTAATTATTTTGTTAAGACTATTTCAATATGCTTTATAGTTATAATTATCTGTTTTGTTATAGTTTAAGAGCAATTTTTTTTAAATTTTATGCCTATGTTTAATAGAATAAATTATACCATTTGTGATTCAAGTGCTACTCCAAATTATCACAAAATACTAAAACGCTTTTTTGTGTATTTTTACTTGCGCTAAACGACAAAACTGACGAAATTTAAAAAAATCAGTGTCGTACCACGTTTTTATTAAGAAAGACAGGGATGATTACCCATAAGTATGCACTGTCAAAACGAAGCCTTTAAATACCTATGAAGTTGTGCTAAATCTCAATCTAATAGCTCTTAGTGTTATGGAATTACTAAAAAAAAGGTTTAACAACCTGATCTCGAAAATAAAGCATTACCAAATGATTACTTTAATATTTAGTCAACACTTAGGAACACCCTGTATATAAGTATTTATGCAACCCTGTATATTAACATCTAGGTGAAATATCCCCTTTATTTTTAAATGGGAACTTTACATAACGTATAGTTAAACTAACTTTGACCTTAACCTTAATGTAAAAAAAAATAATAGGGTGCAATTAAAAAATTCTATGTATCTCTCTCATAGGAGGCAATAAAAACAAAAATAAAGAACTAAATATTAACGATAGATTGTTTTATTCATGCAAAGGTAAAGGTTAGCTAAAAAGCTTTTCATATAAACCACGGAGACTTTGAAAAAAAACAAGAAAAATGTTTAAATTTGAATTTTTCCTGTATAATGCTCACAACAATGTTGCGAATAAATTAATTTACAAAATAAAAGTAGAAGCATACACCTAATTGGAATACGAAAGTTTTTAAAGATCCGATAACTCGTTATTTTTCATCTAAGTTTAAATACAAACATAAAATATCAATATTCCGTAATTATTTCCTTTATTTATTTATTGAGTTTATATCATCACATAAAAATGAGTGCTAAGTTTGTGTGTGACACTGCCTTCACTGACCACTGCTCAATTACTGCCTAAATAGTGCTGAAGTTGCTGTAACTGCCCAGGTTTTACCTAACACTGCCATGCACTGCCCAATTTTTATAAAAAACTGCCTATTACTGCTCAATAATACAAATATTACCGTTATTGCCGCCACTGCGGTTCCACTTCTCAAAAAATGTACACCACTGCCTAGCGTGAAACACCCCTCGTCTCCAACTTAAGATGTAGTTTACCAAAAATATTTTGAAAATAAATGTTAAAAAAACTAAATTTGTGTTAATTGCAAATAAAAAGGAATATAAATTTCATCGTGCAGTGATACAAACCTAGTGGTAGTGAGCACCCCTCGTTGGAGAAATAGACCTGTTTTGAATGACTTTATTCACAAACAAAATATTTTTTTACAAAGATATTTCTGTCAAAAGGAAAACGCGAACTTCATAATAATGAAAGGGAGGACCTAGTGGAATTTTTATGTAAGAACTATGTTTTCGGGGGCTACGAGATCTACTAACAATGAGATCTCTTCTCAATCTCCTTTTTGTACATCTTTGATGAAGCAGGCACAAATGTAGCACAGATCAGTATAAGACCCAACCAAACTCCTGTTATGGAACTTCAAACCGACCCTTCCAAGTCAATTACTCACAGAGATGGAGAAGATTACGTTCAGTTTTGTAAGATAATACATGTCAATGTTCAATGCCTTCAAAATAAAATTCCGCAATTGGAGCTGCTTGTGCTGCAGGAAGACCCACAATTTTTATGTTTCTCAGAACACTGGATGGAAGAAAACCAAGCCGAATTAACCACCATTCCTGGTTACCAGCTAGCAGCAAATTTCTCAAGAAGAGATCACATTTATGGAGGTGTTGCTATCTATAGTAAAAACAGTACTTACAAGCCTATAAATTTATCACAGTTTTGTATTGAATTTGTATTTGAATGTGTAGGTCTCAGCTTTCAAACAGCAGTGCAGCTCCCAATAAAAATTTTAAGACATTTATTTCAGCATTAAACTCAACACTATGTCATGTGATGTCACAAAATCAATATATTTTAATTTGTGGTGATTTTAATATTAATAATTTAATCGAATCACCAGAAAAATCTGTTCTTTTCGACTTGCTGGAAAGTTTCAACATAAAATCCATTCTCCCGGTTGAACCAACCAGATTAATTTCGAATCAGACCCCCCTCAGCATTAGATTATGTAATTGCAAATCACCCAAACTTTATTGCAATCAACTTTGAAGCGAACATCGCTGATTATATGGCACAAAGAATAATATTTCATTTGAATGCCCCTCTGAACAAGCCCTCATTTTCCAATTTATATTTTTTAAAAGGTTCTTTGATTCTCACAATATCTTTCAACTTAATTATCACTTATCTAGAACAGACCTTAGTTATGTATATAATACTACAGATGTTAATGAAGCATGGACTTATTTTTGGCACAATTTTCTACATTGTTTAGATATAGCCTGTCCCCTGAAAAAAGTAATTATAAAGACTGCTCTTCCAAATAAAGAATGGATAAACCCAGACCTAATTAAACAGAGCGAGAATTTAAAAAATTTGTATGGGTTGTGCAGATCTTGGAACACACCAGAGTCAAAAAACTTATACACTCAGTCAAAAAAACTATTTCATGAACGGCTGGCTCTACAGAAATCAAATTTCTACAAACAAAAAATTTTAGACTCCTCATATAACTCTAAAACGATCTGGCAAGTAATAAATACTAACTTAGGAAGAGTAAAAAAATGCTCTAATCCCACAAAATTAGTATCTAACAATAATTACATAATAAATATATCTGAAATATGTGAAGAATTCTGAAAATATTTTGTAACAAGCGCAGAAAACCTAATATCAACAACCTTGGATAAACATAATATTTCAAATTGTACAACCAGTGAATTTCATATCAGATCAATTTTTTTAACATCACTGAATGTGCACGATCTCCATTCAGCTTTAAAACTGTTAAAAAAACAAAACAGCTTGCTCTGGTAAAAACGACATCCCAGTTATAGCAATAGAGAAAATATGGGATTATATTAAACAACCATTATGTTATATCTTTAATTTATCCCTCGAAAAAGGTATATTCCCTCGTGAGTTGAAGGTAGGGGAAGTTATTCCACTTTATAAAAAGGGTGACAGGGAAAAAATCAAAAACTATCGATGTATTACGGGCCTGCCTACCTTTTCTAAACTTTTTGAAAAAGTAGTTTTATGCAAGATAGAAAACTTCTTAAATGCAGAAAAATTAAGTAACAAACAACACAGTTTTAGAAAAGATTGCTCCACTTCTACAGCTGCTTTTGAGCTATTAAATTTTGTTTATGAGGGCTTGGACACATCAAACTACGTTCTTGCCATCTTCTTTGACTTAACTCGAGCTTTTGACTGCTTAAATAGCTCCTTTTTACAGAAGAAATTATATGTATTGGGAATAAGGGGAGATATCAACAAATGGTTAGTGTCTTATTTGGAGGAACGTAAGATAAAGGTTAAGATTGGGGATGTTATATCTACTGGACATAATATAAACTGTGGTGTACCTCAGTGAAGCATTATTTCACATCTACTATTTACGCTTTTTATAAATGATCTGGAAAATTTTGTTGCCTCTGTCACTATCAAAAAATAGAATAATTCTCTATGCAGATGACTGCACTATAACAATTTCTGATAATAATTTCGAGAAATTGGAAAATAATGCCAATAATTTTGGAAAAATTTGCTTTATGGTGTGAGAAAAATTGCCTTATTGCCAATGAATCCAAAACCTGCTTTATGACATTTTGTATAAGAAAAGATATGCCTCGGGTTTCAAACTTGTTTTTAAACTGCAAACATGTAAATAGGATTGATAATTTTAAATTTCTAGGATTACATCTAGATTCACACATAACATGGTGCAACCACATGAACCATGTCACAAGTAAGTTAAATACTGCCTACTTTGCAATAAGGAATCTAAAAAACACTTTAGAAATAAAACTACTTTTAAATACCTATTACGCACTAGCATACAGCCATCTAAGCTATGAAATTATTTACTGGGGCCAATCAACAAATTTAAACAGAATTTTTATATTACAAAAAAGAATAATTTTGAAAAATTTTCTCATTAAGTCCATTAGACTCGTAAACCCTACTTCAAACAGTATAAAATTCTCCCTCTTCCATGTATTCTAATTTACACTCGGTATTATTCGTTAAAAAACAATTCACCAGATTTTCTCGTCATCTAGAACTACATAATTATGGTACAAGAAACTCCACAAACATTTATATACCGCCCTATAGGACTAGCACTTTCCAAAAAAGTCCTTACTGTTTTTGTGGGAATATTTATTTATTTATTTTTCACAAATAAGAATGCCAACAGGCCAAGGGCCCAAAAGTGGCACCTACGATTTACAGGTTGGTGTACAAAAAAAGCTCAACTTATACTACTTAAGGATCAGGATTATACATCAATATAAACTACTTAGTCGAATTTTTCTTTTGAATGATTCCAATGATACATTAAATATATCAATATTTTTAAAATCAGAATTATACAAAGTTATCATTCGATTTAGTGGGGAGTGTTTACCCAGACTTGTTCTATAGAAACAGTTTGCAAATAAATTAGTGTTTTGAAAGTTTCGAGGGGGTATGTTTAAGTATACTGAAGATAGCAAGTTAGGAAGTCATTAACAATTTTAAATAAAAAAATAGCATCAGAATAATTCCTTCTTGTTTTTAGGGAAAACATAGCGTAAGTATTTCTTAGTTCGATATTTGCATTAAAATTATACGTTCCATGTGTTTTGTAATCTAAAAATCTTAAAAATTTATTTTGTATTTTTTCCAATCTGTTTCTGTAAACCTTAATATGTACAACCAACTACCAGCAAGCCTAAGAGAAATAACTTCTTACAAAAAATTTAAGAAAAGTACAAAGAGTTATCTTCTTGAAAAAAGTTATTATAATGTTAGAAATTAGTTTTCAATTTTGCAATAATTGTTTTCTGTTAGTTAGTCCAATCTTAATATTGTTTTAAAAATGTCTTATGTTATAAATGTAAAAATAGGTGATGATATAGTTGAGTCTGTTGATCAAATGAAATACCTAGGATTTATTATTAATAAAAATCTGAATTTCAAAGACCATATATGATATATAATTGACATTGTCTAAAAATGTGAACTTTCTTTCCAGAGTAACTTTGTTTTTGTCTCAGTTTTGAAGGATTAACTTTTATAATACCTTAATTTTGCCCCATCTAATTTACAGCTTTTCCAGTTTATATACAGCAAATAAAAATAAAATTTCACAGATACAGAAATTGCAGAATAGGGTGATGTGCTTTATTTTGAGCAAAAAATGGGATATACTTAAAGCTTTAGACTGGCTTCCAGTTCAAAAATTTTTAGAGTTTCTGGTCATGGTATTAATATTTAAAATGAGTAATGGATTAACACCAATTATTTATCCAACAAGTTAGACACAAATGATTCTGTCCACCACTACCCTACTAGAAATAGAAAATTATTTTAAATAGTTACTAAAAATTAAAAAAGCACAGAAAACTCCTTGTTTCATAAAGGAGTTATCTGTTTTAATGCTCGTCTAGAAGGAAATAAAAAGTTTGGTTAGCCTAAGTTTGTTTAAAAACATTTAAAGGAGTACTTGAGGTAATTAGCTGTATTAAGTATGTCAATGATTTATACTTTTAATGTGAATGTACAACTTTTTGTTAAAATTGCTATTTTTGTTGTGTTTATTTTGAGGTTTTGTTTATAATGACCTCTTTTGTATTAAGTACACACCTTGACTGTATTATTATTATCTCTTTATTTTTTGTATAATTAGTCCTGTATGAATAGGTAATTGAATTGTGTAAAATATATTACAAGATAAGTTTTTTTTTGAGAACAATTTTATTTATAATTGACAATTATTATTGTTTTTTTGCATATTAGCCAAAGTGCTAAATAAATTAGTATTAAGGTCTATAACGCATTACCAGTAGAAATTAAGGAAATTCAAGCAATTGTTAGGTTCAAGTCAGCACTAAAAAAATATTACTAGAAAAGTTTTTCCTTCCTTCTTTTCCTGTTCATCCTGTTACATAACAGGACATATTGGCTTTGCTACATAGAAAAGGTTTAATCCCTTCATGACTTTTATGTAGGTTAGTTAATATAATTTGTAATAGAGTATAAGTTCTGGCTAGTTTGTTTTTAGTTTAATTTATACTTAATTTTAACATAAATTTGACATTGTCAAAGTCCTTTAAGAATAATGTATGACAAATGAATAAATAAATAAATAAATAAACCATTCTTATTGCATTATTGATCAGTAATAAATTGCGTTTTACACAATTTTTCCATATTTGGAGTATAAATAAATCTTGATGAATATGGAAAATCACGCCAGTCTTGAAAAAAACGTTCATGTAATCGAAGTCTTACGTAAAACGTATGTTTTTATTATACATACAAACCACCTTTTAGTCGTTCATTCTCTATGTGCCTGAGGATTTGTCCCATGAGAAGTTTTGTGACATTAAATCAGTATTACAGTTTTGTTTTCTAATTACCTGGCCCTACAGGTTCATGAGGTACTTTCACCACATTCTCGCTCAGCCCCTGTATATTAGGAGTAGATGACGATGACGTACTGGGTTTATTAAAAATTATTTTTCCTCCAGATAAGTTTCTTTTTAAAGAGGACAAATATGCAATTTTTGAAATATTCTTGAACATTTTTTCAGCAAGAGATTTTTAAAAGTTAGGTTATCAAAATGTAGTACGTACGCTTTCTAAAAATGTTGGCAATTACATAATAAAAGCGGCGGGCCGGCGGGAGGTCCGATAATTCCGATTAGCCACTAAGCTAAGCCACTGGCAGGGTAATAAAATTTTGGCAGTGACTCCCCGTCCGTTAAACGGACAGCTTATTTTAATTCCCCGCCCGTTAAACGGACGGCGTTTGTTATTTAGTTATCCGTTAAAAAGAAATAGATAGGGAGCGTAACTGTGTTCTCCTGTTCTTGAATTTTGAATACAAAATATAATTTTAATATTGTCTGTTTATTTTATTTAAACTAGAAACTTATAAGTCGATTGTAATTTTTCTAGACTCGGTATTTAAACCATCGCTTTCTTTCCAAAAATGCCGTTGCGTTATTTGAAATTAGTTTTTTTTTCATGCACCTCGCACACAAAATGGCTCAAAACTTTATATATTTTTTTAAATCTACAGTGTGTTCCTTTTTTCCAGATCCAGATAGGATTCATTTTAATTTTACCTCATATTTTTGCAAAATCATTGAAATTATGAGATGTCCATTTGTGTAAAGTAAATTTGACAAAAAGCTTTAAATAAAAAATGGTTAAATTAAATGTATCGCTGAAGAATTTTTAAATTTAAATTTGCTACATATGAAGTATAAATTGACATTTTGCATCACGTAACTACTTGTTAAATTATAGTAAGAGACCAAACTTTGTAATAAATACTTTTTAAATTATATAATAAAGCAGCCTTAACATCATTCTGATCTCCTGATTGGTCATAGGTGTCACGATAGCTAAGTATCAAGACATTTGATTTTAAATATTTTGATTAACAGCATTGGTCCAGTTTGATATAGCCACGGCTGTCTTAGCATAGAATAGTACTACTTACATAGGTCAAATCTGCGATAAAATTTTAATATTTACTGAATGTAATAAAACACAAATTATATGTATGATATAACATAGAGTATATTGCATTAGTTTAAATTATGACAGAGATTATATAACTACAGCAGGATACACAGTAGTCATTGACAACATAATGCACATAGCCAATTTGAATACATTCCATTATAAGAATTTCTTGAGCATGATAAATGAAACCAGTGAAGACATCGATCACATCTAATACATGGAAAGTTATCAATTTCTTCCTTGCAAGATCCACATGTCCATATTCCACTCAGTTTCTTCTTTGTTTTCAACACCTTTAATTTTTCAAAAGCTTCTAAGGTGAAAAATTTTTTTATAATTGCTATATTTATTTCAGTAATTCTAATATCAACTTCTTCAACGTCCTTGAAATCACTTTCTTGTAGACATTTTTTTGCATACACTTGTTCTGGATATTTCAGTATCCATGGAAGGACAATTTTAGTTTTTTCAGCTGTGCTTAATTTATTAAAAGGCTTCTTTATTTTTTTCTTCTTTTTTGGTAATCCGATTGCCGTGACATCACTACCAGCAGGTCTTCCTCTTTTTTTAAGAATTGGTGGTAACTTTATACTATTTATATTTATGCTATTTTCACTGACTAAAAAATTAAAAGAAATACTTTAACATCAATAAATAATTAAAATTAAGCTGGCTTACCTTCCGTATTATTTGGTGTAACCATAACTCTATTACTACAGTAATCATGCTCTTCAAGATTGAATTGGAGATCTGATGTATCTAGAAAAACACATACATAAAGCAGATTAACCAACATTTATATTTCACAATATTACCTTGACTCCCTTCTCCACAAGCAACATGTGTTATTTCTGAAAATAAAATAAAATTTTTAAGGCTCACTGCGAGATTATTTTGGGACTTTAGAATCATAATTGTATTTTCAAACACCATATACTCAATATTATTTGATATTCAATTAATATTAATTATTTATTTAGGGTTAATAAATAAGTAATTATCAAATTACCTTCTATTACTTCATCTGCAACACTGTCAATACTGCACCTATTGATTTCGTCTCCTACTGGAATTTCTATTAATCCTAAAAATAATAATATAAGAGTTTAAGAGGAATATCTAAAATACAAAAGTTTTTCACAGAATCTAAAGTTTCTAGAACTTTCTTAAAATTATATCCTGTTGCCTCAGAAGCCAAAGATGCAATTTCTTTACATTTCACAAATGCTATTCTATATTTTTGCTGCTGATTCAACACTTTAACATTCTTTGGAGATTCTTTGTCTATACTTAAATTTAAATTTTCAACTGCAAGCTGCTGGAGTATTGAGGGATCACTCAAGTTTTGAAAATATATCTGATTTTTAAGAAAGTAGTCTCTAGTCCACCTTTCTTTAACAATTTCCTTATTAAAAAAAGGCTCATTTAAATGATGCAATAATTTAAAAATATGTTTACAGGGAAGCCCCATACTGTTAAAAAAATAACATGAGCAAGAATGTTTGGACACCTTGTATTCAGTTTCTTTATTTTTAAGAGTAAAACCGTCTTCAGTCACTGTTATGGCGAATGTCTCTGAATTTTTCAACTGATGTAATACTTTGTCAAAAGCATATTCTGTCAAATAATTGAAAAAATCATATTCTGGGGTACCTCTACATATATTTCTAACAGGCCTTTTATTAAGTGTTTCTGCCAACCTATTTTTCCTTTCCTTTTCAAGGGATTTTAAAATAATAAATAAATGCTCAAAAAATTCTCCTAAAGAACAATTTTTTTCAATAACCATCTTCAATTTCTGGTTAATTGCTTCAACCCTATTATTTGTTCTATTTAAAAAATTTAAAATGTTCTCGCCTAAATGAGGACACCACTCCTCGTAAATATTAAGCCACTGTTCTTCCAAATATCTCCAAGTACTCTGTGATACTGACCCCTTTTTTTTATTGCTAGCATAGGCTAGTTCCTGCAATAATTCTAAAGTAAGAATTCTCTCCTCATTAGTTATTTTCATTTTTTCTGTAGTGATTTCCCTTTGAAAAACTTTAAACACATGAAATATGCAAATTAAAATTTGAGCGCTAGGAAAACATTCTTTAAAAACTGCTCTCTCAGACCAATCCTTATCAGCCATTATAGTCTTAGTTTTTTCACAACTTGGGTTTATTTCTTTAAATTTTTGAAGGAACCATTTTAAGCATTCATAGTCTTCTGAAACCAAAATTGAGACAGCTACAACTTGACTTTCTCCACATCCATCCTCAATTAAAATTAAGTAAACAGGAGTCCTTATGTTCAATAATTTGAATGTCCCATCAATACATAATAATTCAGGATAAGCTTCCATTGTTATTTTCATTGTGGGTGTACAAAAAAGAAGACCTTTAAAAATATTGTTGGTGTCCACCAATAAATGACAGTCGGAACCTGGAAAAATATAAAAAACTTAAGTATTATTGCTAGCAAATAGCAAAAAAAGCAATGAAACCATTAAAGTAGAAAGAATAATTACGTTTAGAGACTTATGGGGGGTAATACAGCTTGTGCTTCAAAATTAACCACAAATTTGTATGAAAGCATGTTTTACTGGAACAAAACAGAAATTTTGATTGAACAGTGGTATTCGGTCGGGTATTTTATAAAATTCTCATCATTCATTATCTCTACACGCATTCAGAAATAAGACTATTAGGAACAGTTTTTTTAAAAGCTATGGAATTATTGTGGTAGTCCTTGCAACTGTAAAATTATCGTAATTCTATGAAAATTGTACACCTCTTATGTAAAAATATTCAGAAACCTCAACTCACCAAATTTTTCCCGAATTGCAGTAACAGCAGTTTCAACAGAGTTTTGATATTTCAGTTTATCTCTGTGTTTTATGTTTGAAAGATCTTTCAAGCTAATTATTTGTTTTGTGTTGCCTTCTAATTCTTGTCGAACTAGATGTTTATTTGCCTTCAAACTTAATAACTTTTTAGCTTGCTGTCTGACTTCTTCAGGTAATTTTCTTTGTTGGGGCAGATGTTGAAACAAGTGTTTGTCTATAATGTGGTTATGTAGTGTATCAATTGAAACAATTTCTAATTCATTGCGGTTTTTTGCTACTCTAAGTGTAACATTTGCAGGACATGGAATATCTTGTCTAAAGGTCCTAAAAAGTAAATATTATGAATCTTCACACTTGAGAATTGAGGTATTGGCTTTCATGAAGCAAAAAATGGGGATATTAGTGCAAATTTTTGTATTTGGTTCAACAAATAAATTGTTTTACACTGAACTTGACTAGGTATCTTGAACCTAAAATTATTTTTAAAAGGAATAAAGTATTTGTTCTCATTTCTTGGCAAATATATGACACATTATATACATACTTAGTTTGCCTTTTTCCCTTTCCAGATGGTATAAAATTCTTGCCACCGTGGATACAAGAATATTTTAACTGGTAATACTGTAAATCTGGATTTAAGTATCGTTTGACTACTCTTTTGGCGGTTTCGATTCGACGACTATCCCTTCTATAAAATTGTACATAGCGATTCTTCGTGTTATCTTCTAAAATAAATTTATTGAGTGCTTTTAATATATGCTTATTTTCTCAAATACACTTTTGTTTAGAAGAGTTAACTTACCCAGTATTTTATCAAATTCTTTTGCAGAACTGAATTTGTCTCCTCTCTTTAATTCTATGGGAACATTAATAGTATTTAGACTATCCATTATTTTAACTTAAATAAACTCATAAAACAAAACAACGAAAAACGCGCGCCAAAACAATGGAATAACAGAATAAATTTTGACGTTTTATTTGGAGGTTAGGAAACCTGGAAACATTTCCTTTAACGGATCGTGAATTAAAATACGCCGTCCGTTTAACGGACGGGGAGTCACTGCCTAAAATTTTTTGGTAATCTATGACGGTAATAACCAACGACATGGAAATAATATAGACCCGGTTGTTTACATTTTGGAGGAATCCAACATTAACCCTGGTTTGCCAAACCGTTACTGTGGCCAGATTATAACGGATATCATCCTTTGTACTATTACCTAAATAAACAAGGAATTCCAGAAATTCCTAGTATAAATTTCATATAGAATATTTTAAAACTGATAATTAAATAGCTTATTATAAATAACTCAAACCGAATCTGTTTTAAATGTAATTTAAATCTTCTGTAATTATTATTCCTCATTTCAAGAAATAAAGCCCAGAATTATCGGCAACGTCGAAATTCTACCTTTTACGAGTTTACTACAGATTTCTTTCGGGATTATTCGGAAGACGCCGAAGACGATCGTTGTCATTCATTATTTGGACCTATTTGGTGCGCGGCGTTGTAATTGTTCAAGTTGGTGAAATAAGTGCTTTTCAGAAATCTAAGTGTTTTGTGTGGCTATTTTCAAGAATCTGTTAAAAAAACTTTTAGAAAATGGTGCGAACGTGCTTTATTTGCAGAAAAAGGGACGATTTAAACCCAGAAGTTTGTTTTCGAAGGTAAGTAAGTTTATGTCATACCAGTGCTGTAGTTGAAGGGTAAAATCACCGTCTAATAGCGTTCTTATATTTGCAAATGAAATATTGTTTTTGTATTGCACATTTCCGTTGGGCTTAAATTAAATTTTTATAACTTCAACTGATCTATAAAGTCGAAGACACGTATGATAAACGGAGTAAAGCGTTTTGCTAATTTATATATTTGTGAAAAGTTTCAAATATTCCCCTAAAATTTCTCAAATCACCTTTTTTGAGGTTAATAAACAACATAAATATACTATTTGGTAAAGCATAGGTACTAAATTTTAATTGAGTAAGCTGTAAGACCCACTATTTTATGTTGTCATTAATTACTTCAGGATGGTTTGCATTTTGGATGAAATTTTCAAGGAATATTTAGGGTAGTGTCAGAGTTCTCATATAGCAAGCATATACAAAAAAATGAAAATAGCGGAATGGCGTTACTTTTCAATTTTTCATTTACTATAGATTTTCCTTAATGAATTTGAAATGCTTTAATTTATTGCCTAAAATTTGGTTTTGAAAAATAAGTATTCAAAAAAGTAAATAAATACCATCCTGAGGTACATTATCCCAACTAGGGAGTTTTTATAATGAATGTTAAAAATATTAAACATCTTGGCACAAAATATTTATACTGTCAATAAGTGAAATGTATAGTGGGGAAGGTGGATGGTGGGGAAAAAAGGGGGTAAATTGAAGGATAAATACTGTAAAGATATTGTTTTTCATAATATGGTTTTTGTGGTTTTTAGGGACACGAAGTTCAATTTTGTATTCATATTAATATTGGGCCATGTTTATTGCTGATTTTCTGTACATATGAATAGATCCAATACATGTAAAGGTGGTGCATTTTTATATAATATTCCTTGCCACGAACCTGGCAAACTTTTAAAAGTAGTGGACCCAAATTTGTACCTAACTTCGCGTAAATAGAACTAAAATGTGTTGGAAAAAGGGTGAAATCAAAATGTTTTGAAAAACAAACCCAATTTCCTATGAAGTCGGTGATAAGCTGATAAAGAAAGGTATTAAATAAGCATTATACTCTTGGTATACCCATCAAAACACAATGTGGGTCCATGTAACAAAATTTAGTTTTATCTTCATCTTTAGTAACAATAGTAATAAGAACTCACCCTGTTATTGGTTGCATTTTGTCATGGAAATGCTTGTTCTTTAATGACTAAGCTTATTGCTAATAATAAATATTGCCACATGAACCATTACATAAATATGTCTTTTGCAGGCACGTAGCCAGGATTTCAGTTCTAGGGGGGGGATCCAACCCTGTCAAAACCAATTCAATGACAAAAATATAATTAACAAGAATGCTTTTTTTTCACTTGTTGCTAGCCCCCCTGCAAGTGCAACAAAATATGAAAAAAAGTTGCAAAAAATTAGTTATTAAGTAAATATTTTAAAATTTAATATATGTACTTATAAACTAGATCTTAAATAATATTCTCGATACCAGAGCTTTAAGCACTCTTTAGAGGATTGAACAGGTTAATATGTACAATTGTTAAAATGTAATGAATCTGTTAATAAAATTTCAAAAAAAATATCTATTAAAACATTGCAGGTAGAGCAATTATGAAAATGTAAAAAATTATAGGTATATCTTGAGCAAATAGGACGTTGGCGACTTTTGCTTAGTATTTTTAGGTTTTATATATTTAATAGTATTTTAATAAATAAGTGCTTAGTCATTTTGTTAATATCGAGGTTAATGTGGTGTTATCTTCCATAGAGGGTCTGAAACCATATTGCTACACTAAAAATCTGGATTTCTTTAATCATAAATGTATTCATCTCACTTTTTAGTACTTTCTTGAAGTTCTAAAACATTATGATATTAGCTAGATATGTGGTATCTCTGGAAATCTTCAAATGCCTACTTTTAATGAGCGTTTGCTTAATTATGTTAGAAACTATCATATTTATGAAAAAATCATTAGGTGCGTCTTTGTTTAGGGTAGCCTCTCATAATTTTTTACATTTACATATTTGCGAAACTTCTTTGCAATTGCAGAATATCTAACAGTGTAAACTTGGCTATTATTAGGGTCTCGCGAGGGGGGGGGGTCCGGACCCCCACTAGGCTTTGTGCCTGGTCTTTTGTCACAGATTCCGTGCTTTTGTGTTTAAGTAAATAAGATATGTCGATCTCAAACATAAGGAATAAAATAATGTTTTATTCTTTTAGTTTTTTCTTTTGAAGAGGATTTTATTTTTAATCCTTCAATTACCCTCCGAGATTTTCTCAGATCTTGACGTTTCAGGGTCCCGAGATGCTGAAAAACATGTTTTTTCAATTCTATCGGTCTGTCTGTCTGTTGGCAGCATAGCTAAATATCTACTTACTCAATTTTGGTCAAAAAGTAAAGGTCACATGGGGTGATTTGTTAACAAAATATTAAAAAAAGTTACCAACAAACTACTTATTCCATTTACCTCAAATTTTGCACTAAAATCAACTATTAGGTAAGAATCAACTGGTAAAATTTGGTATGAAATGGTGGCCTAATAAAATAATTAAAAACTCAGCCTGAAAAAACTTCTTAATGGATTGATTTAAAATTGTATGCAATAATTAATTGTGGAATAAAGACGAACTGGTAAAATCGTAACATTTTTGTAATCGTGAAAAAAGGCACCCTCCCAGGTTTAACAAATCTACACCTGGTAGTATTTATAAAAACCCAATATGGCGGAACAAGATGGCGTCCTAGTGAAATATCAAAAGAATTATTACTAAAATGCTAATTATTCAATTTACCTCGAATTTTGATCAAGTGTTACACAGGAATGAACATTTTGGTATGAATCCAGAATAGCAAAATAAAATGGCGGCGTAATAAATAATTTAAAAATTGACTTGAAAAAACTGCTTATTAGATTAATTTCAAATTTTATGGTAGCATTAAGTGAGGTATAGAGATTAACTGGTAAAGTTGTGATCCAAATTCATGATTGTGAAACAAAATCTCAGCCCAATTAAAATGTTTTAAAAAATCAACGTAACAAACCTCCACTTATTCAATTTATTTTAAATTATGCCCAAAGATCAAGTGTGGCATAGATAGAAACTGGTGAAATATTGGTAGAGATTCCATATGGTGGAATAAAATGGCGCCCAATAAAAATGTTTGCAAAGACTTTATATACCTATAAGTGTTATCAAGTGACTACTTACCGAACTAATAATAATAATAATTTTTTTATGCTATTATACAGTAAAATATTTGTCACACTTCAGTATTCCTAATAAAAAGAAATATTGATAATGAGGGAAGTTCCAGGTAAAAGTTTTTATTCCTTATATTTTTTTAGCGTTCCTGTAAACCGTGAAACCAGGGATATGTGGCTTTCCATTTTTGGTATGGAAAATGGCCCACATATACCAAAACGGCCTGCCCTATGTTCAGATCACTTTTCACCTAGTGAAATTGTTACTCTTGCTGATGGGCGAAAGCAGATTCATCGAGATGCACTTCCACTACCTAACCCATCAATTTTTGTAGACCCTTCATCTTCTAGGTAAATATTATATAATTTTAAAAATTGTTTTTGAAATTTTGTTACATATTGTACATCTTTTTAATACTTATTTATATTTCAGCTCCGAGTATTCTGATTTTACGATCGTTGAGGATTTACCAAGCATAATAAGTGGGTAAGATATTTTTCCAGTAAAAAAAAACAAAACCAATTAGGCACAGTGAGATCAATTTATCTTGGTACCATTTTAAATGTTAAAAGTCTTTTTTACTTTCTAACTTATCGGAAAGAATCAAAAACTTTTTTTAATTATTAAAAAAAAAAGCATACCAATCTTACAAGATATCACCATAAGTGGTTGGTATTTTTTTAATGGGACATCCTACATATTTTTTACTATTTGGATATCATTCTCTTGTGATTTCATTGGTATATCCCACTTTATGTTTTGATCCAGCCATTTTTGTATATGCCAATATGTTAAATAATTATATTGCAAAATGAAGAATGCCATGGAAATAAAATAGATATTTTATTATTCTATTTGTTTTGATATGGACATATAGTTAAATAATAATTATAATTATGTTAATGTTTTCTTTTATATTTGTATTGACACCAATTAGCATTTTGTAATTTCCATGGCACTCTATAAGCAATGTATTATTTTATATATTTGCAAATAAACGTAAAACTGCAGGATCAAAACATAAAATGTGACATACTAGTAAAATCAGAACAGAATATGCCATTCAAATAGTAGAAAATATAAAAATATATAGGGTATCCCATTAAAGAAAATATATCTTACAGTGAAATCTTGTAATTGATAGTCTTCCGTTGAATTATTACAGAAAAACCCCACAATTTGTTTTTTGGTATATATGCCTAACTTAAAAACCAAAGTAGTTGGGGCAGGTAAAAATGTTATCAAGATACATTTTTGGGGGGTTGCTTGATAACATTTTTGCCTGTCATATCTTTTTTAGTTTTAAAGTTAACAATATGAACCAAGGGTTGCTACCAAGTTTTCTTCTAATAATTCAAAAACTAAAAAACATAAATTTACAATATATTATCATAAGTTTCATTTTTTAAAATGAGACGCCCTGTATATTATATGTCCCATAAATGGGTCTCTTCTTGCAGATTATGGTTTGATAATTATCTTTAAAGACACTCGAGATATTTAAGAGAAACCATGCCATAAGAGTTAGAGAGGCTGAAAATGCTCAATTACATAGTGGTGTCGTTGGGAATAAAAATACATTGACTCTTATGGAAGGCTTTTTCTCAAATTTATCAGGTGTCTTTGAAGATAATTTTATTAAACCAAATATATTTATAAGATGCAAGAAGAGATCCATTTGAGGGACATATAATATATAGGGTATCCCATTAAAAAAAAACAACTTTTAGTGATATCTTGTATAATTTAAAGAATTTTATTTTTTTAATTATTAGAGAAAAACTGGATAAGCAATTCTTGGTTCATATGGCTAACTTTAAAACTAAGAGATATGGCAGGTTAAAATGTTGTACATATATAACTTCTGCTCTTAAAAAAGAGAATATATTTTTAAAGTATTTTACATTACTATGAAGTAGAGCTGTTTATTTCCTATATTATAGGGGTATTTCCTCATATTTGGCCACCCCCAATATAGACTTAATTTTAAGAGATAGAAAAAAAAATTACAGTCAAAGTTTATTTCATAATTTATAGAAAAATATTACTTGTGTATACAGTAATGTGTAGCAGTCCAAACATTTTTTTTAAATGGACACCATGTACATATGTCAATAATATGTGCATCTTCTTGCTGATGAAAAATATAGTAGGCTAGATACCTTTATCTTTAAATAGCCATAAGAAGCAATGCGTTCCCATTGAATCCACTAGTAGGGTGTCTTTGGAGGTAAATGTATCAATATCAAACCTGATATGTATAATGAAGAAGAAGAAACCCATTTTAATAATACATATTGTTAATGTTAAAATCAGGTTGGGTCTGCTACACATTTTTGAGATATCTTGTATGCATAGATGTTATAAACTACGTAATAACTTTAATATTGAACTTTTTTGTTTCTCTTATAATTAAATCAATATTGGGAGTGGCGAATTATGAGGCAAATCCTGGTCGTGCATAAAGTATAATATAAAAAAAAATGTCACTCTAAAGTATTTTGTTGTGCAATATTATGTATTTTTAGGGGTCAGGATATTCTTATGGCAACTCCAATAGAGACCAACAAAAATGACGTGCTTTTACCGCCAAAAGCATCACCTAGCACTGCAGGGTTTTCAAGGTTAGTTAAAATGAAAGACAAACAAGGAAAAGAAAAAATAATAAATTGTCTTTAACTTTTAAAAATATTTATTTCTTCAAGAACATTGAGCATAGTATTTTACGCTTTTTGCAGGGAATCACCTACAAAATTGGAGAAAATGGCATCCTTTTCCTCAGTTAGTACAGAAACTGCATCAGAAACTGAAAAATTGAGAAGGTAACAATATAGTTGATAATATTATTTTACATTAGATATAGATATAGATTCATACTGGATGTTGCATCGGCAGACCAGCCAGGAAATATCTCATGTAAATTTTATCCTTGCCCTTATATTATCTTCCTTATTCATTTTAGAGTAAGATTGTATTATATCTTTTTGAAGGCTATTGCAAAATGAAGTCACGTGAGGTAGAAATTTTCAGATGTTTTGCAAAATGTTTTGTGAGAATTGTCAAATAAAAAACTTATTTCAATAATTTGACACTTGCTGGTGCTTTAATTACCAAATGTTTTTATATTAATGTGAAATTATTTCAGATATCTCCTTATTAGTTGAATAAAAATTATTCATATCTTATGAGGACCTTCAAAAAAGTTTTATACGATTTTGCTAAAAAATTAATATGGAAGGATAATATAAGAAGTAAAATTCACATGGAATTTCATTGGACGGTCTGCTAATGTAACTGTTCTGTGCTAAAAGTAAAAAAGGATTTGTAAACTCTAATGCTCTCGCTGAGTAGTGTGCATTTCACAAAGTTAAAGAATGACCAAAGGATAGCCAGCGCGAACGACATAATGCATTTTAAATAAAAGGCTTAACCACCACTCAAGTTTAAGATGGACCGAAGATAAGATAACTTTTTACAACTCGGTACACATTGTTCTTGTTACTTTTTAAAGAGATTGTTAAACTTTTCAATTTTTTTTTCGACATAACCTTGTGTTCTAAGAAAAAGGTCCTACGTTACTGGTCATTACTGTTTCAAAATTTTATTAATATATTTTTTTTGCTTTCTTATATAATAACTATTTTGTTTATTTATTAGTTTGTGTGAAGAACAAGCATCTTCTTCCTCTCCGTCATCAATTGTATATTCTGCTGTGAACTTGCCAAAACAGAAGCTTTTAATTAAAAGGTATTTATTATTTGTTGTTTTCTTTTATCTTCTTGTTTACCTGTGATTTATCAATTATTTTAATTGCTTTCTATTTACATCTTTTGAAAGTCGTAAAGTTTCTTTGTTTTTCTGTTAGGAAGAGAAGATACATAGGAGACATGGGAAGTAGTGATTTCTCTACTCCGGAGAAACGCAGAAGAAACCTACAATTTATAAAAAATCGGGACGTTAATCAGCAAAGAAAGATCCACAACTTGCAGATGACTGTTAGAAGGCTAAAATATAAAATTACATCCTTAAAGCAGTTACTGATCTATCTAAAGAAAAAATCTTTGATATCAGAGGCATCAGAGTCTACAATAAAAGTAGGTATTTGCACCAAATAAAGGAAAACATTTTCTTTTTTTTTTTATTTGATCTGGTCAGTTTTTTGTAAATGTGTACAGTTTTGTCCTCCTTAAATAGTACGATACTGTTAATTAAAGATGGGTCCTGGGGGTAAATTACCGTGAGCGGAAAATTATTTTACTTTTCCAAATGAAGAAGTAAAATTCAATTTGACCAGTAAATTGTCCAATTTTGCCACTAAAAATAAAATACTGCGTAAAGCTAAATAACACCAGTTTAGTTTTTCCTGCCCACTATAACTTCAACTAATAATTATTGATTTAACATATTAAAACATTTAAAGACTGATGGTTACAAATGTAGTAGACAAAACTTAAGGATCATCTATGTTATTGTTAATTTGATAAGTTCTATTTTGAATAGTTTATGTTCAAGTTTGACAAGTTTCTAAATGACATTTTCAAAAAAAAACTCATTTTTTGTTATTTATTTATAGTTTATAGTATGGTCGATAGTAATGTTAACTTTTTGAAAGGTTAGATTTCAGTTATCTCAATGACTGTTTACTGTTTTAGTGTTTTTTGGAAGACTATTTTGTTTTATTTATTATAATACCAGCCCCCGAACTGCTCTATAAACACGAAATAAATCTCCTTCACCATTTTGTCCAGAATGAACTACACATTGTGACAGTTTTTCGTATTCTGTACCCCCTTACGAATTGTATTTCGTATAATCCCTACTTAGTGTACGCTTACACTCTATAAGCAACGTATCTGCCAAATCTCATGTTCCTAGATTCATTGTCTAATAAGATAATATTATAGCATGTGCAATATAACTTTGTTCCTTAAACCTTACCGAAGACTTCGGACTTCCTTTAAAGGTTCAACAAAAATGTTTCTATATTTATTATATAAATTATGTAAAAATAAACCTGATTTTTATTGGCATACCATATACAATATTCTCACATGCCTTTGCATTATAATAGTATACAGCCTCTGGTATTAAAAAATTAAACTGATTCTGCTTTTTTCTCACAATAAGAAGAAAATTTTTCAATTTTACTGGTAAATTAAACTACCAAGAGAAAAAGTCCGTTATGTAGTTATTTAGTAGTTTTTCATGCCTATTTGAGGACTATATAATGTGTTATATGTTTTCTCAAAGAGAAAAATTTGACAGATTTGATTATGATAATAAAAATGAAATTCAAAAAAAAGCGGTAATTTACCGTTACCGGTAAATTTATAGTCATGTTGGTGCGGTAAAGTAAAATATTTCCTAAAGAGGTAAATTACCAATTCTACTTTTAATGAATATAAAGTAAACTGTTCTTTCACCTTAAGTGTTTGTGAGATTCCAATAAAATTTGTATCATCCCATGTAAAGAATGAAAATATTGGGTTACCATTGCCTAAAACACTACACGATACTGCTAAAAATGAGATTAATATCGAATAAGCTATAGTGATTATATGTTTTTAAATAATTGAAGTTATATCGGTTCTAAACTTAATATAAAGCTATATAATTTCGTTTTCTTTTTCAGGCCTCACTTTCAGGATCTGCTCTTGAGATATTTGAAAGGATGTTAAAAGGGCCAACAAGACAAAAATATAATCCTCAACTTAGGTCGTTCGCGTTAACGTTGTCATTTTACTCATCAAAGGCCTATTCCTTTGTCAGGAACACTTTTAATCGCTCTTTGCCACATCTAGAGACAATTTCAAAGTGGTTCAGAGCTGTCGATGGCAGTCCTGGATTTACGCAAGAAGCCCTTAAAGCTCTTACATTGAAACAAAAAGACTCTTCGAGACCATTATTGTGCAATTTGGTCATGGACGAAATGTCGATAAGGCGTCAAGTGGAGTGGACAGGGCAAAAGTTTACGGGATATGTTGACATCGGAACCAACATCGACGATGATACACTGCCAGAAGCCAGAGAAGCATTAGTGTTTATGCTAGTATGCATAAATGGACATTGGAAAGTGCCTGTTGGTTACTTTTTACTAGATGGCCTGTCCTCTAGTGAAAAAGCTGGATTAGTAAATAAATGTTTACAATTTGTCCATGAAAGTGGCATTGTTATAACATCACTGACGTTTGATGGTGCAGCAGCCAATATGTCAATGTGCGAAAAACTAGGTGCAGATTTTACAGACCCACTTAATTTAAAAACATGGTTTTCTCATCCAATGACATGTGATCCCATATATATAATGCTTGACGCTTGTCATATGATAAAGCTTATTAGAAACTGCCTAGCCACCCAATCAGGCATAAAGGATATTGACAACCGAGACGTAAAATGGGAGTATATAACAAAACTAGTTGAAAAACAGAATCTAGAAGGTCTACATGCTGCAACTAAAATAAGAATGAGGCATCTTCAGTGGGACCGAGAAAAAATGAAGGTCCGGTTGGCAACCCAGACAATAAGTAAGAGTGTCAGTGATGCATTAATTTTTCTTCAAAAGGACATGAATTGTCCAGAATTCTTAAATTCTGAGGGGACTTCAAATTTTGTATTAAATTTTAACAATCTATTTGATCTTCTTAATTCCCGTAATAGGTTTTCTAAATATTTGTATAAAAGGCCAATTTCTGAAAAAACGGCTGCAACATTTTTTGAATTTTTTGAAAAGATAAAGACATATATTGTTGGTTTAACTCTTAAAAATAGACCAATTTTAAAATCAGCTAGAAAAACTGGCTTTCTGGGTTTTTTAATATGTATTGAAAGCATTAAAAAAATGTACGATACCTATGTGACTAATAAGAAGCTGCTCAAGTATATTTTAACATATAAGCTATCTCAAGATCATTTAGAGTTATTTTTTGGGGCTATTCGCAGCAGGGGAGGATTCAATAACAATCCAACAGCGAGACAATTTGAGACATCATATAAACGTTTACTGGTACACTCAGAAATTACTGGTCCAAATTCTGGAAATACTGTGAATTTAGAGAACATCACAATTTTATCATGTGGATCCAGTAATAAATTATCAACTACAGAGGCAGGAGATTTACGACAAAGTGACGAATATTTAAGCTTTGAAAAAAGTGTCAAAGAAGAGATCCAAAATAATTATTTGAATTCAAATGCTTGGGATCTAACTATTTATGTTGAAGATATAATTAGTTATATTGCAGGCTTTGTGGTGAAAGGACTTAAAAAATGCATCAGCTGTCCCAAATGTTTATTTATATTAGAAAGTGATGTGTCCAGCTCACTTCTTCAAGAAAGAAAAACATATGGAAAACTTGTAAAAGCAAACAAATTTGTGATAGAAATATGTAAAGCAGCTGAGAAATTTTTTAGGTTTTTTCACAATTCAAAAAATATTTTTAATAGAAAAATTCCGAATTTGTTACAAGTGTTGGTGACAAATGGACTTAATACTTTGCCTACCTCTGTATTTGATACATTTGGCGACCACATGTTTGACGAGGAAATTTTAAATGAGCATCCTATTCAAATGGCAAAATTAATTTTAAAATCTTACTTTAAAATAAGAATTTACTACGAGACAGTTAAAAAACTTGATCTAAATAAAAAGAACCGTACTCGTAGTATCAACACTAAAGCAATATTATTTCGAAATGAATAATTGAACAGGACCGTCCAGTTTTTGCCTTTTTTTACCTAGAACTTAATGCAAATACCGACTTAAGCTTAAATATTTTTTAAGTCGCAGTCTTAGACTCGCTCCAAGAACTCTGTTTAAAATTATCCTTAATTACTTATTCAAAAAATATATTTATGTATAGTGTTTGGATGCCTAATATCCAAGATTATAATGTCTATTAGTTTGATGCCCACTATATATATATATATATATATATATATATATATATATATATATATATATATATATATATATATATATATATATATATATATATATATATATATATATATATATATATATATATATAATATATAAGTCTGCC
Source organism: Kuschelorhynchus macadamiae (assembly GCA_030620095.1). Taxonomy (NCBI): domain Eukaryota; kingdom Metazoa; phylum Arthropoda; class Insecta; order Coleoptera; family Curculionidae; genus Kuschelorhynchus; species Kuschelorhynchus macadamiae. The sequence goes on from JAUTXW010003032.1 coordinate 304,620, forward strand.
TTCGCCAGGGATAGGGTATTTGTATTTACCTAATGTTTGACTTGAAATTATACTACGAATAAACTGCATATGCGAGCTTAGATTAAGCAATTGCAGCGCGTTCATCATTGTGTACGGAATTTAAACCCTTTTAATTTAAACCAACAAACTTAATCCGCATTGTTTTTCGTTTTTTTTTTACTTACACATCATCATTAGGTGTCAAAGAATCTCTATACCAAATTTCAAGTTTCTGGGAGATCGGGAAGCACAAGACATTTTAGGGATTTTATATATTGGTTTGATGAGTTTTATTGTAAAAGTCAGATTTAACAAATAGTCTCATATATGATGTATATTGTTTTGTGATAAAATGGTGAACGTATATAAGCAGTATATTAACCTTGATTAATCACCACAACTGCCTACATCGCGTGGCGTAAACGATTCAAAATGGGGCCGCATTTCGCCATTTTTAACGTTTTTTCAATATGCTTGTTATGGGACCATCCCAGCAATATTCAACATTTCATCCAAATGGTTCAAACCATTGCGGAGTAATCGGTGCACACACAAAAAAAGTCATTGAAGATAAGTGGGTTAATTTTCCCACTAACTTATATTTTTGTACCCAATACTTTCAGATTATGACATCGAGTTTGAAGAAACATTTCAGAAAACTGCTGTTAGTTTATTATACAACGTTATCAATATCGATTTTGTGTCGTTAGAGTCATAACCAGTGAATCATGACTTACAACTAACTAGTATAATCACTTTATGTATATGAATTCAAAGCAATTACATACTGGTATTATATTAGAGTAGTATATAAACCAATTTTATTATCATTTAAATTTAAATAATTGGCCTGATACGTAATTGTTTATGTAACATACTAAGTGCGTAAAGTGGTATTATTTGCAGTAATAAATTTCGTTAGATTACGCCCAAGAGGTCTTCTAAAAGACACGAGTGCAAAAATGTTATGATATTATATAAATAATCTTTTCAAAATCGTTTAAGACATTTTTCAGATCGTAGATATTTTTCTTTTAATAGTGTAAATATTAAATCGTAACTGCTAAAAACATGAAAAATATTTTTATAATTTTTAGATTTAATTTATTGAGTATCAAGTGTCTTAAAAATTATATTTTTAAACATGATAATGAAGTAAACAAATAGTATATTATAATGTAAGGAGAATAAGAGATACTTTATGTGCTAAGCGTTGGCAATCCATGCCAAACACTTAAAGTCTCTTATTCTTTGAATAATATAGGAAATATTAATAATTTTGTACATTAATTAGTATAGGGTAGTTAATATTAAACTTAATATGTATTGACAAAATAAACCATCCACAATACATTCTAATTGCTTATTTCGCGAATTAAAATACCTTATATAATTATTGATACAATTGTATTAAATCAGTATATATATATATATATATATATATATATATATATATATATATATATATATATATATATATATATAAAATTGGACTTCTTTCTTGGGTATAGGTTTATTTTATTATAAAATTGCTCATTCCTTTATTTTTTTTTGGTATATATGGCTTTCCTTACCTATCTACAATAAGGAAAGCCATATATACCAAAAAAAAATAACAAAGGAATGAGCAATTTTTGAGAAAGCCTACTATGATAGGCGAAACGTCAAGTTAATCCCATTGTTCGATTTTGCAAATAAACCTATATATATATATATATATATATATATATATATATATATATATATATATATATATATATATATATATATATTTAAATTTCCTATTTTGAAAATTGTCCTTGAATCATTAAATATGTAATAGACGAGTTTAATTATTATATATAAATAATGAAATATTAAATTAATATGCTGTTACTTTTGTTTTGTCGATAATAATAGTTGTTTGTTATTATCAAACCGTTTATAAATAAATTATACCAAATTTTTAAACTTTGTTTTATTTTTATAAACCACGTGTCTGGGTAAAAATTTATAAAGTGCAGCACCACTTTTAACCTTGTTATTTAATTTTTATAAAAAAAAATTAAGTTTCAAATATAGTGTAAAATATTATACAGGGTGCTTCAGAATCACCAAGAAGTTTCGATTTTTTATTGGAACATATTGCATGTTAATGCATTTATTTACTTTTTTCATTATTGATTTCTTGATAAAAGTTGGTGGTTCAAAAAAAATATTTTTGATAGTAATAAACTTTAGATCAGGATGCTCAAAAAAGTGGATTTCACTAACAATTTCAAAAAAATAAAATTTTTCTGACGGTAGTTTTAAGAGCCATAAAAAATCGTAAATATAAACTGAGTAAAATTTTTTATATTATAGTTATGGAGATATTTAAGGTCAAACAGCAAAAAAACATTTTTCTATTTAAATTTCTCCTTAGCTATTACTAATATGACATAACTAATACTAAACCTTTTTTTACGGCCGCGGCAGTCACAAATTTTAATTTTTGAAATACACTTTTTCGTATTTTTTGAATATCCTGTATATCTGACTCAAAGTTGAATATTGCAAAAACAATTTTTTCGACAAGCACTAAGTTTTATCAAGAAGAAAGTTTTTCGAGAAATTGATAATAAAAAACGTTTCCCATTTAGCGCAGACTTTTCCACGACATAATATCTAAATTAATTGTTTTCAAGTTATTATTAAAACTCTCACTTTTGCAATGTGAAGTCGTTCCTGTTCATCTTAGAACAAAAAAAATTGTCGTATCCACCATACTAATATTTGGGCTCAAAAAAATATAGCAAATAATACATTATCTCAAAAATAGCTACGCCACTGGTAAGCAATTTTCACCGCAAACTACTCTTTATGCGATCAGTCCGTCTTTTTCCCACTCATACACAACAACAAATTGATGTTTGATTCTATTTATTTCATTTTTATGAATGAAATGCGTTGCAATTTTCACCTATTAGGTTACCTCGATCAGCAGCTATCGGGTGAGGGTGACGCGCTTTATCGACCAGCGACCCGATGACAAGGCGGCCAGTTTATTTCTTATTCAGCTTGACGTTTTTTGCGGTAGTTGTCAGTTATGTTTTTCAGAGTAATTTTTTAGTTCCTCAAGTGAAATACAGTGTTCAACAAAGGTTATTTATAAGAATGAAATATTTGAATGAACTGAAGTGGACCCCCACTAAAAGCTGTATAAAAAATGAAAAAAAATTAACTGAATTTTACATTGTGTGCTGATTTATTTCCTATTATTAAAAAATTTATTTCTGCAAATAGTATACCTAGAGTTAATAAAATATAAAAATTACTTATAATATACATAGTGTGTTCCCGGTTGAATTTTGGTACAGTTAGAAATAGAGAAGAAATTTATGGTAGACTATTAAAAACTTGATGTTTAAGCATATTTCATTTTTATGTGAAATGCTGGGTCTAAAAATTGGTAATAACCAAGGCCCATTAACTTTAGGTTAATCGAAGCAAGTTGTTGACCGTCGACCAGCGACCCGATCTGACAAGGCGGCCAGTTTATTTCTTATTCAGCTTGACGTTTTCGTTGCGGTAGTTGTCAGTTATGTTTTTCAGAGTAATTTTTTAGTTCCTCAAGTGAAAGTTTTAAGACATTTTAGTGTTCTTGAGACAAAGGTTATTAAAAAAATATTTTGTGTATAAAAAATGAAAAAAAATTAACTGAATTTTCAACTTGCAAGCATACATTGTGTGCTGATTTATTTCCTATTATTAAAAAAGTTGTTTTAAATAATTGTGTTTAGAGTTAATAAAATATAAAAATTACTTATAATATACATAGTGTGTTCCCGGTTGATATTTTGGTATCAGTTAGAAATAGAGAAGAAATTTATGGTAGACTATTAAAAACTAAATCAGAAAAGTGCAGACCATTTTGTTCTAATTTGAACCGTTTAGACTACAGCTGTCCAAAATTTAAAATCCCAGTTTTTAAATGTCATTTTTTCGAAAAGAATTAGACTTAGGCCTATGAATAATATACGAAGTAGACGTAAAATTTTAGATAAAACTCAAAAATGTAATAGCATATAGGCTGTTTCATATATGAATAATTTTTTAAGTAGGAATATAAGTCGTCCTATATACTAATATTTATATTTAAACTTCTTCTCTATCTCCAACCCTAACCACCAAAACCGAGAACACACTACTGGGACACCTTGTATAAAAAAATGTACATTTTATGAAGTTATACAACTATTTGTCATACTAAAACTTTTTACAGGAATATTCTTTGACACTACATCAAATTTTTTCAGATACGATGCGAACTTTTTGAAAAGCACACAACAAAAAAAGTTGGTTAAAATTTTGATCATTTCAATTTTCAACAAAAAAAGATTAATATGTAATTAAACGCACACAGAAGAGATAGGGACAAGCCGGTCGCCGAGTGACGTAGATCGCTCACACCGAGTTGGGGTAATCACAGCTAATGCTACGTCCTCATCCTCATATTCGCAAATCACGAAAAAAACGTAAATATTCTGGTCTTATGATTGGCTGAAATTCGGCTCTTTGTAGTAATTGACAGTTCTGGCAGATATACATGGGAAGTTAACTCTCAATTTTTCACAGAATGCCCGGTTGTTTTTATTAAGTTAACTCTCAATTTTTCACAGAATGCCCGGTTGTTTTTATTAACAGTTAGATTTTGGCCAGGGGGGGGGGGTTTGAAACTATCAACAAAGATTTTACAATTTCACATGTCCCATACAACACAATTTTAGAGACAATATTTTCAAATTTTTGCTTAAACCAACTATCTACGGACTCGAGTTTAGTTCATCATAACTGTTGTTCCCGTATATTTATGAGAGGGGATATAGCTTATTTGTCATAGAGGCTGTCTAAAGCGTGAAGCAATTTTACAAAACAGATACAGGAATGTATTAGACAGAGCACGCCAGAACAGAAATGACATTTACATTCTTGATAAATTATTTTGAAGTACAATGATCGAAGAAATATAAACAAAGCATTTTTCCTATTTAATAATATTTTAAAAACGAAACCTTTTTTTTTTTCTGCGGTTTTTTCTACACATCGGTAGAAGTGTTAAATCTGTCTGATACTTTTACTTATCAAGAGGTTATGAACTTCATTTTACGTAGAAATTGATATATTTTTATAAATCATTCATTTCAGTTTTTGTAATTTTTGCAGCTCTTTCCCGCCGATTTTCGTGATTTTTGGCGCATTGATAGATTTTGGGTCGTTGATCTCGAATCTGAAATCAAATCGCTTCGGCGACGTTTTATTTCCGAGTTATCCTTCTTCAAAATCCAAAATTTCACTTTTTTCCTTCTTTCTTTAGAAAGTGTCCTTTCTTTTCGATTAAGAGGTAATATTAAACTATGTAACTATTAAAAAAATTTCTTTTTAATTGCGTTTTTTTTTTTTTGACTAGAAAGCAATATAACTTAAAGCAATAAAAATATAATTTTAAAATGTATGGTTTTTACATTACGTCAGAAGCAAATTATTTTTCTTAAAATAGATACAAAGCAAGAACGTAAATCACACCTGATAGTTATTAGTTACATCGGCGTTTTATTTCCGTCAGTTTAGCTCGAGCGAGCGTTATTTTTATAGCAAGATAATATGGTTTAGCCTTTTGATGCTGTTATTTTGGAAATAAATTTCGGCAAGTCTTATATCAAACTAATAGAACAGCATTACTATATGAATTTTAGTCAATTGCTCATCAAAATGTATTACAAATTTATTTTTGTACATATAAATAAATTATTAGGAAAAAATTTAAACATTATGTCGAGACAATTATGAGTGCCTTCTTTTATGACAGGATGCTCCAAATCGTTAAATAGAAATAAGCACTCCGTAATTTAGGTATCTATGTATTAATTTAAAAAGCAAATAGGTAAAGTGATTCTAAAATAGGAAATTAAAAAACATGGTATTACGATTTTTTAATAATTGTTATTATTGTCAAACATATTTTTTTTTCAAAAAAATAAAAAATAATGTTTTCCAGAGATTACAAAAAAATGCCTAAATATAACCACTTTTACAACGAAAACGAACACAAACAACAAAAAAATAATAAAGAATCTAAGTTTATCTATCTATAGCCTGGCAAGTAATTTTTTAAAGCATTTTTGCAATTATACACAACACACATATTCCCAGACATTATTTTTTGTTATGTAGACTCCTGCAAAAGTAAATATATCAGTTATAAAAAAAGTTTTAATTCTTTCGTTGGCTAACTACGTTTCACTATATACGAACAACACTTTTTCAAACTTGTTTGATCTATTACAACTTGTAAAAACTAAAGAATATTGAAAAACAATGCTTAAAAGGCGTATTTCTATCACAGAGCAATGTAACTTATTCTAAATCTGTAGACTGAGAGAGCCGGAGTACGTCACGCACCCGGTCATTGACTTTTATAGTCGGCGAGAAATTGGCGAGCGTTACGCTTACCCGAAGTAACAATCCTTTGTACAAAGTGTCTTTATTGTCATTTGTACTCCTGCTTCATGCCGACGTTGCCACTGTTCTTCAGAATTTTTATTATTTATATCTTTCATGATAGTTTTATTGACAAACCCAATTAGGTTAGCCCAGGTTCGGCGATAAAACAATCATTAAAGCTATAAAATAACACCAATAACAATAATCGGAAATCAGATTTGAAATACGCGCGCGCTCGAATGTGATATGATTGGCATATTGCTCATGAAAACTAGGATCGTGTGATCCATCCGATTAGATTAGCACCAAACCATCATTAAAACAATAATAAATAATAAAAATTCTGTTGTACAAAAAAAAAAGAACAGTGGCAATGTCGGCATGGAGGGGAACCATTTCAAATTAAGTTAATTAACTTCAAAAAAAAAAAAACTTAAGGTGGAGTTTGGAATTGAGCGTTTTTATAATTTACGCGCCAATTTGTTTAAACAATTTATAATTTAATTTATGACTCACAGTTGGAAGTGTATCTATCCACTAAACCGTGCGCAGAGCGGAGAGTTTTGCAGCGGAGAAAACCCAGACTTGCAAGACGACTTAGCGTGAAGTCAGAGGTCCGGCGGTCAATTTTTTAAAGTTCAGACAATTTGTGCATTCTTCTTTCTCAAAATCGTGTGTTCCAATGGTCTACTAGTGGTGATAATCCAATTGTAAGAGAAGGCCGGCCGGCACGTCAAGATAACGATCCCAGAACGATAGGTGAGTGGTTTTACATTTATTGCTTGTGAGCATTACGAAATTCGTGTTTTTTCATACTTTAATTAACAAGCAATATTCGAAGTATTGTGTTTTATTTTAATTTAATACCAAACATTTTGATCGTACGAGCCCAGATTAATTGAAACATCCCGTGGATTAATAGAAAGTATAAGTTTTTTATAGTGATTAAAAATAATGTTTAACTAATACCTTAACATCGTTTTCAAATCTATCGATAAAAAGTAAAATACCAGCATAGGAATTTAAAGAATTTATAAACATTACTCGTGAGACGAGAAATCTATGGTTCCGTTTTTTATGCTAAAAGAAGACTCAATAGTGGAATAAATAATTTATTTGCGAACTAGTTTAAAAATACATATCCCTTTAAAAATAAATAAGATTATTTCATTTTGAATATTGAATATTGGTGTTTATAAAAACCATTTTTATGCTGTAGACGTATTAATAATTTTGTGAATGAAAAGAGAGAATATATATGCATTTACACTGCTTGAACACATGATATCTGGTAAAGGTGTGTTTAACTGGTGGTTTGCGGTATCAGTTATTTTAATTTTCCTGAAATATTACATAATAATTTTAAAAGTTGGTTCTCTTGATTTTCTGGCACTGAATGTTTTTGAATAAAATCAAAGTTTCGGTATCTAATTCTATTTGAAAAGTAATTTAATACTTAACATAAATTTGTGTCTCCTTTTTATTTTTGTTTTTTTTTCTTTCTCGGAGAAATAATAAGATATTTGTTTAGTAACAATGTCTAAAGATACTCTTATAAAAAAAAGGAGCGTAATAATTAAAAAAGTCACCAAGTTGTATAATATTGCACAGCAGGCCATTTTAGAAGGCTCGCCAATCACAACAAAAAAAGATTTCTTTGTTCGATATGAAGGCCTTTTCGAAGATGTTTCGAAATTTGAAAGTTTTCGTTTAGATATTGTGGGGTTGCTCTCTGACGAGGAACTAGACGAACAAGATGAAGTTCAAGACGAATTTAATGATATGCAGTTTGCTATTAAATCAGTTTATCGTGATCTGACTGAAAGTCAACTTCCAGTCAAGTTCGTATAGATGTGAAAGTGTTAAATTGCCAAAAATTATTATTCCAAACTTTGATGGTGATATTAAAAAATGGCCAATATTTTTTGATATGTTCAAGTCTCTAATACACGAGTGTCAATCTCTCACTAATATTGAAAGATTTTAATTTCTTGTATCTTATTTGGAAAAAGATGCTGCTAATGTTTTAAAAATATTCCAATAACTGATGAGAATTACGAAACAGCTTACAATTCTTTGGTTAAAAGATATCAAAATGAATGTGTTCTAGTGACAGATTATTGATTGTCAGTGTATCAAGCGCCCACTTTAAAAACTAAGTCAGCTGTAGAGCTTAGGCAATTATTATCAGTGTTTAGCTGCATTAGATTTATTTGCTTTAAATAAATGGAATTTTAGAAAATTTAACCTACTTTTTCAAAAAATTGATTCGTCTCTAGAAACCACATTTGAGCTTGAATACAGCCATAAAGCTTTTCCAGAATATAACGATTTATTTTCTTTTTTGGAAAAGCATTGTAGGGCCTTGGAAAATAGTCAGTTACTTCCAAAATCAGAAATAGCGAAATAGCTAGGAGTGGTTCTGGTAAACCTGGTGTATCAGGTCAACAGAACAAACAAAATAGTCGCAGTGGAGCTGGTGATCATTCTATAAGTGGTGATGGAAGATCATTTAACTTTATGTCTAAAGTTGATAATTCAAAAAAAATTTATTTTTTGTAAACAAAGTCCTCACTCTTTGGTTAAATGTGAAGCCTTCTTGTGTGCTGATGTTAATGAACGACATTCATTCGTGAAGCATAAGAGGCTTTGTTATAATTGCTTATCTTTTGGCCATGCTTTAGATAAATGTGAAAGTTTATTTGCGTGTCGAGTTTGTCAAAAAAGACATCATACTCTCCTTCATAAACAAATGATATTGGGAATCCTAAGATAAAGGATGATGTTTCATTAGATAACAATCCTAGTGAAAAAAAATTAAAGGTGTTTTCTAGTAGATATATCTCTCAGAAATCAATGCTGTTTGCTACAGTTACAGTGTCCGTGTTAAGTTCTAACGGTGACTATCTAAAATTTAGAGCCCTTCTAGATTCCGCTAGCCAGCCTACCTTTATCAGTGTTGATTGTGTTAAAAGGCTAGGTTAGGAACCTGTAGAGTCTACTACGTCAAGGTCTTAATCAGATGTCTATGAAATCCCAATGAGTTTCTGCTATAGGAGATGGTCTTATTTAAAAAATTTTGAGCTTAGCTTGGCGTAGATATGCTTTCCCAAATTATACTACCAGGGTTTCATAAAGCACAAAATGGTGGTCCTTGTGCTATGAAGACCACTTTTGGTTGAGTACTTTTTGGATCGGTGGAGTCGGTACCTGTCGATAAGGTTCTAACTTGTGCCACCACTTTACATTCTTCTCTTAACGAAACTTTAAAGAAGTTTTGGGAGCTTGAATCTGTCCCTAAATCTAACAGTGTGTCAGAGGAGGACAGGGTGTGTGAAAGTATTTTCAGTGAAACGTGTAGGCGTGATCCAACAGGGAGATATATAGTGCATCTGCCATTTCGTGTGCTTCCTCCCTCGTTGGGTGATTCAAAAGTGCCAGGCATGAAGTTTTTAAGTTGCTTGAAGGCAAGCTTGAGAGAAATCCTAATTTAAAACTTCTTTATAGTGAATTCATGCAAGATTATCTTGACCAAGGTCACATGCCTGAAGTCCATCCATTAAGTTGTCAAAGTGAGGGTTTCTATATACCACATCACTGTGTGCTTAAGCAAGATGGAGGAAAAAGTAAACTTCGTGCGGTGTTCGACGCAAGTGCGAAGTCTACCAGTGGATGTTCTTTGAACGATACCCTGTTCATCGGACCTAAACTTCAAAATGAAATAGCCTCTTTACTCTTATACTTCCGTATATTCAGTGTAGTATTTACTGCGGATATTAAACAAATGTATCGGCAAATATTAGTAACTGAAGAACACCGTAATTTTTAGCGCATTTTGTGGCGTTTCGATACGGCAGAAAATATTAAGGAGAATCAGTTGAATACAGTGACTTACGGCGTTTCTTGAAGCCCCTATCTAGGCATTAGGTGTTTGCTACAATTAATGCAGCATTATGCTGCTGAGTTTCCATTATTGGAGCCAGTCCTTAAGAACAGAATCTATGTGGACGATGTAATAATTGGTTCATCCTCGGTTGCTGAAGCATTAGAGCTAAAAAATCAGTTTATCGAACTTCTTTCGCGTGGGGGATTTGAGTTGAGAAAGTGGGCCAGCAATAATACCAATATTTTAAATTTAATCCCAGCTGCACATCAGCAGAATATTTCCTTTGGTGATAGTGACAACACTGGTGTAAAGGTACTCGATTTACAGTGTCGCCATTGAAAAGAACCTCTATTCCCAGATTAGATCTCTGTGCAGCATCTTTGTTGACTGAATGTTTTGAGTTTGTGAATGAAAATTTGACGGACATTCAGGTGGAAAAGGTTTATGCCTGGTCTGACTCAACTGTTGCGTTGGCCTGGATAAGGTCTCCCCCATATAGGTGGAAAACCTTCGTGGCCAACCGTGTGGCTCAAATTCAGGAGAAGGTGCCTCCTCACCTTTGGTGACGTTGACGGAAAATTGAACCCGGCAGATGTTTCGTCACGTGGAATATTTCCGGAACATATTGTCTCACATGCGTTGTGGTTGGCGGGTCCCCCTTGGCTTCGCAAACGTGAATCTAATTGGCCATCAAACGTGAGTGGCACTCTTCCCGAGGAGGTATCTATTCAGGGGAGGAAAATTGTCTGCGTAGTTTCTACTCACCAGATTTTTTAGGTGATCTTCTGAAAAGGTTTTTTTCCTTATCAAAGTTGCAAAGAATAATTGCATATTGTATACGTTTTGTTCGAAATTTGAGAAAACTGAAACCTTCTCGTGAATTAGACAGTTTATTTGCTCGTGACCTCTATCATGCATTGGTGGGATTGTGAAGTTAGTACAGGGACAAACCTTTAAATTGGATCTTGTAAAACTTCAGCAAGGTACGGATTTCTACAGCGACAACGGAACTAATTTTGTTGGCGCAAATAATACTTTGTTGTCATATTGTAAGGAGTGTTCTACATTAGCGATAAAATGACACTTCAACCCCCCTGCTTCGCCACATTGGGGTGGAATATGGGAAAGTGCTGTGCGCTCTGTAAAAACTCATTTGTTGCGCGTGGTTGGTTATCAAATTTTGTCTTTTGAAGAGTTGACCACTTTGCTCGCTCAAGTGGAGGCTTTGCTCAATTCGCGGCCACTGTGTAGTCTCAGTCCGGACCCCAATGACCTTATGAGTCTAACTCCGGGTCACTTCTTGACTACAGAGCCTTTGACAACCCCTCCCGATGAAAATCTTCTTCATGTGTCTCTGACTAACGACTAAGTCGTTGGCAGTTGGTTCAACAGCTTCATCAGCACTTTTGGAAGCGATGGCACATGGAATACCTCCATACGTTACAACAAAGGTCCAAGTGAAATACCCTACAACAACCTCCTGATAGTAGAACCTTGGTTGTACCAAAAGATCCAAATCTTCTACCCATGCAATGGTTGTTGGGAAGAATAGTTAAGGTATATAAAAGTTCTGATCGTGTAGCTAAAGTGGGTCAAATTCAAACTGTTAAAGGTCTTATTGACAGGCCTCTAGTCAAATTGTGCCCTCTGCCAAATCAATAGACCTTTGTGTCGTCTTTTCCATGTACTTTTTTGGTTTATTGTTTAAGTTTATGCAAAAAAAAACAAAATGTTATTTTTGGGGGGCGGAATGTTTGGAATTGAGCGTTTTTATAATTTACGAACCAATTTGTTTAAACAATTTATAGTTTAATTTATGCCTCACAGTTGATAGTGTATCTATCCGCTAAACCGTGCGCAGAGCGGAGAGTTTTGCCGCGGAGAAAAACCAGACTTGCATGACTTGACTGACTTAGCCTAAAGTCAGAGGTCCGGCGGTCAATTTTTTAAAGTTCAGACAATTTGTGCATTCTTCTTTCTCACAATCGTGTGTTCCAATGGTCTACTAGTGGTGATAATCCAATTGTAAGAAAAGGCCGACCGGCACGTCAAGATAACGATCCCAGAACGGTAGGTGAGTGGGTTTACACTTATTGATTGTGACCATTACTAAATTCGTGTTTTTCATTTTTTCATACTTTAATTAACAGTCCATATTCGAAGTATTGTGTTTTATTTTAATTTAATACCAAACAGGTTGGTTGACGTGGTGTAAAAACCATATATTTTGAAAAAATGTTTTTATTGCTTTATTATTGTATTTTTTTGTCAAAAGAACGCAATAAATTAGACCTTTTCTAATCTACACAGTTTAACATCAGTTCAATAAAATGTATGCTAAAAGGAAGGACATTTCCTAAACAAAGGACGGAATTATTAAAAAATGACGGAAATCGGCGAGGGAGCTGTAGAAAAAATTACCAGTTTTTTATATATAATATTAGGCCCAAAAGAATAATTTACGGACAATATTGAATAAAAAATATCTTTTTTACTTTAACGAATCACTTTGCTTGGTATCAATTGAAAGTTAAAGATAAAAGCAATCTTCTAGCCATACTTCCGTTTTTACGTTTTTAAAAATGACCATAAGTGATTGAGCCATAAATAAACTCCAAAAGCGAACAATTTTTAAATGACCGATCATTTGTCAACACTACATAAAACGCGGGATTTCATTTTCTGGTACTGTTGTTTTTATATTGAGTCGTGACCATGTTGCTTTATTTACAGAAAACCTAACCAATTCTAACCTGCGCTAATACGCATTTTTATTAATTGTAAGTTTTGTTAAAAACCAAAAAAAAAGTTAATGGTTATACACCTTAACGGGGATTCGGACGAGTACATATGAGCTACATCTATTGTGCTTACAAATGTATCAGAAACCGAGTCTAGCACCAAACAGTTATCTAGAAAATACGATTTTACAGAAAAGCGCAACCCGATCGACGTGCTTCACGTGCTAGTCCAAGCTGCGTTCTCGGTCTTGCGTCTGTGGCTTTCTCTTGAGAGTCGAATCAGTACTCAGTAGAATATTTTAAAAACACACTGTCGGTAAGTAAGTTGGAGGGAGTAAGCCTTTGCGAGATTCGTGCATTGTGCTGTGCTCGGATCGGCAACCGACGTAATGTTAATTTAATTTAAAAAAATAGATAGGTATGAGTTTTGTGTAATATTTTTATTTTTTGTTACATTAATTAAAATGTTCATTATATACTATTCTAAGCAATATATTATATAAAAAAGGTGTCGCTTTATTATTTCAAAAATAAGATTCTATTATATTAATATATTAATAAAAAAATATATAAATATATATAACTGGCTTTCAAATACACAAAGCAAAGCACATTAAACAATCCGTGTTGTGATTGGTGAAATTCGGAGAGTCTTTAAAGTTTTGTCTTATTATTCAGACGAGAATTTAAATACACCAGAGTGATCTGCCAATCTGAGGGATTCTCAGCAGCTGAATGCACAACCAAACACAATATGTATTATTTTATTATAAATATACTTTATTATTATTTATCATTGTAGGCATCTATATTTCTATGTACATTTTAAATAAAAATAGATGCAGTGCTACTTCACCAGGAAAAATAAACAAGCAAACATCTAACTTTCTTTATTATATATCTCTTAAAATTTTAGTTTTTACATTCATTTATTCACCTAATTGGTAAAAAATAAACTGTACCTTCCGAATAAATATTTTACTTGACCGTTGGCGCATGTCTTTTTAAAACTTTCAATCGAACTTTATTATAACAACTATAACAGTGGCGCAAAACGCTTTGACTTTGCTGGAGGTGCTATGTTTAGTTTACGATTTTCCTACTATGTTGTCATGACAACGCGTACGTGATGACGTCGAGCCCAGCGCCGTACAACGCTCTCGGTGAATTGCAGGAAAAGTACACTATACCCACGTGTCGTTCAGTTTGCAGTGGTTGTTTACTTTTATTTTCGAGGATTTCGCTGCAATCGGTGAGTTCCTTTGCAGTTAACTTGACTGTTTTGTGTTATATTTATTTATGGTGTTGTTACAACTTCAAATTCGAAGTTAGTAAATGTAATTGTTCAAGACTGGAATAAATTAAAAGACGTTTTTGAATTTATTACAAACTGTGACAAATCTGATGAAAAATCAATTCCGGCTTGCGAAAGGATTTTTAGGTGAGATGAACGGTTTTGAATTCACGTTTCTGGCATTAGTGTTTAATGACATTTTCTCAATCATGGACATACTATTTGACGTTCTTCATAAAAAATTGCTTGACATTCATTTTTGCATATCCATTATAAAACGCTGTCGTGGGGCGCTCTGTAAAAAAAGAAATGAACATTTTTTTAATACCATGTTTGATAAAGCAAATTCTATTACAGAAATAAATTATTACAAACGTAAGCTTGCTAAGCTTTCACCTGAAGAAATTGGGGCTAAGTATAGAATCCTTTTTTATGAAATATCGGACCATATTTTAATAGAAATGACACTAAGATTTCAAGACTGTGAAATACTTACATTTTCATGTTTGGCAGATTCTGCTAAATTTTCCGAATATAGTTTAAATTTTTCCGACTGGCCCGTTTGAAAATGTATTACAGTTATATGGGGAAATATTTTCAAAAAGTCAACGACTTAAAAATGAGCTTGGTCTTATTTTTGCCAATGGATAATTGGAATATACCGCTGCAAGAGCAAGTGAAAAAAATTAATAAAAATAAATATATTTTTAAAAGCATATAAATTGTTTTGCCTTATTTTGATAATACCGTCGACAAGTGTTTCAGTGGAAAGAAGTTTTTCTTGCGTCAAATGTGTAACAAGTTATTTAAGAAATACAATATCTCAAGAAAGACTTACTTCTCTTGGCAATATTTCAATTCAAAAGGAATTTCCGGAGGAGATTAGGGCAACTCATCCATTTTATAAGGATGTTATAAATAAATTTGCTGCTATGAAGGATAGGAGAATTGATTTAGTATACAAAATTTAGGTAAGTCGTAAAAAAATATTCTACCCCCTCCACATATAAAAAAACTCTGGAAAAAAATTTATTGCTATATTTTCTTGCTTCATTTGCACTTCACTTACTTTTTCACCCGCGAGCCGCCACTGGTGTGTCACTATTTTTGAATTTTAGTAAAAATGTTAGTAGTGTAACTAACAGGACACTGGAACAAATTTCTAATAAAACTTTTGTCATATTTTTATTTTTTTTAATTTTTAGAATATTTAGTATATCTTATGTTATATTCTTTGACTCAGTTATATTTAAGTAACATTTTAGAAATATTCGTTCTAAAATCGAAGTAATTTGAAAGATCGTTTATATTGTTTATATATGTGAGCTTTTCTAAAATAATACCGTTGTATGTGCATGTATATAACATAATATATATATATATATATATATATATATATATATATATATATATATATATATATATATAATGGCTTTTGTATTTTTATAGGGGTAGTGCATATGTAAAAAAAAGATGCAATCATGTTTCGACGTACATAAAGCTTTTAACCGTTATTTAGAATGACAGTTTTATACTATTAGCAGACATACATAGGTACAGCAAACCGATTTAAGTTAGGTACTGACTAGAACATAAAGGTTGCGTTCCTAATTTTTTATTATTTAAAGTGAGAGTGATTTTATTTAAAGATGACTACTCTTGGTGAAATTCCGATATATAACCAGCAGTAAGTTAAAAATAATTCAAGCCTTACATATTGCGGCGTATGAAGAACAAGGTCAGCCCAGGACGGCAAGGAAAATATATGTAAGTTTACTGGATGCAACGTAGACTTAGAATCGGAAGAATATAATGAAAAGGTAAGCCAAGTAAAAGAAAATTTAGAATTAAATGATCTGGTAGTTGTGTGTCACATTCTGGATTTGGACCACGCAGGAAGTCATGATGACAACAATCGTGTATGGTCTTTCTTAAATGATTTAAAACTGGATGAGAATGCCGTTCAGGAACAAGAAGAGTGAAAGAGAAGATGACAGTGAAAAATCGTCTAGTGAGGAAGAAATACCGTTGACTCAGCTGTTTACCCGAGTGAAACAGAACTCCAAAAGAACTGATTCATTTGCTTTAACATTTAGGGACGTTGAAGATAGCATCAGACCATTTGATGGAAAGAACGGCTATCCAATAAACGAGTGGATTTCGGATTTTGAGGATATAGTAGAAGTCGCAGGTTGGAACGATTTACAAAAATTAATTTTTGCCGAAAAATCATTGAAGGGACTAGCTAAGCTTTTTATACAGTCAGAAAAATGTATCAGATCTTGGGGAAACTTGAAAAGTAAATTGATAGAGGAATTCGATGTACATATCAGTGTATCCGATCCTGCTACTAAAGTAATACTCTATGGAGCTAAAAAATTTTCAGTGTTCAAGGAAAAAGTAAAGCTCTATGAACAAATTAAATCTGCAAGTTCCATTGCAGGGAAAGGAAGATATTAATTTTCGAACAAGAACCATAGAAAAGGTGATAGGAGGGAAAACCAAAATACTTCTGGAACAAAGGTAAATGTTTATTTCAATTGTGGTGGAAAGGGTCATAAATCTAGTGGTTGTCCAGACAAGCAAAAAGGAGCAAAATTATTTAGGTGCAACAGTTTTGGTCATTTATCCTTTAAATGTTCAACGAAAAACTTAGGGAATACCACGGTAAGTACTATTGACGTGTTACCAAAAAATGGAGTCACTTTAAAGATAGATGAAATACAGTTTTGTGCGTTATTAGATACTAGTCGTGATTTAACGGGTTTAAGAAAAAACCTATATGAAGATCATTTTTCCCACATACCTTTGAACAATGACTCAATTTCATTAAAGGGTATTGGATTGAACAAGGTAGCCACTTTAGGATCCTTTTGGCAGACAGTTACTGTCAACGATGAAGAAGTATCTTTAAGATTTTATTTAATACCAGTTAAGCGGAAGCGTCCAGCTCTAAAGCCATAATCGGGAATGACATTTTATTTCAAGTAAACGTGTGCATAGCTGAAAATGGAATAGTATTGCATAAAAAGGAGAAGTCAAAATTTTTAATGCAAATTTTCTTAGATGAAGAAAACCAAACAGAAGGTGTAGATATACAACACATAAAAAATGAAAAATGTCGCAAAATGGCATTCGCATTACATAACAACTATAAACCTGAACACTGTATGTAAAACCACCGACATTAAAATAACTATTGTTTTGAAAGATGAAGAACAAATTTATCAGCATCCTAGGCAATTAGCACTTAGGAGATCGTCGAAGAGCAAATTGAAGACAAGACAAGAATCTGTTGTGATTTCAGAAAGCTTAACAAGCAGGTTCTTAAAGTTCGAATTCCTCTTCCCCTTATTGAGGACGTATTAGACCGCTTACAGCAAGCCAGATATTTTGGTAAAATTGATTTAAGGAACGAATTTTTTCATGTTCCGGTTTCAGAGAATAGCATTAAGTACACGTCGTTTGTTACACATAATGGACAATACGAATTTCTTAAATATCCATTTGGTCTCTGTAATAGTCCGACAGTTTTCCATAGATTTATTTGTCATATATTCAGGGACTTAACGGCACAAAATATTATAATGTATTACATGGATGACCTAATAATTCTGAGCGCTAACGAAACCGAGGTAATTCAATGACTAAAAATCGTTCTAGACGTGGCAAAAGACTATGGTCTTGAAATTAAATTAAATGCCAGACTTTGAAAGAAAAGGTGGAATTTTTGGGACTCATAATTGAAAATGGATCAATTCGGCCGTCTAAAGAAAAGACTATAGCTATTAGCACATTTTCGGAACCTACAACATGCAAGCAGATCCATTCTTTTCTTGCCCTTACGAGTTATTTTAGGAAATTTATCGTTGGTTATGCAGTAATTGCAAAGCCGCTTAGTGATCTACTAAAGAAAAATCATCCGTTTCAATTCAAAGAAAAAGAAGCATTTTCAATACTTAAGGAATTGCTAACATGCGAACCTGTACTAGCTTTGTACAAACAAGAAAACGAGATAGAATTACATACTGATGCTAGCAAACACGGTTACGGAGCATGTTTGCTGCAAAAGTCAGATGTGGATAACAAATTTTACCCAGTCTACTATATGAGTAGGAAAACGACTCTAGCCGAGGAAAAATACAGCAGTTATGAGTTAGAAGTACTTGCTGTAATCCAGGCAGTGAAGAAATTTAGAATATACTTATTGGGGCATAAACTTAGAATTATAACTGTTTGCTCCGCATTTGAACGCACAATGAATAAGAAAGATCTAACGACAAGAGTAGCTAGATGGGCTCTTCTCTTAAAAGAATATTCGTACAAAATTGTACATAGGAAAGGCACCCAGATGTCGCATGTGGACGCTTTGAGTTGTTGCACAGCAAATATTTTTGCTATAACTGAAGATCTCACCGAAGACGTTGGAATGTTGAGACGAGTGCAGATAGCACAAGATAAAATACGAATATGTTCAAAGCATTAAAAAAGTTTTAGAGACTGATGAAAACAATAACAATTATTTTTTACGCAATGACATTCTTTATTGTTATGATGTTGGACGAGAATGTTTATTCATTCCGAAAGCGGTGCAAACTGAAGTTATTAGGAAAGACCATGAAATTGGACATTTTGCATTTGCGAAAACAGAAGAGGTGGTCAGAAGACAATGCTATACTAGTTAAAAGAAAAAATACTGACTTGTATAAGAAACTGCGTTCCTTGTATTTTGGGCAGTAGCAAAGAAGGCAAGAAAGAGGGACTTCTACACCCAATACCAAAAATTAAAGGACCATTGCATACATATCACATTGACCTTCTGGAACCGCTGCAAAGCACCAATGAAAACTATTGTCATATTTTTGTTGTTATAGACGACTTTTCCAAATTCACATGGCTCTATGCGACGAAGTCTACAACAACCAAAGAAGTCATAAACTCTTTACCGAAACAACAGAAGCTATTTGGAAATCCCGAAAGGATAATCAGCGATCGAGGTATTGCATTTACGTCCGACGAGTTTAAAGAATACTGTGCAACGAAAGGCATAAAACACACCCTAATTACCACCGGCGTTCCGAGAAGCAACGGCTAGGTCGACCGAATACTTACTAAATTAAGTTTAGAAGAATCTGGTAAATGGTACAAATATATTAATCGGGTGCAAAAAGCATTGAATTGCACAATACAAAAAAGTATTGATGCTACACCTGTTGAAGTACTTATAGGAACTAACATGCGCAGCAAAGAGGACATCCTCATAAAAGAATTTCTTGATCAAGAAATAATACGAGAGTCCGATGAAAGCAGGAATAAAATCTGGGAAGACTGTAAAAAACAAATATGTAAAGTTCAAGAAGAGAATAAACATCGTTACAAGTTGAGAAGAGTGAAAGGAAGAAAATATCAAGAAGGACAATATTAGTAGAAAATACTTAGGACCGTATGAAATTCTATGATCTAAAGAGAACGAACGGTATGGGGTATTAAAGGTAGGACATCATGAAGGACCGATGCATACTTCCACTTGTTCAGAATATCTGAAACCGTCGATTGAGGGCGAACCGAGTCAGATTCGATTTCGGATGGCCATGTGTAGGCATCTATATTTCCATGTATATTTTAAATAAAAACCTATTTAGTCATTGTTTCAAGGCATCCTAAATAAGAGTACAATTTTATCAATTAGACTAAACAAACGTGACGATACGAGGTAACCACTTAAAACGCAAAGACGGGTACGAAAGGCGAACCAAGTGTCAGTTAGAAAGTAGGGCTTTAAAGACGTGTGCCTGTTATTTTTAACTCAAGAAGACGCGGAAAAATAACTAAGACGGGTTATTTTTCTAGTAACGGTGTAGTCGAGACGCGATTGCATATTTACTAACTGATAATTGTGATATGTAGTAAGTCGAGAAGTGAAGTCGCTCTAGTGTGCTACTTAATCGATCTTAAGTTGTTAGTGTTCTGTTTATTGTGACGCAAGTTTAGTAATATAATTGTAAATATTAGTGTATCTTTTACATTTCTCTATTTCTTTATTATACATTTTAAATTGCAAATGAGTGTTATGTTCGGTATATTGAGGAAATTGAGGAGGAAGTTCAAAGGGACCCAAAAAAGTTCTGGAATTATATAAATACCAAGACTAATTGTAACGAAATTCCAGATAAAGTTAAATATAACAATAAATATGCAATAAATGACATTTCTATTGCCAATATGTTTGCCAAACGCTTCTCATCGGTTTATGTCCCATGTCAGAACTTTAAGAATAATCTTGAGTATGACAATCTTTGCATGAACACAAGTCAGTCAATAACTTCTTTCTATATAAAAATCTCTGATATTCTTGAACGACTTGAACAAGTAACTTTAACTAAAGGTCCCAGTCCTGATGCTACACCACCTCTATTCCGCAGGAATTGTTCATTTTTACTTGCACGTCCATTATGGTTAATTTTTAATATGTCATTGTCAAAAGGAGTTTTTCCTGTTGTTTAAAAAAAAGTTTTGTTGTACCAGGTTTTAAGAATAAAGGTGATAGAGATGAAGTTCAAAATTACAGGCCTATATCAATTATCTCCCAAATTCCAAAGTTGTTCGAATCCATAATTAATGATTACTTGACAAATGTCTTTAAAAATATTATTACAACAAAGCAACACGGTTTTGTGGAGGGTAGATCTATAACAACAAACCTACTCATATATGAATCGGCCATATCAAAGGCCTTGGAAGCAGGGTGCTCTGTAGACTCGGTGTATACCGACTGCTCCAAGGCTTTGGATAGGGTAGATCATTCAATTCTAAAATATAAACTACGAATGTATGGTCTGGGAGGAACTTTTATGAATTGGATAAGCTCCTATTTGATTAATCGACAACATATTTTTAAAATCAATAACACCTTCTTCTCTGATTCATTTATTGCATCATCTGGGGTGTCACAAGGAGCACAACATGCTACACTTCTTTTTAACTTATTTATTAATGATGTAGTTGACTGCTTTCACTTTAGTTAAGTGCTAGTATATACAGATGATATAAAAATCTTTATCTGTTCAGACTCAAAAGATTCCCAACAGAATATGCAGAATGATTTATCTAGGTTTGAGAAATGGTGCTCAGAGAATAGAATAAGTAAATTATATGTATTTTACCTGTTTGATGGATTGGGCATGTCCCGTAATAAATAAATAAATTGTCCGGACGCCTGTTTAATTTCTTTTAGACACTTAATAAATATTTTACGTTATAGCCTTAATAACGTTTTTATTGACAAAACTGGTGCTAATCCGTAACGGATATAGGTTTTGTTAAAAAAGAAAATAGCAAATCCGGCTCCTTGTTTCAATATAGATACACTTTTTTACCTAACGTCAAAAAACACTTAATAAGGGCTAATCAAAACGCAAACCGTTTTTTTTTAAACACAACTACATAAAAACTAATAGGTCTTGTTTAAAAAAATTAAAAGTCTGGTTCTTTATCTATATAGATATATTTTTTACATCACCTTAAAAAAAACTTAACCAGGTCTAATCAAAACGCAATCCGATTTTTAAAACATAACTAACTACATACAAAATTATAAGTTTTCTGAAAAAAAGTCATCGTCGTACCGGGGACTGGAACGCATGCTACTCAAGCACCCTACTACAGAGCAAGCTGGCTTCATAAAGAAAATTTGTCGTCTTTCTTTGTACTCTGCCGAAATAAACCCTTATAAGAATCAACTATTCTAAATATAAAATGGCTTACAGGGTACGTTATGTTGGGCCAATACGTCACGTGACTCAATCGTGGATTTTGATTGGAGAGTCACTGTCACTAAATACTGGTCTTATTCGGAGTATAAACAAGGCCGTTAACTGGTTGAGTACCAAGGTATCTGTGACTGCTAGATTCTATATAAAATGAAAATAATACAAACATCAGAAATTTAAATATTTAACAACTATAAGGAGTAGCGTATAACATAAGAAGCCTTATTACGGAAAATTCGTACATTAGACATGGCTGGCAAACAATATGCAGTTTAGTATACCGCTTGTTATTGGTTGATTATGAGACACATTTACAAACTAGTAATCAGCATGCGTATCCGCATTTATAGGCTATTATTCGTTATCGTGTTCCGGTCTAAAACCATTCTGGGTTGCTCTGGAGACCACTTTGAGAGCTTAAAAGGAATACACTAAATCAGGTTTGGAAACGGAATATAGCTTTATAATTTAGATATTTTAGACATTAAGAAAAATTTGAACAATTGACAGTCTAAATTTAATACTACTACTACTACTATTGAATACGAGGTTAAGCTTGTTTATGAACGTAGCATAAAGACGCGGTAATTGTCAAAAATTATCAGCTTTTGCAAATCGCAATACACTTCTATACATAATCAAGGCTTTAGATTAGATTTGTTAAGAAATACTCGTCACAGGTACGAGCTAGGAACAGCTTGTCACAGGTATTGGATCTCAAACATATCGGTTACCGTTCCTACACCTAGTATTTTTACCAGCTTGCCGCCTGCGATCCCGCGAGGCGCAGATATTTAGGTACGCAACAACACGTCTTCCATTGGACGAAAAAGCTCTTCGGGCTTCGGCTTTTCTCGGCGGGCCGTCGGGCGGCAGCGTGGAAAAAGCCCCTCCCATAATGTTTTATTTACAGTTGAATCGATCGGCTTCTGTGTGTCTTTCTTTAACACATTCATTTTTTAAACAACGAAATAAATTAAACTGAATTATAACAACTGCATTACTGTTGTAATACATTAGCAAGTATATCCGCTGTGACTGAAACGCTTGTCACAGGTATTTTATTCTATTCTGCTCCTGCTCCGCTAAACCAGTATTTCTATATGACTAGTATTTTTCCTACAAAAGGAACGATATCGTAATTAGAAATCTACGAATTAGATTATTCGCAAATCAGGCGAAAATATTAACATATTTTAGATTTGATAGTTTTAATAGGTGAATCTTAAAATATTTAGCACAAAAAAGATTAAAAATGTTTTTTACAAAGCCAGTTTTTATGACAAAAATACCAAGGCCGTTTTAAATATAAAGGAAATTTACAATTTAGAAGCTTACAAACGAAATTTGTAAAAATGTGAGCCAATTCGTTCATTTACTTTTTTCGAATTTGCACGGAATAGGTACGGTTTTGATGACATATATAATCATAATAAACGAGCCGCTGGCTGCGATACTCGAAACCGCGTTTAGTCACGGTTTCAACGACTCGAGCCTCCAAGCTGGGAAAAGTATTTTGTCACAGGTATCTGTAACAGGTATGGACTTGGAACAGAAACAGGACGTACCTGTTACAACAAAATACTGATTTTCGTCATCTCTACTTTAGATAGATACTATTTTAACCAGTTGGTAGGATAATTTTAGTTTTCACCGTACGGCAACACAGCACAGGATTCCCGTCAAAATAAATTTGTTAAATGACAATTGACATGACAGTCATCATGACATTGCGTTATCATTAAATATTTATTACTTTTGTCGGTTCATACCCATACTATTATTTCCTTTCTTGATTGTTGGCGTAGAAACTATATACAATGGTAAATATTTTCTAAAACATATATTAATTAGATTTTAATACATAGTTGTGTTTTAGAGTTTTGGACTTCCCTCAATAAAGTGCAAGCCAGACTACCCTAGGAAATATGATTTTGAGGAAGGCCAATTTGGGGTCCCTAATATTATGAAAACGGGATTAGCATCAGCCAAAAGTTCGTTGGAAAATGCCCATCCATTAGTTCACTCGGAAAGGAATGTAAGTTAATTTTCCCATTTTCTCTTACATGAAAACTCAGACCTATGGATTGGCAAATTAAGTAGGAAGTAGCGCAAATACAAAATCTCAGAATTATGTATAAGAAACCTAGAATCGTTTATATATTTCTTTTTCTCTTTACTAATAGTAATGCTTCTGATAATTATTTACTTTTTACACCATCGCCGATTTTGATCATTTGTGATATACAGGTGGATTTTGGCGCCCTGAAGTAAAGTTTATTTGGTCACTTTTCGTTTTCAAGTTAATGATCCTCAAAGTTATGCATTATTACTGGATTTATACAGGCAAATAAAATAAAAATAACAGGAGTTAAATTACAAGAATGCTATTAGACCATTTATACAGACTAATTAGATGGAATAACATAACAGATGTCCTTGAGATATATTCCACGTGATCTGTACATCTGAGGTGTTGGTCAATAAATATTCCGAGGTATTTTGTCTTTGCTACTGCTTGAATTTCAAAAAGTATATTGTTATCACAAGTTATCTTGTTAATAGTTTTATTTTTACTGAGGTTATGGAGAAAAATATGTAATTTGTTTTTTACTGACATTGAGTGACAGTCCACGAGAATCCAGCCAGTTTTTAACTTTTTTAAACTGGATTTCAGTTTTGGTTCTAGTTTCCTCCCAGGTGTTACCAGAAAAAACAATAGCAGTATCGTTTGCATATGATATGATTGTGCCATTAGAGTTTAAGTCCTCTATCATTTCTTCCTTTAAAGGATGCCCAATTGAAATGTTATGGTTTACCAATATGATGGAAGGCGGTAAATAAGTAAGATATGTTAGTCACCAGACGCAATACACTCACCTAATATCGACCCAATAATATCTCTTAATGATGACTATTGCTAGCTCTAGTCGGGTAGGTTCAGATTCTTCTTTCTCGTTACTCTAACTATACTTCTATATCACAATCTCTTACTTTAGATATAATATTTAAGTTGAGCTCCACCAAGTTTTAATTTAAGTTAAATTTAACTTGGAAAAAAAAAAGTTGCATTGGATCTAACCACTATCAATAGGTAAAGACTTATCTTGATCAATTGAAAACCAACACGTTGGAAACAATGACTTTTATTGTTTAATTCACAAAAAAATTCAGTGACTTATCCCAAAAAAAAAAAGTAAATGTACTGAACAAAAAAAAAATGATGATGACCATACCAAAACCTTGCCAATGGTTTGTCTTTAAAGCTCCAAAATAATCCCAATGAACTACAAAGGTTCAACTTTATACAAAAACCCTGAAACAAGAATTGTCCCATATAGAAAAATCTCTACAATAAAGTTTGGAATATAATTCCAGACAAAACAGCACACAATATATACAAGAATATAAGACAAAATTCTTACCTCATTGTAGCTACGAGGGTACCAAAAAAAAATTGCTTGATGAGCACCAATGTTAAGACGACCGATGTTAGTGGCACTTGGAAGTAATTAAGACAAAATCGCCATGTAGGCCGTAAAGTTGAAACCCAAAATTTACTAAACCATAATATTCAACTTCACTTCGTCATCGGATCCTTCTAATCTCCCATTTGGAATGGAATTTAGTTAACAATCAAAAAAAAAATTCAGAACATCCGACACTTCTGATGTTTATGAGAGTTGGTTTAGTTTAGTTTAGTTTATTGATGTCATCATACAAATGTATTTACACAAGTCAAATATAATAGAATAAAACAGTAATTTTAAAAAATGCCAAGTTAAGGAAGTTAGTAAATACTAATTTAGAAAGAAAAATACAAATATTTGGACTAAAACTAAGATAAAATATGTTATAACAAGATAAAATATATTATATTAGGGAACAGCTACTAACACTTAAAACATCAAGAAACAATTAAAAATGAAAATCTACAACACTACACATTAAAATGGATATTATCATGAATGTACAGAAATAAAATATGACACGATTACACATTAAATTCAAACGACATGTATTCATCTGTTGAATATAAAGCCTGTTGGATCAGCAATTGTTTGATTTTTATTTTGAAGTTCTTACTGGGAAGTCCCCTAAACACTTCAGGTAGTTTATTATAGTACCCCACTCCTAAATGTTCAGGTCCATTCTGACACCTCCTGAGTCTGGAATAGCCAGGCACTAAATTCCCATTATTTCTCGTATTGTAATTATGTACATCACTGTGTTTGGGATACTGGTGGATATTATTGTGAACATACACAAGGTTCTCATATATATAAATGGATGGAAAAGTCAGTATCCCAAGTCGCTTGAATGCATTTCTGCAGTCATCCCTATAAGGCAATTGAGCCAAAATACGCACAGCTCTCCTCTGCATTCGAAAGACCAGGAATCTAGAGCCTGAATGACTCCAAGCCAACACAGCATAAGATAGAGCACTGTGGCACAGAGAGAAGTATGTGCTCCTAAGAACATCTCCAGAAACACATGAGGCTAAGTTTCTAAGCACAAATATATTTCTACACAGACAACCACATACTGACTCTGCATGATCCGTCCACAGCAGCTTAGAATCCAGAAGTACACCCAGAAACCTCACTAGTGTTTGGTCTTCCATTGTTGGGACACCTGTCGTAGAAAAAGCCATGTGGTTGGTCTTCTCAACATTTAGATACAGCCCATTGGCAGAAAACCATGACTCCACATTAGACAATGCCTGCCCCGACCTAGCCACTGCATCTTCAACATTTTTTTCCCTTATTAAGAGGGTAGTGTCATCAGCGAACAGCGTAAAATGCAGCCCACTGCCACTAGAAGGCAGATCATTTATAAAAATGAGAAACAATAGAGGCCCCAATACAGATCCCTGTGGGACTCCCGCAGATACAACACCGCTCCCAGAGACAACACCACCCACTTTTACTACCTGGGTCCTATTGTGCAAGTACGATCTTATTAGATGTAGGGCATTTGGAAGAAATTAGTGGTACTCCAGTTTCCGCAGCAGCAGGTCATGGGAGACACAGTCAAACGCCTTACTTAGATCGCAAAAGGTTGTGAAGGCTATTTCATGATTTTCAAAGGCATCACTTATTTGTCCCACAAGATCCAGCACTGCTGAAGCTGTTCTTTCTAGTACTTAGCCTTTCCTGAACCCATGTTGACAGTCTGAGAACAGCTGGTTACACTCAAAGAAGTCACACATTCTCTGTGCCATACATTTTTCAATTATTTTTGAAAAACAAGGTACTAGGGAAATTGGCCTGAAGTTAGAGGGATCACACTCCTTACCTTTTTTGTGGATTGGTATTACAACACCTTTTTTCAGAATATCTGGGAATATACCCTCTGAAAAACAACTATTGATTAGCTTGGTAAGTGGGACTATGATCAAATCTTTTATCCCCTTAATAATGGTAACAGCCAAACCGTAGACATCTCTACTTTTGTTTTGCCTAAGGGAAGTTAAAATATCTCTGACCTCGATAAATGATACATCTTTGAATTGAAATTTTGTATGTGCCACTGTTGGTGCACTCTTAAGGCATTCCAATGGATCAACATTTATATGTTTTATATTTTCCTTAATTTTATTAGCTACACTGATAAAATAGTCATTATATTGATCAGGGGAAAGTAAGTGATTAATATTTTTTAGAGGCAACCCTCTCTTTTCATTTATAAGCTTCCACATAGTTTTATTTGGGTTATTTGAATTTTTAATTAAGTCATCATTTGCTTTTTGTTTGGCTTGTTGAAGAGCATATTTATACTGTTTTTTGAAGACATCTTTTTGTTGTTTTAAATCAGCAGTTTGATATTGTTTGTATAAATCATTAAGTAAATGAAGATGTTCTCTCATTTGTCTAAGTTCATCATTAAACCAATTTATACTACTTATATGCAAATTTGAAACTTTTTTTCTGGAAAGGCCGTAGTAAACGATACTAAAATTGTATCCAAAAATTGGAAAACCTTTCGCCTACACTCAGAGTTCTTTCATCCACAAAACTCCAATCCATACACTCAATCAATTCATAAAATTTATTTTTACCTTTTTCTGTAATTGGTCTACAAAGAGTGCTCACAGATGGGTGTGACAATATTGGGGTAATGTTAGGAAATAACAAGTACTGCCCAAGATGGTCAGAGATATTTGTTTCAACGAGCATTATATTACATTTTTCATGGCTAAAGTTTGTAAATATTCCATCTAAACAATGCTCACCCCTAGTAGGCCCTGTGGAGATTCTATTTAGACCATACGACTGCAATGTGTAGCAGAGTTCGACAGACTGACCCTGGCTAGAACCCAACGGAACATTAAAATCACCCACCAGTATAAGCTTTTCATTGCATGAGATTTTTTCCAGTGCCTCACTTATCAGACCCAGGAATGTATCAAAACAGCCTGTTGGAGACCTGTAAACACACAAGATATTAACTTTTAGACATTTCAAATAGATTCCACAAATTTCAAAACATTTTTCGACACTAAAATGGTTTATTTTTAATTCTATAAAAGACATTAAATTATTCAGATAAATTGCTGATCCTCCACCTTTAAAGTTTTTACGACAAAAGGAAGTAGCTCTCTGATATCCTTCCAGATGAGGGAGCATCATTTCTTCTTCACTGAGCCAGTGCTCCGTAATGCAAAGGATCTGAGGGTTCTTTTCATACAGAGCTGCTTTTAGTTCATTATTTTTGTTTCTTATTGATTGAATATTCATGTAAAACAAAGATGCAGTGTCTTCTATAGTTGAGGGGGACGTAGGCGTTCCAAGTTTAAAAAATTATTTATAATTACCCCAGTGGGCCAGAGACTGGTTTGCATTAGCTCACTTTTTTTGTTAGCTGAGACCCTCAGCTTGAAGGAGCTTTTGTATTTATTTTTGGTTACCATTTTTTCACAGGAAAGGTCATCCTTAAATCCATGTTTCTCTAGATAATTGGTAACTTGGTCTGTTGTTGTATTTTGATCCAGTCCAGAAATAAATATGAAGGCCGATCTACTTGCTAACTTCAATGAATCATCTGCCTCATTCGTGCCTCACATTGGCTTTGGTCTTCGATTTTTATTCACCATGGAATTTCTTTTATGACGATTTTTAACTTCAGTCCATTCATTGTCGCCACTGTCTGTATCATTTCCTAGACAACTTTGCTTGTCGAGTGCCAAATCAACTGCACTTTTCACTTGGCTGAGAGTAATCCCGTTTTGGTTGTCGTTCTGAATTTCATAATGCTTATTTTTGTGTCCTGGGCTTTTAGATAGTGAGGTTAGGTTCCGGTCGTCACTTTTTGTATTTTTGTTGCTATTTGTTACCTTGACAATAACTCCAAGATCGGCATCGCAGTGGAGTTGGGTACAGTTATTATTTTCTTTGACTTGCGTGTAGTTTGTCGTGTTTTTTTTGTTTTTAGCTGCCTTTTTTGCATCTTTGGCTGTTGGAACTGCTATATGTTTTCTTGAATTTGGCAGCAGCAGTGCAGTTGTGGGTGCCGGTTGATCAGCTGTTGTACTGTTTTCATTCAGGATGTCGATTTTAGGTTTTGCGATATCGACATTCACTTCATCTCTATTTCCTCTGACGTCATTACCATTATGATTTTTCTGAGTTGAACAGCAATCAGCTGTTTGAGTTTGATTGTGGATTGGTTTGTTATTTACTACCTGGTCATCTGGCGGGTTTGATTGGGAACCCTGGTTATTCTGGTAGAAACTGGTTGAATTAGCTGAATTTGGATCTTCGGCGATGTTTTCGTTGGAATTTAAGGAATTTAAAGAATTTGTTTTTTCTCCTATATTTTTCGTACATGACTGAATTTCCAATTTTTCTTCTAGAAACGTTATTTTTTGTTTTAGAAGGTTATTGTTCTCTTCCAACAAATGGTATTTTACTTTCCATTCATCTAATAACGCTTTAAGATAGAAAACTTCTACCTCCGGTCCTGAGGTTATGTTTTCTTTGTTTTCACAATCTTTGCATATCAATCGTGTATTATCCACTAAATCGACTTTTTCAAGCCAATCTCTTGATGCACATGACTTATGGTACACATCACCACACTTTATGCACGTAATGTTACTAACTATTTTCTTTTTGCAGCACTTGTAAACAATTTTATTTTCCGGCGTACATTTCGTCACACAATGGCTCAACGCCATTTTTGTTCTGCTAAAAAGAAAGATCTTTTTCTTAGCCCTTCTCACATACACAAAATGGTTTCTATCAGACAATATTATCAAACTCGGTAAAACTACATATCCTTCTCTGCATTCCAAAACATTATTTGAAAAAAAATAACTTTTCTCAGTATCAACAAAATAATGTTGGTACAATAAACCCACTAAACTAAATATTAACTTGTCAAATTCCAGTTCGGTTTATAATAAAAATAGCTTTTATATCCATGGTATTGGAAAGTGATGAAAATATATTATTACTCCTCAACTAATCCAAGCTACTCTATATTTTGTCCAACCAAAGAATAACCATCTAAATTAGTAATATTAGCTCGCTGATACGTCAAATCAATAGGACTTATAATAAGAAAGAAAAAGAGAGACAATACTTCCACTTCTATACTTATTTCGACTGCATTATTCTATCGATTGAAAGCATGTGGTTTTGAACTGACCTATCATAACCCCGTATAAAAATCTGACAACTGATAAACAATAACAAAGCAAATCTTTGTAGATTTCAAAATATATAATAATGAACAAATTTACCTTACTAATTAATGCAAAATAGTGAACCAAGTTATTAAAGAACATTTGTGTTTAAATTTACGTGCTTGTGAAATTTCCAAACAAAATGTGATATGCTATTTGACATGTAAACAACAAAATTCTTCTGAACCAACTAATGTAAACAAATGGAATCTTAGAGTATTAACACAAGAAAACTATATACAGGTAGATTTTTGAATGTTCTGTTAGATTATCTTATCAGAAACATATGTCACTTAGATTTTACCTCCATTTCTTTGTCTTATATGATTGTTGACCTAGTCTTCGAGTCACAGCATATTAAAAATGTTAATTCCTATTAATTGGAATATCTTAAAGTTAATTTTATATATAAAACAGTAATTATACGATAATACAGTACAATATGCAAGTATATTACATTGGCTCTATCAAAAATAAAGTAAATTCACATAAGGTTCTAATTTTGTACTTTTGCTTCCGGCTATTTGTGACAAGAAATTTCTGAAACTAGCATTATTTCTGTAACTTAGGTATCAATGGTAAATGTAAGCCTGAATATAGTATAAAAGAGTGTTTTTAATTATAAATTAGATTAAAATGACTTAGATATCACAAATGATATAATACTAAAAAAATGAAAAAGTGTCAAGCGAAGATCTATTTTACTGAATTTTACTGCCTTATGTATTGACAGACATATAGTTAATAAAAAGAACTGGGTCTAGAATTCTCCCTTTGAGGACACCTATTTAGATTTTTAAGGCTGTACTGACCTCACCATTTATTCTGACACACTGCTCCCTATCCAGCAAGTAACTCTCGAAGACTTTCAACACCGTTCCTTTAACTCAATACTGCAATGCTGATAAGTTGTTTGTGGTGAACAGTGTCAAATGCCTTCGAGAGATCTATGAAGACAGCAACACATTTTTGATTATTCAGGTTTAATAATTTCATGTCAAACAGTACATAACTTCTGTCGTACTGAGTCTCTCCCTAAAAAAATTGATGTTTGGACAGTATAACAAAAGTATTATACAATCTCTTTAAGGATAAATCTTAAGACATTTTTGAAGATTTTAGCAAAATTGTTGATCAATCTAATAGGGTGAAAGCTTTTTATTTTCTTCTTTGAACCTGACTTTTTTTTTAAACCGTTTATTAGCCAAAGAACTACAGCAAATTGATATACAAATTATTTTTAAATCCTTAAAGCTAAATCCCCCAAACAGTACTTAAAGCACTGGTATCGGGAATAATATAACATGAAAATAAATAAATCTATAGTGGCAACTATCACAATAATAAATTATTCTTTCTAAACTAAGTATATTTTCAATTGTTTAACAAATTTGTTGTAACCAGCTATACTCCTAAGATAATCAGGTAACTGTTGTTTTCAGCAGATGCTTGAAAAAATGGATTGTAAAGACCCTTGTTAGTTCCTAAGTTATTCGAAAATATATTGTTCTGTGATCTTGTGTTGTGATTATGCAGATCTCTCAAAAATATAATATTGTTTTGTGCATGAGTTTGCATTGTTCAAATCCTAATATTTTTCTTAGGTTATAGACATCCAGTTCTCTGTATAGATAAATAGATAAAAAGTATTTTTAATATTTTATTTTGCAAAATTTCTATGTTTTTAAAATTCACCAACCCACAGGTACCCCATATCGGAATTAGGTATCTAAGATGAGACAAAAAATATGCACCTATAATAAACCTTTAATTTACTATTTTTTGTGAGATAATGCCTGGCTCTGTACACCACACTGATCATTGGAATTAATTAGTTTGTTAAGTGATTTATATGTTCATTCCAACTAAGATTTTCATCAAGAATAAGTCCAATATATTTATATGATTTTACTTGTTCAATAATTAAACTATTAATTTTAATTTAGGGTGGATATATTAACTGTTGGAATGGTGAGACATTCATTTAGTTGCTATAGTTCTTATCTCTTTGTGATGCAGGGGGAATGTTTCTTCACAGTTTTTTTTTTAATTTGTCTTGATATTTTACTGAGTTTATTGATCCCTCAGTTATTCAATCTTTAATCTATTTTTTGGGTCTATCCGCCGAATTACGTAAAGCTGTGGATTCTTTTTTTATTTTTGTATATATATTAATAAATTTATTTGTGGCTTCATCTGAGTCATCAGAATTTAAGACGTCATCCCAGTTTTGGGCTGCAATTTTTTCTTTTAACAAGCTATCATTTATCATGCTGTAGGTAGTTTGGTGTGGTTTTATTGTCCTATCTGTTTGAATTTTGTTATGTATGGATAATATTGGTAGATGATCAGTTGTACGGCTTAGCAATCTAAATGATTTAAGAATTAGTTTCTGCCTATATATATATATATATATATATATATATATATATATATATATATAATTTTACGTACGGAATTTGATGTAAGACAGGAATTTGACGTACGACATTTCGAGTTTGTTTATGTTTTGGTTGATAAGAATTTTGAATTTTCGTGTTGAAACAGCTAAAAGTATTGGATTGGTCATCGCGAATCATGATAGTATACGTTTTGGGACACCAGTGAACGTTTGTAGTAGTTTAAAAGGACTTTTTGTTTTAAACTCGCTTGTTTTCAAAACGTGGAATTCGAAGTTTGCAAAAAAAAAAAAAATTGTACACAATTAGTACAATTCAAAGCTGGCTTCCGTGACGTCATACGGATGCACGCTGATAAACAGTAACGACGTTTTTAACGCTGCTGTTTGACATCTGAGGATGTCGGCAAATGAAGACGAATCGGAAGAAGAAACACAGAGTTGCCCTAAAAATAAAAATGATTTTATTTGTTATGAATGCAAAAAAGAAATCCTGGATGAAGCAGAATTTTATCAGTGTGATGTCTGTTGCAGTCGGTTACACAGAACATGTTCCAAGTTAAGTACATCTGAAGCCCGTTGCATGCCTCTGCAGAAGCCCACACTAGTCTTTCTTTGTGAAAAATGTACTGCAATAACGAAGCAAATCCCTTTAATTGTTAAGATGCTCAAAGAGATACAGAATGAACTCAAATCTATTAAGAAAAATACGGCTTGTAGTCAAATGAAGTTGGCAGAAGAAGGAAAGCCTTGTTATAGTGAGGCCCTAAAGCGAGGAAAACCTGAAGCTATCGTTGTGATTAAGCCAAAGAAAGACCAACCAAGCAGAATTACAAAAAAAGATATACGAAAACAAGTAAACCCTACAGGACTTAGCATAACTAAATTCAAAGGTGGTGTAAATGGGAAAGTAATAATTGGTTGTGATGACCAAGAAAGTATGGTGGCCCTCCGGTCTCAAATTCATGATTCCCTTGGACAAGATTATGAATTAGAAGAACCACGGTTGAAAAATCCTAAGTTAAAAATTATAAATATTAGTAGGGAAGACATTGCCGCCGAGGATAGTGATGGAGATATCATCGAGGAAATTGCAGAGGGAAATAGTCTGATGAATATTCCAAATTTTCATATTAAAGTACTAAGAAGGTCAGTAAACAAGCATAATAAAATCGACTTGTTATTAGAAACAGATCCCACATCACACAGTGTGCTTTTAAAAGATAATAGGGTTAAGATTGGTTGGTCGAGGTGTCCTGTCTTCAATCACATTAGTGTTCTTCAATGTTTCAACTGCATGGGTTTTGGTCACTAAAAAAGTTTGTTCAACCTGTTCCGAGGAACATTCATACAAAGACTGTCAAGCTTTAAATAAAAAATGTATCAATTGTATAAAGGCAAATAAAAATAAAAGTATAGGTAATGTAGATGTTCAACACTCATCTTTAGACAGGAATTGCCCATATATGCTAAAAACTTGATTTCAAATTAGCAAACCAATAGATTAAATAAAACATTCAAATATGACAAAATGCAATAATTTTTGAGTTTGGTGTAGCCCATTTAAATTTAAGGTCTATTTTTGCAGGTTTTCCTGAGTTTTCAGATATGGTTACAAAGAACAGTTTTGATGTTGTGGCAGTCACTGAGACGTGGTTAAGTGCTCCTGTGGCTTCAGACAGAGTGCATATTGATGGGTATAAGTTTTTTAGGTGTGATCGCCCTGAGGGCAGGGGAGGTGGCGTTGGGATATATGTTAAGGAGTCATTCTCTAGTGAACCATTACCTTTGCAGGTACCAGAGAGAATTGAAGGGTTTGAAAATTTTTGGATTAAGGTTAGAGTAAATATTAAGACTACCATTGCTATAGGTGTAATTTATCGTACAAAAAATAATGTCGTAAATTGTGTAGAGTCTCTTGATAGATTTCTTCCAGAAATCTTCACATCTTATGAGTCTGTTATTGTCTTGGGCGATCTAAACATAAATATGATGCCCAGTAGTATGCCAAATCCTGTGTCCGATATGTTTGATGTGCTAGGTTTCTCTCAGGTTATATCGGAACCTACTAGAATTGGAAGGAATACCTCTTCCCTGTTGGACCCTGTTTTTGTTAGTGATGCTGACTATGTTACATCTTCAGGTACCTTAGAGGCAGATACCATAAGTGATCACAGGTTGGTGTACTGTAAGATTAGGGTTCAATCAAAGAATCGTTTTCAGAAGTTTGTCACCTACAGAAACTTCAGAAATTTTGATGAAAACTACTTTTATAATGACCTGTTAAACGTACCTTGGGACCATCTTTACTACATGGCGGATATTGAAGAAAAGGTTTCTTTTCTGACTGGTCACCTAGCATCACTTTTTTCCCATCATGCTCCTCTTAGAACATCAAGGGTCAATAAACCTCCAGCACCCTGGCTTACCCCCGCGCTAAAGGCTCTAATGAGAGAAAGAGACAAGGCTCAAGCAAAGCTCAAAAGAAACAGGTCACAAGAGAATTTAGATAATTATAAGACTTTGCGAAATCTTACACTCTATTCCGTCCGCCGCGAGAGGCTAGGGTACCTGGAATTTCTGGAACGAAGAAACGCAAAAAGTTTCTGGAAGGGACTTGGACAGGTGGGTGCATACTCAAGTTCAAAAAAGAATTCGGATTTGCCTCAGGCCTTATCCAACCCAAATGAGATCAACGGGCACTTCTTAAGTGTCTTCCAAAAATCTGATAATTGCTTAAATAAAGTAGCTTTTTACATGACTAACAAATTAAATGCAGATCTCAGTTTTAGTTTTAGATTGGAATCCCCTGAAACCATCTTAAAATATATCTACAGCTTACAGTCCAATGCTGCTGGTAATGATGAACTTTCTCTCTATATGCTAAGGCTTAGCGTGCCTGTTATTTTATATCACCTGACCCATATTATTAATTGCTGCCTGGAGACTGGGTATTTTCCGATGGCCTGGAAGGAGTCGATTGTTTGCCCCATACCAAAGGTGAACAACCCTACAAAGATCAATGAGCTCCGACCTATCAGTTTGTTGCCTGTCATGTCGAAGGTTCTGGAGAGGGTCGTGCACACACAAGTGACTACATATCTATGCGCAAATAATCTTTTTCCAGTTCATCAGTCTGGCTTCCGACAGAGTCACAGCACATCGACGGCTTTATTGAATTTAACTGATAATATCATCAGGGCTCTTGACAAAAAAATTGCTGTTGTGTCGGTCTCCTTAGATTATTCTAGGGCCTTTGATGTGCTGGACCATGACCTCCTTTGCGCCAAATTAAAATACTTGGGATTTGATGAGCTCTCTGTTAATTTTTTTCACAGCTATTTGACAGACAGGCAACAACGAGTTCGTGTGGGGGAGAATCTGTCGTCTGCAGGAAAAATAGCTTCCGGTGTACCTCAGGGGTCCATTGTGGGTCCCCTGTTGTTTGTTATATACACGTTTGACATTTTTGAATCTGTTCAATATTCTCATGTACAAACATATGCAGATGACGCCCAGCTCCTTTACTATTTTGATCCTTCAGATTCTGCGTTAGCAACGGAACAACTTAATAGCGATTTGGATACCCTACTAGCTTTTTCAAATGAGCATAATTTAAAAATAAATCCTGATAAGACACAAGTTCTGTTGTTTTGCCAGGATAATCGTAGGGCAGCTTTACAAAGGACATTGACCCTCAAGTTGGCAAATGAGAGTTTGCACTTTTCAGATACCATTAAAAATTTGGGAGTGGTGTTCGATTCACATTTAAGGTTTAAGGACCATGTCAACAAACTTTTACAAAAAACATATGCTAAAATGAAAATGTTGTATGCTAATCGTTTCATATTAAATTTTAAAATGAGAAAAAAACTATGCGAGTCCCTAGTACTATCAACTTTTAATTATTGTAATGTTGTTTACTATCCATGTCTTGATTCCTTATCCAAAAATCGATTACAATATGTACAAAATGTTTGTTGCCGTTTTGTATATCGTATTAGGAAATATGATCATGTATCTGCAAAGATAAATGAATTGAAATGGCTTAGATTATCTAACACCGTACAATTGCATTTCACTGTCTTAGTCATGAAATTGCTAAGAACATCAGCCCCTATATACCTCAGAGAGAAACTGATCTTTAGAAATCTTGTACATGATCGAGATGTGAGGCAGCTGAATCGTTTGACAATGCCACATCATCATACTGCTTTGTTCCAACGTAGTTTCACCTACATGGCTGTGAGTTTGTACAACTCCCTTAGTCCTGATCTCAAAACTAGTTCCATATATGGGTTTCGCTATAAATATAAACAGCAATTATTGGCTAGGCAATCTTTATAATTATTTTGTCTTTTATTTGTTTTTAAAATATGTATTATTCTGATTTATTTTTATATATATATATATATATATATATATATATATATATATATATATATATATATATATATATATATATATATATATATATATATATATATATATATATATATATATATATATATATATATATATATATATATATATATATATATATATATATATATATATATATATATATATATATATATATATATATATATATATATATATATATATATATATATATATATATATATATATATATATATATATATATATATATGATATATATATATATATATATATATATATATATATATATATATATATATATATATATATATATATATATATATATATATATATATATATATATATATATATATATATATATATATATATATATATATATATATATATATATATATATATATATATATATATATATATATATATATATATATATATATATATATATATATATATATATATATATATATATATATATATATATATATATATATATATATATATATATATATATATATATATATATATATATATATATATATATATATATATATATATGATGCCAAAAGTTGTGTCTTGGAAGCTTAAGACTATTCTACTGATATTTGTTTTTGATAAGATTAATTTTATATACTCCACTTCAGCACTGATTTCTGATTTAATAAATGAAACTACCTCATCATTCCTCTGGTAATCGCTCTGTAGTATGCAGTATAACCTAAGATCTGAAAATTTACATCAGATAACGACTTAATACAATAATAATACAAGAGTAAAGATTAATATATTCATAAAGTAACAAAAATTGATCAAAGTTTTTTTTAATGCTGCGGATATTAAGATGTAACAAATTTAGTATTTTACCACCCACCAACAGATGTCCCTGTAAGAGGAGGTCAAGTGTCTTCTGCTGATCTGCACCAATCAACTCCAAGTCTTCCAGCACTTCCTTCTCTGGGGATGTAAAATTTCAGAAAAAAATAATGTTTCAAGGGCATGGATTTTTCCCCGAGGAAATTGGCTCGGATCTAAAGGAACAGTTATCATACTATAGCCTTTTTTGAAATTATATTCATTATAATTAATAATATATTCAGATATACGAAACTGAGAACACTCACTAAGTACAATAATATCAGTGTAAGCCAAATCAAAGGTTTGTAGAAGAGGGTTATTGAGAGTCATTTTAATACTTTTAATGTTTATGTTAATTAAATTAGGAACCTTTTTGTTAAAGTCAATTTGTCTTTTAATGAAATTTTTTGAAAATATAATATTTACATCCAGGTCTTCTGAATTGTTTAAAATCTCAGTCTCCAAGTAACCATTATTATTATTGGCCATAGTCGATTTTACCTCTAAGTATGTCTATCAGGTATTTGTGTGATAAACACTCCACATTACTAGCCTCATGACATGTATCATAGTTTGTTTTAAATTTATCATTTGCCTCAACATGGTTTGCACATTTTTGATATGATTTGGTACAATTGTGAATGTCGTGATCACCCATACAATAATCGTACACTGTTTTGTTAGTGCACTGATCACTTTTATATATATACACCCCACACCTGAGAGGAGAGGTTGTCTATGACGCAGTTGAGGGTTGAATATTGGTTCTGCACCAATAAGCTATTTTTGAACAGGGAGATGACTCATAGCATGATCTTCTCAATGAGGGATTTGTTGAGTATTCCTGAGAACCCTGAGAATATCAAATTCCTGGGTATTCAGTTGGACAACAAACTGAAATTTGAATATTATGTATATTTCAGCTCAGAAGTGCAGCTTTTGTTTTAAGATCGCTGAATGATTGGTTCTCTTTGGGTGCTTTAAGGACAGCATACTTTTCCATGGTACACTCAGTAATTACTTATGCGGTATTAGTATGGGGACATTCAAGTCAGGCATTTAGGGTTTTTAAACTACAACAAAGGGCGGTCTGGATGCAGTTCGCATAGTTTCGAATGATCTGGGAAGTGACATGGCTAGAAGTGTTTATTTCAGTTTGGCAGAAACCCATTTGAGATACATACATATTCCTTTCTGGGGATTTTGCACTCAGTATCAGTTTAATTCAGTTTTTATTTGGCAAAGGAGAGCAATTTGCCATATGTCAGGCCAAGTTTAGAGATCACTATGCACTCTGAATTCCTAGGTTTGTTTTTATATAAATTAGATTTTCAAGAATAAACGCTGAGGGCAAAGTTAAAATTTTTGCATGTTTAATACAATCCTCCCTGTAACCAAGCCCAATTCTGATTCAGACCAACAATGCATATGTCATAACTGAATGGAACAAAGCATAATATGAATATGCATTTCTTAGTACAGCATAGGATACAGACTCCGAGAGATTTCTCAATGCAAACAAACTACTACCTAGTCTCTTAGCAAGACAATCAGTGTGTACATCCCATCTGAGACCAGGATCCAAGTGGACACCCAGAAATTTTACTTATTTGTGTTGCTCATTCATGTGTGCGGTATCTCTAAGGGAGAAAACAATCATTTTGGTTTTATCTTTATTTAGTAGTAGTTCATTTGCACTGAACCACCCCTCAGCTCTAGAACGGGCTGTATTCAGATCATGCACAGCTTCCCCCAGGGTACTCTCAGCTACAGAGATCGTCGTATCGTCTGCAAACAGGGTGAAACCTGCTATGGTTTCTCCCAGTGGTAGATCATTTATATATATTAGAAACAAAATCGGCCCAAGTATTGATCCCTGAGGTACTCCCACAGCAAGCTCAGCCTCCGCAGACTCCAACCCCCTCACTCTGACAGTCTGAACACGGTTTTGAAGATAAGAAGCTATTAATTGAACTGCCACATTGTTAAAATTGTAGTGTTTGAGTTTTTTAACAAGAATACTGTGAGATACACAATCAAAAGCTTTGCTAAGATCACACATCAAAGCAGCATTAAAGTATTTACCCTCAAAAGCATCCTGGATTCTTTGAACCAAGTGCAAAATACCCATGGTAGTGTTACGTCCTCCTCGGAAACCAAACTGACACTGGGAGAAACAAGAATTGTTTTCAAAAAACTCTATTATTTGTACAGATATGCACTTTTCAACAATTTTGGAAATGATAGGCAAAAGTGAAATCGGTCTATAATTAGATGCTGTGTTCTTATGTCAGGAAAAATACCCAAGTTCAAACAGATATTAATCAATTTTGTTAGTGGATAGTAGTTATAATAGGGGAGCGCCTCCTCCTCCTCCTCTTCTTCTCTCTCATGTCCCTCATTCTTAACTTCCTCCCCTTTTATTCTCATTCGCATCATATTTTTAATTTTTTCTCTTTGTTCTCCCACATTTGATTTTGCATTCTTAAGTCTTATAAATAGGTGCATCAAGATCATTTTAGTATGCCGAGACACATTTACTAAGCTGTGCTCGAGTTGCGTAAAAAGTTATTTTTGAATTTTTCCACCAATTTTGTATAAAACAAAAAGAAAAAATGTGTCAAGTAATAAGTGAATTATGTGTGTAATCGCGAAAAATTAACTACAACTATCAGACAGTTAAAAGTTAAATATCTCAATTTCTTTGAAGTGATTTCGAAAGATGAATACACCAAGCTGTTTTATCCACTGAAACGAGATTATTTGGAAGCAATTGACTGTTGTGATGATTATTTAGAAGGAATTATAAGCCTTACTACGTTTTTCAATACATTTGGGAAATCATACTTTGTAGGAGAATTAAGCCACCTAATAGAATTTATAGGAGAAGATTGCCAATTTATACCTGCTATTATTGCAACCCAAAAGAGGTTTCAATTATACGAAGATAAAAAACAGGTATTATCAAAGAAAGTTAATCCTCTTCGCAAGAGACGTCCCCCTACATATTTAAAATATTATGTTAAATAAATGAAATGGCTGAGTTGCTGATTGCAGTTAAATTATTAGAGGAGAAATTTAGTAATCTTTCAAAAACCTATTTCTCATATTGTATGGCAAGTGGTCCGGAGTGGATAGACTTTTATTGTAATCAATCTGAGGAATTCGTAAAGGCTGCCCTCTGTTGCAACAAATACATTGAAACATTAAATTTTTTTCAACTTATTCAAGATCTAAAAGATATTGGCTTTGGTTACTATTTAAAAGACTTGAAGCAATTTATTGACGAGGATACTATTCTTCAAGAAATTGAAAAGGAAGAATAAATTTAATAATATTTACAATGGAGCAAATGGTTACTGAAATGTATGAAGAGTTTATTATATCTGCAGCATACTTCCAATAGTTATCAATTGTAGGCGAAGAAGACGCAGAAGCACAAGATTTGTCAGCATATGTTAATAATATAGATCGAATGGAACAATGTAAATTAGCCGCTAAATTTTGTAATGATTATTTAAAATATAAAAATGAGTATGAACTTTTAAATGAATTTAGAAAATTAGATTTAAGGTATCATATTAATTGTATTCAATCATGGTTGGTTAATGCAAAATAAAAAGGTAATTAAGTTTTTTTTTATATTTTTATTCATTCATAAAACAATTGTCATATAAAAATAACACATTTGTCAAAGCACACATACAAGGTGATTTTGAATGATAGAAGCATTTTGGTTCAATTAGCTTTAGCGCTGGTTGTTCATCTATTTCAATCACATGCTTTTTAGAATATTTCTGTATAAAATCCTTTTTTTCGCTTCCTTTTACAAAAACAAAATCTGCTTTCTTCGTAAGTGTTTCAATTATTTTTGGGAAATGATGTAATGGAGTAAATCCATTATTCCAATGCATACAATGATAATTTTTCGTTAACCATACCGCCTGCTTGTGACAATCAGGTGAAAGAAACTCCATTGGAAAAGGCTTTTTAAAAATGTAATGAGTCATTTCATAACCATCAAAAGCTGCAAGCTCTTTCGGTATAAATTTATTTTTTTCATCCTTGAATCCTTGAATATCTATAACCAATCTCATATTTTCAAAGCAGCAAATTTTTTAATGAGAATTTTTTTCTTCTTTCAGTTGATTAATTTTAAAAATAAATTTTTCAATTTGTAGTTGTAGTTTTGATGTCATGACTAAAACTAAAAGCTTTTGAAAATTTCTTTAAATTAAATCGAAATATGAAAATAGTGGGGATAAAGTTTATAATTGTTTC
Source organism: Kuschelorhynchus macadamiae (assembly GCA_030620095.1). Classification (NCBI taxonomy): domain Eukaryota; kingdom Metazoa; phylum Arthropoda; class Insecta; order Coleoptera; family Curculionidae; genus Kuschelorhynchus; species Kuschelorhynchus macadamiae. The sequence continues at coordinate 347,393 of JAUTXW010003032.1, forward strand.
ACAATTTTAGTAAGAGGGTTGTAGCTAAATAATTTGTCATGTAAAATAAGACAATAAGCAGAAGTATCTTTTTTAATTGCATTGTGTGTCTCAAATTCAATTCTCATTACTACGGATCCCGTTTGAATTGTTTCTTTTTGATGGGAGCAATCAATATGTGTAATAGGACTAATGTTTTTGAATTGTTCAGGATTAAAAATGGGTTCATTTGGAACACCATAGTAAGACTGTCTAAAGTTGGCAAACATTTCGTATAAAGCAGAAAATTTGTTTTCTTCGAAATTTAAGTACAAATCGTGATAAGGATATCTTTCAGAATTTAAATATACTCTAATATTTGACAAGGTAATATTGTCAAATTTACTCATATCTTTAACAATTTTCCCTTTTCTGTTTTCTTGAAAGCCAATCACAACATGACGAGGAGCTTCTAGTTTACTAGTTGTTTTTACCGGCCATGTGTGAGGGGTTGTTTCGGTTAGAGAAGAATATTCAACAAGTTCCCAACTCCTGAATCCTATCAATATATCTTTATTTGATTCTAATATTTTTGATAGAGCAAGTTGTTGTGGCATATCAACTAGAATGTGAGGAACTTTCCAATAAATTTTATCGAAAGTAACCAATGGAGTGTCAGGAGCAGTAACAAGGTGTGCCGGATCTTCTTTGAAAATAACACCATCTAAATTATCAGTTGATCTAATAAGAACCAATTCCTGTTTCATATTCATAATAATTTTTCTGTAATCTTCAAAAAATCCTAAAAGCATTTTTAGTGGTATGGATACGGAGAATTTTCCATCATTATCAACTAAAATTGTATCACCTTCTTTCCGATGTGGAAACCAACCTGCATTTTCCAGTTTTAAACTTTCGTTGGTATTGTGAGAAAGGTAGCTTTTTAAGGTTGATGCTAATCCAACATTTCTTATTGAATCTATAGTAATTCCGTTTAGTTCATAGCGGATTTCTCTGAACAAAAAGGTTATACCATTGTTAATAAATAGCAATTCTTTCTTATATTTACCTTCTGTATTAGTTAATTTTCCTTCGATATAAAGTAAACTATCTGATGGTAGAGTGTAAGCATCGAGTTCTTGAATTGGGATCCTTATTTCATCATTGTAATCGAATTTTGAAGAAATATATGGTTGATATGTGTGAAGCTCAGAACTGACGATGGAATTGTCTACATAAAGCTTTTCGTTTACGTTTAATATGTTCATTATTTTAAAACAGTGAAACCCAAGGATGTGAGAAATTTACGATTATCTCGTCTTAACTTGTTGGTGTTGGATTTGATACTGAACTGTTGTTTAGGCTTTTTCTTTTTATAAGTTTTTACTTTGTTGATAGTGGTAGGGGCAAGTCTCATCCCAAGGGCTCTATTATATCTAACAACCATTTTATATTTCACTTGTTTGTAAATGTAACCTTACTGTTATAGTTTCTCCTCTAAAACTGATATGTTCTCCGTCTTGATCAACTATTTTAACTGTTATATTGTTAATTGCTTTGACGCTAACTGGAAAATACAAAATGGGCAAAGGAGATTCAACTATTTTATACCCTGGAGCTACAGTTGGATAAAACTGGTGAATAATATGAACAGGTTTACCATTATTGTAAGAACCGACACAAATATTACAGTCAATACAAATAGCATTCACCTTAGTTATTTTTGCAACATTATCTGATTCTTCCTCTTTCATAGCTTCTAGTATCCTGCTATTAAAACCCAACATTTTTCCTATCGAATCTTCCTTGGTAAAATCAATTATTCTACTACACATTAAAAAAGTTTTTAGAGTATTAACATTTGCTTTTAAAAGAAAAAAAATTTTTTCATTCGGAAATAAATCTTCTATACTTTCTCTTATGTATGTTTCTATATCTGTAATGTCATAAGTTCCGTCGGGAATAACAATTACTTTATTATCTATATAAAATTTATTATATCCTTCTTTTATATTGGGGATAGTCATAAACGTTTCAAAATCAGCTAAACCCAGGTAATATTGTTTTTCATCCTCTAAATATATGGGCGGATTAAAATCAGCAGACAAAACAGAACTGTTTCCTGATATGGCAATTGTGGTAGACATTGCAGTTTATTTATGAATGAGATATTACAATAAATAATGAGTTTATATATTTTTTTGCAAAAATTTTAGGGATAGTTGACCACAGTTATATGAATTAAATTTTTGTTTATTTTCATAAGTATAAAATACATCCACTTTGCCATTCGAATTAAAATATTTGAGAAGTTCAAAAGGTGGTTTTAAATTTCCATAACTATCAAAATATATTACATTTTTGTTATTTTTAATATAACTAATATAATTTAATATAAATTTTAATAATTGTTTTTTATCCAAATTTACAATACCACATTATTTCAGATTAATTTTTTTTGGAAGTTCATCGAGCATAAAAACACCTCTAAAGCCAGTTATTTTTAACAGCTTTACATATTTAATAATATCATTGTTCGTAAGTGCTCTTTTTGAAAAACTTATTTTGAGTTTTTTTTTGTCTGATTGCTTTCATTTTGACGGATCCTCCTTTATAAGGTCTAATAAATAGTCCCTTTCCTTTATATGGTCTAATATATAATCCTATGCCTTCTTTAGAAGCATTTTCCATTGCAATATTATGTCTATGTATTTCTTCTAGTTGCTGTTTAGCTGCTTTAGCATCATTTACTGCCTTAGCAATTCCTGCCGCGCCTCCACCTAGTGCACCCAGGGCGCCAAGAATGGGAAACAAAAGAGGTAGAAATCCTCCAATTTTTTTGGGTGTTCGAATGATACGTTTTTTTCTCAATTTAAGTTTACCCCCTTTTGTATTTTTTAATCCCAAACCGAACTTTCTTTTACCCTTCATTATTCCTGCAACACTTAAAGCTGCAATTTTTTCACCAATAGAAGAATCTTTAGCTTTTACCCTATCCCAGGCTTTTTTTTCTAATATTTGGTCAGATATGTGTCTTTTTGATAAATCTTCAGTCTGAGAGTAAGATATATCATGTTCTTTGCAAGCGGAATCCAATGGATTTATACCAACGTCACCTCTAGTTAATCTTTTTTCCAAGTTGGTGCCGGGACCACAATAATTATATCCTGGTATATGAACTTCGAAAGGTAGTTTACTAATTAATTTATTTACTAAACCAGAGCCTTTTCTATTACGTGTTTTAATAGTTTTTTTCAACTTATGGCGACCCACAGTCATTGAAGTTCTTTTTATACTAAAAGCACATTGACATTTTTCTGGTATAAATACTTTTACAGCTAAAAATATTTACTAGTGTGATTAAGAATGAGGATTGAAAAACAAAAATTCTCATTACCAGTAAATAATCATGACGAAAAAATTTTAAGTAAACAGTTGAGAAAGCATGGTGACTTATTTTGCGGTGGTTCAAAAAGAGGGCTTATAGTTGGTTGCAGTGGTAGCGGTAAAACCAACGTTATGCTTACACTGCTCGAGCATCCTAATGGAATTAGGTTTGAAAATGTCTATGTTTATTCAAAGTCATTAGATCAACCAAAATATGAATATTTAAGAAAGTTGTTAAAATCTATGAAAGAAATTGGATACTTTGAATATGATAGCGATGAGAACATTATTTCACCTCATGAGATAAAGCCAAATTCCGTTATCATTTTTGATGATATTCCTTGTCATAATCAATCTATTATTAGGGACTATTTCACGCATGGAAGGCATAGAAACACCGATTGTTTTTTTATTTTTCAAGGATATTCCTCAATCCTTAAACGTCTAATTCGAGAAAATGCAAACTTATTAATTTTATTTTGTATATTTATATATTTTGTATATTTATTTAAATTTAGTTAGTGTTTATATTCGTTTAAATTAAGCATAGTTTGTCTTTTTATGTATTGTAATTATTTTATATTATTGATTTAAATTTAATTATTATCATTTTTGTAAAATTATGTATTTCTAAATTTATTAATTTTAATTCTCCTTATGACGTGTGAAAAGTGTAATAGCTGTCTTCATTAATAAATTCTATTCTATTCTATTCTATTCTATTCTATTCTATTTAAACAGGACTGTTTGAGTTTAAAACATATATATAATGACCACTGTATATTGGATATGACATTTGATCAGTTTAAAAATATTTGTGCTAACTGTTGGATGGATCCATATGGCTTTCTTGTAATTGACAAAGATTGTGAAGTAAATCACGGCAGATATAGGAGTAAATTCGATTCCTTTATATATTTATAAAAGTAAAAAATTTGCAGTTTTATTTCATTTAAAACCAATTTTTTTGGGTGTTCGAATGATACGTTTTTTTCTCAATTTAAGTTTACCCCCTTTTGTATTTTTTAATCCCAAACCGAACTTTCTTTTACCCTTCATTATTCCTGCAACACTTAAAGCTGCAATTTTTTCACCAATAGAAGAATCTTTAGCTTTTACCCTATCCCAGGCTTTTTTTTCTAATATTTGGTCAGATATGTGTCTTTTTGATAAATCTTCAGTCTGAGAGTAAGATATATCATGTTCTTTGCAAGCGGAATCCAATGGATTTATACCAATGTCACCTCTAGTTAATCTTTTTTCCAAGTTGGTGCCGGGACCACAATAATTATATCCTGGTATATGAACTTCGAAAGGTAGTTTACTAATTAATTTATTTACTAAACCAGAGCCTTTTCTATTAAGTGTTTTGATAGTTTTTTTCAACTTATGGCGACCCACAGTCATTGAAGTTCTTTTTATACTAAAAGCACATTGACATTTTTCTGGTATAAATACTTTTACAGCTAAAAATATTTACTAGTGTGATTAAGAATGAGGATTGAAAAACAAAAATTCTCATTACCAGTAAATAATCATGACGAAAAAATTTTAAGTAAACAGTTGAGAAAGCATGGTGACTTATTTTGCGGTGGTTCAAAAAGAGGGCTTATAGTTGGTTGCAGTGGTAGCGGTAAAACCAACGTTATGCTTACACTGCTCGAGCATCCTAATAGAATTAGGTTTGAAAATGTCTATGTTTATTCAAAGTCATTAGATCAACCAAAATATGAATATTTAAGAAAGTTGTTAAAATCTATGAAAGAAATTGGATACTTTGAATATGATAGCGATGAGAACATTATTTCACCTCATGAGATAAAGCCAAATTCCGTTATCATTTTTGATGATATTCCTTGTCATAATCAATCTATTATTAGGGACTATTTCACGCATGGAAGGCATAGAAACACCGATTGTTTTTTTATTTTTCAAGGATATTCCTCAATCCTTAAACGTCTAATTCGAGAAAATGCAAACTTATTAATTTTATTTAAACAGGACTGTTTGAGTTTAAAACATATATATAATGACCACTGTATATTGGATATGACATTTGATCAGTTTAAAAATATTTGTGCTAACTGTTGGATGGATCCATATGGCTTTCTTGTAATTGACAAAGATTGTGAAGTAAATCACGGCAGATATAGGAGTAAATTCGATTCCTTTATATATTTATAAAAGTAAAAAATTTGCAGTTTTATTTCATTTAAAACTTGTACAGCATGGATAAACGTTTAGCTCGAGAATTAATAAGATCGAGACAAGCCGTGAAGCAGAAATATCAAAGCTTGAAATTAGCTACTTCTACTGTTCAGTCCGAATTAGAACAAACTTATAGACCAATAACACAACCACTTAAACAGCTAATTTCAAGTATTGGTAAATCCGAACCATTCGATTTAAAAGAAGAAAGAGTTTCAAAGTATGAAGATTTCAAAACACCTACAAAGCTTTATAAAACATCAACTCCGACGAAAAATATTCAGAAAACAGGAAAAACTCCGTCACTCCCTACAGAACTACCAACATTTTTAAATGACAGTAGTATCACTTCTTCCTCTCCTGTAGTACAACCATTGTCATCAACTGTTATAGCAGAAACTTTAGATCCTTCTAGTGACACAACAACAAATTTAGACTTGTCAGACATATTGGAACAAACTAGAAAAACAATTCAAACCTATGTTGGTACACCATCATATAAAGATTACTTAGCAGATTTTGAATTACCCAGATCATATATTGATGAGGGTGTGAAAGATACACAACATAAATTTGACCATTATTATGGAATAGTTCATGACCTCGAAACGGATAAGTTTTCTTTTGGTTTAACACAGATACCGGTAGAAATTATTGGAAAAGACATTAAAGTGGGAGGAATAACGTACACAGGCACGCCAGGTTTATACGAATTGTTTTTCAAAAAAGAACCGAAAGGTTATAAGAAGGAAGATTTAGATAATTACATGAACATTCTAGCTAAAACAAATGTATATCGTAGGAATTTTGATTCAAATGAACAAGTTCAAGGAAATACATCACACAAATATGTTACAATAATAGGACCATATTTACAAAGAAAGGGGATTACAAAGACAAAAACCTTGCCAAGATTAGTTACAGCATTTAACAAACCAAAACCTCCGTTTAGAACAACTAGAGCCAAATCTACAGGAAAGGGATTAATTTTGAAAACAAACAGATCAAATACAGACTATGTATACTGGAATAATGTAAACGAAATTGTTGATAGGCTACGTTTATTAATTTCATCAAGTGATGCGGGAAATAATGCTCATAGTAACGAGATTATCTCTATTATTGAAGAATTAAGAGAAGATAAAGTAATACTATAAATAACAGCTATCAAATATAATCATATTTATTGTTTAATGAAAGCTCAACATGACAGTTGATAAATTTGGACGCCATATTTCAAAACAAAATCAAGAGAGAATAAGTGACATTAATAATTTAAAAAGGAGATTAGGTGAAAATGAAACAAATAATGAAATCTTTGCTAAAAAGCTTAAGGTTTTTGATGAAAATTTTTTAAAGTATGAAAACCAGATTAAAGGATGTTATACCTCAATTGAAAACGTTAATAAACAGTTGCTAACGCTAAATCAAATAAGTAAAGATTTGCAATTTTTAAATGAACATGTTAAAAAGGAAGACAAAAAATTAAGTGATGATATCAACAAAATTAATAAAATAATGGAAACAAATATAAGAGAAGTAATAATTGAAAAACACAAGGAAAAAATTAAACAATTAAGAACTTTTATAAAAAGGTTAGATGATGAAAAAAAAAGAAATCAAAATAGCATTCTTAACAGTAGAACAATTGACCAACTCACTTTGGAAGAAAATCAACAATATATTTCCTTGGAAAATATAATGTCCAGTGTAATTAAGAAATTAGAACAAGAATTAAATAAAACAGAGGAGGAATTCAAAAATAGTGATAGTAGATCAACTACTTTCTTAACTGGAGAGATAAAAAAATCCTTTAATGCGTTAGAAAAGGAGATTACTAAAATTAGTAAAATTTTAAATGAAAAAAGTTATACAATACAAATTGATAAATTGAATGAATGGGAAAAAACATATAAAAGTTATATTTCGAATTATTACAAAACATAGAAAGTGAACTTCCTTAAAATTGAATAAACAAGTTTGTTGTTATGACAACCGTTAAACAACAAGTCGTTAATGAATTACATAAACCTGCTAGAAAAAACTACAAACGCAGAAGGGTGGTAGTGAAAGGGTTAAATGATCTTTTTCAAGCTGATTTGGTTGAAATGTTACCCTATGCCAAATTTAATAAGGGATTTAAATATATCTTGATTACCATAAATGTATTTTCTAAGTATGTTTGGGCCGAACCGTTAAAATCTAAATCTGGAAAAGACGTAACAGCGGCAATGAAAAAAATATTAATCAGTGCAAAAACTCCACCAAAAAACTTGCAAACGGACAGAGGGAGAGAGTTTTTCAATGTAAATTTTCAAAATTTGATGCAACAATTTCGAATTAACCATTATAGCACGTTTTCCAATTTGAAAGCGAGTATAGTAGAAAGAGTGAACAGGACTTTAAAGAATAATATGTGGAAAATATTTAGCATTCAAGGAAATTACAAATGGTTTAATATATTAGCGGATATTGTAAAAGATTATAACAATACAAAACATTCTTCAATAGGAATGAAGCCAAAACAAGTAAATAAAAGAAATGAAAATAGAATCTTGAAATCTGCATTTACTCATGCTAAAACGTTAGATATAAAATCTCCAAAGTTTAAAGTGGGTGATCACGTACGAATAAGCAAGCATCGAGAGGCATTTTCAAAAGGTTACACACCAAATTGGTCAAATGAGATATTCCACATTAAAGAAGATGACAAACCCTTGGACATATTTAATTCAAGACGAAGATAATCAGGACATTCTGGGTGGTTTTTATGAGCAAGAATTACTAAAAGTAAAGCATACCGATGTGTATCTTATTGAGAAGATTTTGAGAAGGAAAGGAAACAAAGTTTATGTGAAATGGTTAGGACTTGATAAAAAATATAATACATGGATTGATAAAAAAAATATTGTTTAATTAAATTGAAATTAAATTTTAGTTAAATTTATTTTATTTCTGTTCCTCACTTTATGCTTTAGCTGATACAAATTACAAAGTCTTAATGTGCTAATTAATTTCAAATAAAATTCACATTTACTAAACTAAAATTTTATTAAGTAAAACATCAAATACAATTTTTATTAAAACGTGTCAAATATATTTTATTTCTATGTTCCTCAGATAATATCGAATCTAGAATAAGTTTACAATCATTTATTCTTTTTTCAAAACGGAGTCTATCTAAGTACCACATCTGAAAGTTACTCCTACGGGCTTGTCTGTAAGCAAAGCTCCACTTCACTAACACATGCACCTTATTGTTCTCTTCCAGAAAAGATATTGTTTTCTTCGTAATATTTTCTTTTTGATCCATTTTCATTGTTTTCTTCGTAATATTTTCGTTTTGTTCCATTTTGCTTCAATTTGTTTTCCATTTGTTCAGGATATAAAGCAAGTAATTCCATCATAGTTGAAACATTTTCACTGTTAGGATTTTCTGTTGGACTTATTATATTATAAACATGCGCACACAAGTCGCCACAATCAGCTGAAATATTATTTTGAAATATGTATTGAATTCTTGCCTTTTAAGTATAGATAATCTATAATCAATAATTTCCTTTAATCGCCACAAATTGTCCAAAGACTCTTGTCCTAAGTATATGAAGTGTGGGCCTTTTGTAATTTGTAGAACAGGGGTATCATTTATTTTCTGAACCTGCAGATGAATGTTGTTTATATTCACACTGGTTTGATCAACTTGAGGAAAGTAGAAATTGTTTACAATAATTCCTTGATGAACACAAATGTCTTTCCAATTTTCTTCGGTTAGTGCGATTGAAAATCCAGTTTTTCCACCAATTACAATTTTTGGAGAAAAATCATTTAAACTAATGCCAACAAGAACAAATTTTGACAAAGAATTATTTAAAAAATAAATTTTTGAATTAAGCGTTTTCCAAAGGTTTATGAACCACGGCGTTGTTCATAATGACTAAACGAGACTGAAACATATTGTGTTATTCTTGTACTTAAATATTCTCATCCCCACTTTCTTTAAAGTTTCGATTAAAATGGATTAATGAAAAAATAGATTTCCAGTTTGAAATTTGTAATAAAGATAAATAATTAAAATGGTAATGTATAAAAATAATGCAAAGTTTAATGTAACACTAATGATGGAAAAGTAATAATTTTTGAATCCGTCATAATAATTGGTACAGTTGGGGGTTAAAATTTGTAACTGATTATTTTTAAACTCTAACCTTTCTATCCAATTTGTATCAAAAATAGATCGATTTGGATAATGATACAAAATTTTAAAAAATTTACTTGCATTTTCATTTCCATTTATTCGTTCCATCCAACTAATTGTACTATTGTTAATTAATCCAATTTTCATAAATTTACAATATTTACTTAGAGTGACGTCTGTTTTATTAGAAAAACATATTTCACACTGTGTTACGCCAGGGGGATGATGAACATAAAAAACATTTTGGAAAATAAAATAAAGAAGAATAAATTGAGATCTACTGATAGTCATTAAAACAAATTAATAATTATATTCCAAATTTATTAACATTAAGCAGATACTTTCACCACGAAAGCAAAAGCAGTTGTAAAAAAATAACAATAAAATACTTAATTTAAATATATGTAAAAGTTCATAAATAAGGATATTAATAATACTATATAAAATGTGTAGCTTGAAGACTTATTTTGAATGGTTACAATTAATCGATTCCTATTTTTCCATAAACAGATATTTAAATCACAATTCCTAGCAAATTTCTTATGCTCCACAATAGGATCATCATAACTTAACCAATCAAAAATTTCAATACCACAATAAAAACATTTACAAATATCATTGATTGAAGTATAGTAAAAGCCAGCTCCAGCTAACACTTCTGGTCTCAATTTTCCTTTCCATTTTTTAAAATTGGAAAGTCGTTTTTCATATGTTTTAAAATAACTGTTATCAATTTCTTTGTCAAAAGTTTCTAAGCACATTTTGTGAAAGACTTATGAAGACTAACTTTGGTTTCAAAAACAACAAATTTAAATACCTTATAATATCTACATAAATATATCTAAATCTTCATGTTCTGCATTCCATTGATACAAAGCAATATCTTGGTGTCCCCAAGCTAATGTATTAAAACTATAGGGAATTTTATACCGCTTATCATCTTCGGAACTCAAAGCCAATTTATTAATTAACTCTGTAAAAATTGTATGTTGTCTAGATCGAAAAACATACATTGAACAAAAGGTTTTAGAATGATTTTCAACAACATCTTTATAATGAATAAAATCCAACTGCTTTTTAATTGCACTTTTTTTAACACCTTTTGCTTTTTTTGTTAAACTGTTTTCCGTTTTAATACAATATGCTTTTGCTCCAGTACCAAAGAAAGCAGTAATGGGTTCACCAGCATATTCATCTTTCAATTTTCCTATAACTGACTTTGTAATAGGCATTTCATGAATATTATTAAATTCATAATTAGATGTGTCAAATTTGTGAATATTTTTTATCATGTCAGAATAAATATTTGGAGTTGTGACTTCTAAAATGAACGAATCGGTATCGGTGTATAAAAGTGAAATATTTTCCTGATAAAGAGGTTTTAAAAAATTATAAAAGAAATCATACATGACAGTTTTAGATATATCTAATATTGAGAAGCCTACATATATTGGTTTATTGTAAGTAACGTGAATCTTTTGCATTTGAATAGCTACCAAGTTTTCAGAAAATATTGTTAAGTCCTTGAAATATGGTTTTGCAATTAAATTCTCAGCACCATCTTTTCTTCTATTTTTTTCCCACTCTGTAACAAGTCTTACGTCAATTCTTCTATCAACATTTTCCATAGTCTTGCCATAAATACTATTATTTGCCAACTTGTAAGTATTACGATCAAATTCATTCTTTGAATCATTTCTTAATCTTGAATTCAAGTCTATATATTTTTTCAACCAATCAGATTGAGAAAACTGTAAAACTCTATGAACTTTAGTTAACTTGAGTCCATGTTCCAAACATTGTTTTAATAATTAATAGTGAATAACATATTTTGATTTATCATTTAAATTCGGTATTAATTTTATGCATTTAGAATTTGGCGGTTTAAAGTTTTCTGGACAAAACGGAAAATGGTTATGATAGGAATGTAGACTTGTAGGATATTCTAAATCAACTTCTAAAACATATCCCTTATTAGATTTTTTAGAAATATTCATAATATTTAAATCATTGATTTCTTTATCTGTTAACCAAACAAAATCTCCCGTTGGAATGTGCTGTGACATTGCATAACCATACAAATTTGTTGCATCATAATAAATTATGTATTTAGTTGGCTTTAAAGGATCAAAATTTAAAAGAAATGGGTTATTAGCTTCAGATTTTCTACAAATGCAAGAGCTCACACCACCGCGAACGCTTTTTTTGAAAAAGTGTATCATATCTGGATCAGTTAACAATTCTAACTCTATTCCAGTATAACGCAAACACGCCTCCCAGGATAAACCTGGAAAAGTGTAAAAATGAGCTGGATCGAGCTTATATGTGGATAAACAAGTGCTTCTAAAATTTTCAAAAATATCTGCCAAAAGTAAAGTATCAGAGAGTAAGTAAACGTCGGAGTATTGACCAAGAGATTCACATTTAAACAATTGCCAAACCTTTACAGCTCTTTGGTATTCTGCATCACTGATGTGCTCATCCGTTAAAGTATTATAAAATTGGTCTTTCTGAGGTAAAGTTGTTTCTTCTAATTTTAAATAATCATCAATATAACTGTAAGGAAATACACCTTTTTGCCGAATAAGTTTAAATCTTTCTTCATCATTGAAAATTTTTTTTATTTCCTTACATTGTTCATCTTTTAAGCTTTCAGAGAGTTTTGATAAAGAATGGGATAGAAATTGAAAAGAATCAATAAACCTTAATGATATATTTTTTTTCTTAGCCTTTTGTGTCTTTTTATCAAAATAGTTATCCACATGAATAAGCTTTTCAAATGAAATATATTTTTTCTTGTTTTGTGCGATAACTGTTAGTTGTTCTTTGTTTAAGCATAATTTTTTAAGAAATAGATGAGAATCATAATTACGCAAATTATGCAATATAACTGGAATAAAGTTAGGTATTCTGTAATTTATGTTGCAGAGTGAATGAGCTGGACCTCTATAAAGACCGGTTATATGACAATGATCTGCAACCCTGTCATTTAAAAGAGGTTTATTACAAATATGACAAACTTTTTCATAGTTATGATAAATTTTGTCCAGTTCGTTCAAAGGGATCATTTTTTTAGGAGCCCATAAATATTTATTGTATATGTTATACACATCTCTTTCTAAAGAATTTATAAATAATGTATCACAATTTTGACCTCTATATTTTTCAAATTTAGAATAATTATCGTCGAAGGAACATTTAATGTAATAGGCAAATGAATGTGGAATATGTTCATATTGTTTTAAGGTGTATGAAGTATTAGGATTTTTATCAACATTGTCATTATTTAAAGGCTTTAAAATGCATTCAAAATCTGCATACACCACGAAAGGAACTTTCATTTGTTTATGATAATTTACAAATTTCAAAATATTATCATATGAATAGTTTCCAAACTTATCTTTTATTAATTCTTTAGAAGGTAGGTTAATTCGTAAATGATCACAATCATAGCTATTGTGTTGTAATAAATTTTCTTCTGTAGGGAAATATTGTAAACAACCATCGCAAATATATTTTTTCCGTGATGTTTAGAAATTTGTGCAGAAACTAGTTTTGATAAATCTTTAATATAGCAATAATGAAAAGTTTTTTCATCATCATCACTTATTAACAATAAATTGACATGTTGATTTTTTTTATTCGATGAATAATAAAGTGGACCAATTACTTCATACCCCTTTTTAGGATTTATAATTTCTAATCCATATACATTAATAGAAATGTTATTTTTTTCTTCAAAAATCTTAATGTTCTTTAGCAACATTGGAAATTCTATACCTGACATATCCAAAACAGAAGATTAGTGTGGGTAGGATGAAGTTTCAAAATCTAATCCGCGTGGTTGGTGAAGAGCAGACACAACTGCCCAGGCGAAGCAAAAGTTGTCATCATTCCTAATGTTGATCACAGCTTGACGTCTCTTGATCTCTTGAGGAAGTTCGATAAAAGATGAGGCTCTCAGCGGATTGTGCTTGTTAACATTAATTTCCAAATGAAGTAAATTCATCAAAGCCCATCCTGCAACGTAAAAATTAAAAAATTACTTTTTTTGTTGCTGTTGTAAAATCGAAAATAAATTCTTTACCTGAATCTCTTTCTGCAAATTCGTCAGCTTTCTGGTCAATAATGGTGCAGATTTGCTCTAACAGTTCTTTTTTCTGATATCCCTGGCAAATGACTTGGAACGGCGCATTAAAAGATTTGACATCATAGCTGTCGCTGCTGGGGTTAAAATAGAAACCGAACAGTTCCATATTTATCAAAATCAAATCAAAATGTACTTTATTGTCAAGAATATAAATGATTCTATTGACAAAGCATGTTAATTCTAGCAAATAAAATCTAAAATAACAATAAAGAAAGAAAAAAAAAACAAATAAAATAACACCAACCCAGCATGAGTTAGAACCCATGTTGAAATAAACAAATCATTGCATTCATGGGTGTCAAAAAATTATAAAAATACAAAAAATTTAAAAAAACAGTCAAGGTAAACACACAATAAATAAAAACATAAAAAGACACATTAAAACATCTACATAGGTTCAATATATGAAAGTTAATAAGTTATATAATTAAAATTAGACATTTAAATAATATAGGAAAATCAGCAGTCAAACCAACCCAAACAAAAAAAAAAAACAATTGACATCTTTTAAATTAGCCTATCTGCATAAAACTCACCCAGGTTATAATAGACTTTTTTTAGAAGTACGTTCTTTAAGGTTCTTCTGAAAATCCTAAGTGAGCCGGCATTTCTAATGTGAATTGGCAGATGGTTGAATATTTTTTTACCCTCGTAGATAAAAGACCTTTTTGTAAATTCCCTAGTTGGTATAGGAAGGGGAAGATGAGAGGCTTGTCTAGTATCGGGTCTAGATGACGGGATTTGAACGTTATTTATGTTTTTAAATACCAGGGTAGAAATTTCAAGTATGAATAGAGAGGTGAGTGTGAGAATTCTCAGCGATTGAAAATGAGGTCTGCACGACTCCCTTTGGATGGCCTTAGAGATGAAACGAACGGCCTTCTTCTGCAGTAAAAAAACGATATTTAAAAGAAACTGGCTACTGGCGCCCCAAAACGGAATGCCGTACCTAAGATGTGATTCGAATAATGCAAAGTAGACTGATCGCGCCAGCGCCGGACCGAGCTCATTCCTAGCAATCTTAATTGCAAAACAAGCAGACGATAGTCTCCCACTCAACCTTAGTATGTGGTCTTCAAAGCGAAGATGACCGTCTATAAAAACTCCCAAAAATTTATTCACGTTTTCCTCCTTAAGAGGGTCTCCATCCAGATTTAAGCCCTGCATGTCACACCGAAATCCCACCACGTTTGTTTTTGTAACATTAAAGGAAAGTCGGTTTGAGTCGCACCATTGTTTAATATTGTTAATGTCAGATAAAATATTATTTCTTAGTTTCATATAGTCCCTGTGATGCCATACAATGGACGTATCGTCCGCAAAAAGCGTAAAATCGCCGGAAATCTGAACACGCACAAGATCGTTAATATACAATAAGAATAGGACAGGTCCAAGGACTGATCCCTGAGGAACGCCACAGTTGATGTGGCAGGGTGATGATTGCACACCAGAAACAACAACAGACTGACTGCGATCGGAAAGGTAAGACTGGAACCAGGCAAGAGCATTACCTCTAAATCCGTAAAGCTCAAGCTTTGACAGCAGTATTCTATGATCCACGCAGTCAAAGGCTTTTGATAGATCACAGAAAACCGCCGCCGCAAACTCTCCCCGATTCAGACATAGGTACACTGTCTCCAGGAAATCAAAGATGGCATCATGAGTTCCCTTAGAGCTCTGAAATCCATATTGCTTTGGAGTAATTAAGTTGAAGGATTCCAAGTAATTCCATACTCTCTTTTTAACAACTTTTTCAAAGACTTTGGAAAGAGAGGAGAGTAAGCTAATGGGGCGAAAGTTTGACGGTTCAGTTAGTTCACCCCCCTTATGCAGTGGAATGACCATAGCGGATTTCATAAAGGATGGGAACACTCCTCGGGCCCATGAATTGTTCATAGCTGCCGCTAGAGTCTCCAACGCGCAATCTGGTAAACCCAGAAGCACCCCGGCAGATATTTCATCTTCTCCAGATGACTTTTTGTTTTTGATATCACGCAAGGCAGCTTTGACCTCGTCCACGTCAGTCTCAAAAAAGGAGAATGACCCAGGCATAGAAAAACCGTCAAAGTAAGACAGTGGATCCACAGACGAGGGCAAGTTCTGAGTAAGTTTACCTGCAATACTGCAGTAATAATTATTAAACACATTAGGTTCAATGTCAAATTCTCGATCTCTACTACTAGATTTGTTGCGCAGATCATTAATGATAGCCCAACTATCCCTCAGCCGATTTTTAGCAGCCTGAAGTCTGTCGTTGTAGTGCAGTTCCTTGGCCATTCTGACGACCTTGCGGTAAATTTTACTATATAAATTGCAATATGATACAAATTTTGCGTCCTTGAAAAATTTTTTCAGGTAATTGAGTGACCGTAAATTTTTAGACGATACCCGTAAGCCTTTTGTAAGCCAGGATTTATGTGTGTTATTTTTATATTTTAGCAAACGCTTAGGAAAAGCTCAATTAAAGATGTCCAACAAAGTAACATGAAAGGCAGCAAATGGATCAGGAGAACGGGCCATACCAAGCCAATTCACATTAAGAGCCAATTTATGAAAATTTTCAAAACCGGCTTTGTTAAAAACTCGACCGTGTCTATATTTTGATTTAACCCTGGGTCTACCAACACTTAAACTGCAACTAACACCCTCGTGATCAGAAAGACCTGCATTTACTACACAACATGATAATACATCTAAATTAGAACACAAGTAATCAATGGTGGTCGCCGAGGTTTTGGTCAAGCGAGTTGGAGTGTTAATATGCATTACTAAACCATGTGATGACAGTAAGTTAGAAAGTAGAATAGTGTTTACTGAATTTTTGTCCTGAAAGTTAATGTTGAAATCCCCGGATACAACCAGCTTATAGCCAGATGGGATTTGAGACAAAATAATATCAAGTTTTGACAAGAACTCAACAATTTGATTAGAAGGGGGACGATAAATACAGAGAATATAAAGTTTGAGTTGCTTAGAAAAACAAGCAGAAAATTCAAAATAATTTTCTTCCAAGAGATTATTATATTTGTCAACACAAGCTAAACTGTCAATAAAATAAGATGTTTTTTTACACAAAATCAGGGTACCACCATGTAATGAAGTATCCCTACAGTAAATAGATACTGGGATATAGTTCGGTACACAGAAACATTCATTGGGCTTCAACCAATGCTCTGTGATAAGAACCAAATCCGGAAAATTATTAAACTCTAGAAATGCAAACAAGTCATCACATTTGTTTCTTAAAGATTGGACATTGAGTAAAATCATAGAAAAGTCAGAATTATCATTAAATACTTTACTAACATTAGTTACTCTACCATTTACCATACCCTCCCTGACTTGAGAGGGTCCAGTGTTAAAAAAAAATTTTCCTTAACCACATTGGTATCCTCGACACCGTTTTGATTTAGACTAGAGCTTAAAGTCACTAGCTTCAAATTACTATCACTATTTAAATTTTTATTATGGAAGACAGTCAAATATTTTTTTATAACAAAAGAAAGTTTGCTTAGGCCAGAATTATTTAGATAATGTGAGTTTCTGAAAAAATGTTTTGGAAAAATATTTTTAGATAGATTCACTAAATATACATTATCACTAAATTTTCTTAAATTAGAAACATAACTATCAAGGTTATTGTTTAATTTTAATGCTTCATCAAATATATTAGACATAGCATACTTAAAAGGGAATGAACAAAAAACCAAATTTGTGTAAAAGCACTTGTTTGCTAATAGAGTTAAATCATTTAAAGATACTTGAAATTTGCTAGGCTGAATCAAAACTATTACAAAATCATTTTGTGTAAAGTCTTTAATGTAGCAATCACACCCTAGAGCAATACTCCTCAATGAGGCATTAGGTTTTGTCACCAACTGCAATTTGCACTCACCCAATTGTTGTTTTAACGGCTTATATAAGAACTTTCCGTACCCGTCGGTGAGAACCAATACTTTCTTCCCAGGCAGGACAGCTTCAGTTGCCCGCTGTTTAGAGAATGTGCCACTCTCAGTTTGAGTGCATTTATCTGTATGAGGCTGCGGTCTTTCAAGGGTTTTTATGACACATTTAAGATCTTCAATTTCAGCAGTTAAGTATTTATTATCAGCAGTTAAGGTGTCTAAAGAGGTTAACATATTGTCCTTTAACTCTTTAAAATATTTTGCTTCGTTTTTGGCGTGGTCCAAATCTAATTTATTTTTCTCCAAAATACTTTCCAACGCCCTACTCTTACCACTTAGTTCTACGAGTCTTTTATTTAAATCGGCGATTGTCTTTTTCTGAGAGGTAATTTGTTTCTCATATTCTGATTCAACTTCGCACACGCTGGATTGAAAATCGACCGAAAGTCTTTTTTTTCTTTGTATATAGGAATCCTTCAGCTTAAGATCTACATGTAGCCTTTCTATTTCCTTTTTTAAGTTTTTCAACCTGTCTTCATCAACACATCCTTCTGCTTCACACTCCTCTGAACAATATACTTTGTGACGTCCTAAAATTGTATATTTCCTTCGACCCAAGCAACTGGGGTGAAAAACTCCAAAACATGTGACACAGATAAAATTGCTAAACACTTTATTTTGGCAGCATTTAAAATTATTATTAGCTTCCATACCCCAAATTATTGCAAATCTAGAAATTCAATTTAACACCTTAAAGGTAGCTAAATTATCTCTGAATACGGTCCTGTTTAATTTGTTTATGGTCAAGTTCACTCAAAAGTACAACAAAAGTAAAAAAGAAATTGAACCATTCATGAATACAATTTCATGAAAGGATTTCACTATCAACAGTTCATTCACACCCAAAGTCAGCAAAAAATAGGTGATTCCCAACACAGTAAATAAATATTGAAAACTATTTTAAGAGATAAGAGCCAAAAAATATATCAGTTTATTTGTTCAGTTTTTTTGTTTTTTCAAGTCACATTTGGCAGTTGTTTATAGGTTTTTCAGCTTTTCCTCCGCTAATGCACATTCTACGTGGAAATGGAACTTGAAACACAATACTACACTATTTGGCAATTAAAATGACACCAAACACGTATATATTACTGAATTAAAAATACACGAAAACGACAAAATGCATGGAGCGATTTTTAATAAGGTGATTTGCTTGATGCTAACAATTCCACACTCCTCCTCCTATTTAGCTTGATACATTTATGTTTCTGCAGTTCTTGATCTATTAGATGTGCAATTTTGTATTCCAAATGTTGAAAATATTCTTTCACATTTATGAAGTTTTGGTCTGAGGAAATCCTATAAGATATTATTCGTTCCCTGAATGCTGACTTGATAATTTCAACACCTTCCTCCAAGCCTATTTTGGAATTGTTCTTGTGCACACTAGATCGAAGATGTCCACCCCATAGACTTTGGTTTATATTTTTCTTGCATTCTTTACAATATTTTACAATATTTGTAGAATCTATATAAATTAAGAAAAAAATATTTTACAAAATATAACATGAAAAATAAAATGTTCTTACCTTTAACAGGCTTTGGTTTTTTCAACCAACTGTTGAGTTTTGTGGAATTTCCGTTAACATGTTTTTTAATATGTCGCAGTAAATTATCCTCTCTAGTAAAGACTTTATTACATGTTACACACTTATGCATTTCTGAAGTTTTCTGCATAATAATAATAATAAAATTAATATTGTGCAATTCTATTTAGTTATAGTCAAATTTTGAAAAAAGCAATTGCATTTTTGAAGTTCTTTGTATAATAATAAAATTAATATTGTGCATTTTTATTTAGTTATAGTCAAATTTTGAAAAAAGCAATAGAAATTAATTGACTTTATGAATCCATTTCTTCAAATGAGTCAACTAATTTGTCAAAGGCCTGTTTAACATAATTCACCGTACTTTCGTCTCCCTTTTTAATTGTGATCAAATTAGTTAAATTTTGAATAGCGAAACCCAGACACTTAAGGTTTGCTATTTGTTTTTTATTTTTTTTATTAATTTTAATTTTTTTTTTAATGATAAATGATGGTTTCGAAATTGAATTTTGTTCAACTGGTGAATTATTAGGAGAAATATCCGAAGTTAAATTTGCATCAATTTGTTTTTCTTGCGGATCAGAATTTACAATAGCATATGGTGAATTAATAGAAGATATAGCCGAACTTAAATTTTGATCAATTTGTTTTTCTTGCGAATCAGAATTTACAATATCATATGGTGAATTAGTAGGACAAATAGCCAAACTTAAATTTTGATCAATTTGTTCTTCTTCCGAATCAGAATTTTCACTAAACAAAAAGGGAGAGCAAATTGGTCTCGGAGAATTAATTGGCGATTTTAATGTTAAATAATTTGGATTAGATTTTTGAAAACAAACAATATCCTCATAGCTAGAATTTTGAGTTTCGTCAATGTCATTCAGTTCTTTAAGAGTTTGTTTAGTTTTTGTTGTAATTAAGTCCGTTTTGTTGTCAATAATGTCATTAAGATCGTCAAGAGTTTGTTGTTGAGTAGCTGTAAATAAATATTTTTCGTTGTTGTGTTTGTTGGCATTATTCTGAACTTGGCTATTGTAAATAATTTCATTCAAGTCCTGAATAGTTTGTTGTTGACTAGTTGTAAATACTTCTGTTTCATTGTTTTGTTGGTTTGCAAAATTTTGCATTTGAGTACATGTGTGTAAGTCAAAGTCATTGTCAATTATTTTGCTACTCGATGCCAAAAAATTGTCCATTATGAAAAAAATCGTAATAACAAATAAAAATGCCACAAATGTACATAAAAATGTCACCAATATATATATAAGAATTAAATCTTGCCAAATAAAAATGTTAGAAATAAAAATAAAAATTTACCAAATAGACACAATGTAAACACCAGAAAACTCGCGAGCTCTGCACAGTGTGAATGCAGAAATCAATTGCATTCGTCTCTTCGCTGAGGCGATTTTATATGCAAAAGTTAATCACATGTGTCCTACTTAAAGTTGAACGACAATC
Source organism: Kuschelorhynchus macadamiae (assembly GCA_030620095.1). Classification (NCBI taxonomy): domain Eukaryota; kingdom Metazoa; phylum Arthropoda; class Insecta; order Coleoptera; family Curculionidae; genus Kuschelorhynchus; species Kuschelorhynchus macadamiae. Next base: position 368,267 of record JAUTXW010003032.1, read on the forward strand.
TCTAAAAACCACTTTCCCAAGCCGATCAACAACCTTACCCCCTCCCCCCCCGGACCCCTGAATTTCCGAGACTCAAATCCCGGTTCCCCAATTTCGGGCTACCCTCTTCAGGTTATGTTAAGTTAGGTTAGGTTATGTTAGGTTAGGTTAGGTTAGGTTAGATTAAAAAAGAAGAAAAGAAAAAAGGAGAAGGAAAGAAAAAGAAGAAGGAAGGAAAAAGGAGAAGGAAGGAAAAAGGAGAAACATATAAAAAAGAGAAAGAAGGAAGGGAGAGAAAGAAGATAAGGTGAGGGTGAGGGGGATTTAAGGGGTGTCTCCCCCTTATGGGGGGTTGGCGGAGCGGGGAGGGGGGCGAAGCCCCCCCCCCCGAGGAAACTGACAGGGAAAGGGACAGCGAAAAAAGGAAAAAAAAAAAAAAACTTAAGTATTGCAGGTAGTAAAAGTGGTGGTAGATGGGATATATACTTAAGAACATCCACTCGACGATCATACAGTATCATTCGCTGTAATATCAGTTTTCGATATTATTTATAACCTATAACCAAAATTGTTTTTTATCAAATATATCTATCTAAATCTAAAGCTCCTAACGATGGCAGAAAATATGATTGGAAACGCTGACCAAATTGAAGAAAATAATGTGGAGAACGCCGCTCAAATTGAAGAAAGAGAAGAAATTTTTATTAACTTGGAAGGCGATTCCATCACTTATAAACATTCATTTTTGGACAAATCATCTAGGCTTGTTAGAAGATCATTCTTGTTTAACATCGACATTAATTATATTGAGGAGGAAGAAGAAGAGATGGAGGAAGATGATCAGGAAATTGACGAAGGAGTGGACATGGATGGACAACTGCTAAATTTAGGAACCGAGGCTGACGTAAAAGTAAGCAAGTTTAGGGCTAGTGAATTATTTAATAATTTTGAAGAAAAAGATGTATGTGTTATACAAAGCTACTCTAAAATTGAAAGTCGAAGACTAGGAACATTTGCTATTTGCCTTCCTTGTAGTGCAATTCACATGAGATATTTACGGAGAGGGGAGTCCGATCATGTGAGCTGCCACTACAAAAGAGCTTATGTTGTTAGTGCTTCTGATTTACATTGTGCTATTTGTAGGATACATCTTTTTCTACTAATTCCTGAACATGCTTGCTTTTACTGCAATAAAAATGAAAAAAAAGAGATAGAAGATTATGTTGTTAAATTTTAATAATAAACATAGTTTGTAAAGGTGATGTGTAGATTATTTCAACAATATTAATTTTAAATATAGGTTATAAACGTAATGGGTAGATAATGTCAAAAATATTAATTTTAAACATAAATTGTAAAGATAATAAGTAGAATACGTCAACAATATTAATTTTAAAAAATGTCAACTGTTACTATAAGCGGTTATATATTTTCAGTGCTATATGCAAAATACTTCTTTTTATTCTAACATCTGACACTGTATTTGTAAATGAAATAGCTAATCATATGTAAAAAAGTGTCGATTATGTCAACTGCCACTAGAAGCACTCATATAACATTTTGTTAACGCTTGTTTCTGTATTCAATTGAGTTTTCTCTTACTTGATGCAAATTATATTAATATTATTAGTATAATTAAAAAGTAGTAGATTAGGCTATGCCGGTCCGACAATCAAAACCGTCATTTTTACATGTAAATTCCCATAAGAAAATTTAAGCTTCCATTTGCAAAAGTGGTGCCATTTTAGGGCGTGGCACTTTTTGTGTAAACCCATAACAATTGTTTTGTTATGTAATGTGAAAATTAGTATGTATTAAAAAACTTGTTAGATCATTGTTGTCGTTTCAATATAGGAAAAGGAAAAAATGTGTGTCAATTATTATATATATTTACATTTACTTTTTTTTACAAAATTATTTGTTACCAGAGTTTTCACAAACACAAATTATAAAAAAATATTATCCTCTTTTTAAAATTACAACAAAATGATGTCTAATTACATCTTTGAAGATTTGTACCAAATAGTAATATCTAGTGCGACATACAGAACACTTGTTTACCATTATAGAACAACCATTTTCATCATTCCATCTTAAAATACATTTTAAACAAAAAATGTGGGAACATGTATTTGGTCTACATGAATCATAATATTCGATTATTTCAAAACAAATAGCACAAAACACTTTTTTCTCTTCACTCTCAGTTTTATTCAAATTTTTTAAAACAATCCCATTATTTTCTTCTCGAACTAATGGTATATTTTCTTCTTGAACTCCTGGTATAATTTCTTCGAGGCTAATTGTCTGAAGCGGAATGGATCGATTTCTTTCTCCAACTGATTCACTCATTTTATTTTAATATTATTATTAATAGATTTATTCAACAGATTTTTTTCTTTTAACAGTCACTCGTACCTTAACATACTAAAATGATCTTGATGCACCTATTTATAAGACTTAAGAATGCAAAATCAAATGTGGGAGAACAAAGAGAAAAAATTAAAAATATGATGCGAATGAGAATAAAAGGGGAGGAAGTTAAGAATGAGGGACATGAGAGAGAGGAAGAGGAGGAGGAGGAGGCGCTCCCCTATTATAACTACTGTGGATATATTATTAAATTTTTTACTGTTTTGATTATCTTAATATTAAGTCCAAAAACGTCATAACTGGCTTTATTTTTTAAGTTACTTATAATGTCTCTCATTTCATTAAAACTAACCTCACAAAAGTTAAAAGCAGTGGGAATGTTTAGATGTTTTAAATTATTTAAAGGTTCAATATTTGACTTTGGTATACTTTCAAGTATATTTTTTGCAATGTTACTAAAGTAATAATTGAAATCATTAGCTGTTATAGAAGTATCTATCTCATCTTTAATTAATCTGCCCGTGCCCCTGTTTATGATGTTCCACATAGTCTTTACTGGATTAGCTGAGGAGGAAATAAGCCTTTCATTCGCAGATATTTTAGAATTTTTTATTGCCTCTTTATATTCTCTTTTATACATTTTATAGTTGTTAACATAAGGTTCACACTTGCACTGTCTACTCAACTCACCTAACAAATGCAAATGTTCCCTCATTCTCCTAAGCCTTTCATCAAACCATGCTATATTTCCCCCCTGGTCCGACCTTACAATATAGTTTTTTTTGTGGAAATGCAGACTTGCAGTTTTGCTGTAATATACTAATGAACATAACAAATTTATCATTAATGTTTATTTCAGGATTACTAACAAAATCAAAAGAACTACTCTCAATCAAGCCATAAAAAGTGTGTAATCCAGCTTGAGTTAATGGTCTACATGTTTTATTCAGAGACTGGATTGGACGCCTATCTGGTAGCATAACACTCAGAATCTGAGCCCTATGATCAGACACCTCCGGATCTAAAATGACCGACTCAAAATTTTCCTTAGAAAAATTTATGAAAATGCCATCCAAACAAGACTCATTTCTTGTTGGTTCAGAGCTTGTGATTAAAAAGTTATTACTAATTAAAACATCGTCTAAGGTAATTTTTTAACATTTTTCAATATTTAGATTTTCAATAGCTTCTACTGGATGTGCCTCCACAGTGTCCTTTACAAAAATAGCAGATCCGCCCCGTACATAGTTTTCCCTAGCTGTAAAACTAATGCAGACAAGATTTCCTATTCGGCAATTCTTTAACTCGTCTTTCGTTAACCAATGTTTGGTAAGGCATAGTACATCGATTTCTTTGTCCGTCAGAAAGGCTTCTAGTTGGTTTTTCTTGTTTCGTAAAGATCGAACATTAATATTTACTATTTTGATCCAGGTATCTTTTGCTTCTAGTGGCTCCCGAGCTGCTTGGTTACCAAGGGCGCTCGGCGCTGCAGATTCATAAAATTATTGATGCAGACTCCCTGAGGCCATAGTTCTGCTGACATTACAACTTCTCGTAGGTTAGCAGGTACTGTTAATTTAAAAGCACTATGAATGTACTCCTTTCTGATCCTCATCTTCTCACAGATATAGTTCTCACTTGGATGGTTGGCTCTAAGGTATTCTAAAATATCCTTTGCTTCAGTTTTCGGATCAAGTCCCGAGATAAACATTAGAGATGGTTTTGTTGCTACATTAAGTGAATTTATATTTACATTTGTGCCTCTAATTGGTCGAGGGCGACTTAATTTACTGCGTTTTTGTCTTTCAACGCGAATCCATCCACTTGATTGGTTTTCTTTGTATTCTTTTTCGCTATCAGCAGAAATATAAATTTTTGGGGTTAGGTTCATAAAATCTGGTCCACGCAAAGTCGATTCTGTGCGATTTTCAATATCGATTTTGCTCTCATTTGTATTTTCATAATTTGACGTTTGTTTACGCAATTCTCAGATTGCCGAATTATCTGATTTCGGTTTGCGAGATTCATTTTTCTGTTTCTTGGCGACGCCATCTACTGTCTGGGTTTGAAGTTTTGTTTGCGCTTGCTCCTGGAGTAAGCTGTTATCATTTTGTTGAGAATGACTGGAATTTGATTTCTGCATTCCTGAAATATTTCCTTGTTTTTTTCTTTCATTTCTTAGCTTTTCTGTAAGTACCGTGTTCTTCTCTTTCATTTCTTGCACTAGTTTTCTCAGTAGGCTGATTTCTAATTCATGTGTTTCGGCCGACACTATGGGTGTGGTCTGATCACGTTTTGCTTCGTGCACACAATTTGTGTTTTGCTTATTTGCAGCTTGAACTAAGCAAGATGGATGAAAGAATTCACTACATTTCGCGCACTTTATGAACTTTTCAACTGGTTTTTTACAATGAAAACACATTATTTTATCGTTTTTATTGCGCTCGCGATGTTCTGTCACTTTCGCGTTCTCCGCCATCTTTTGGCACTGTGGAGGCACATCCAGTAGAAGCTATTGAAAATCTAAATATTGAAAAATGTGTAGAAATTTGTGGTATTTCCTTAAAACAACTTAACTTATATATATTGGCTGTCTACAGGTCGCCAGTGGGCCATTTCGATACTTTTCTTGAAGTCATGGATGAAACTATTAATAAGGTGGGTATAAACAAAAATATAGTGGTTGCGGGGGACTTCAATGTGCACTTTGAACAGCCCGATGCAAATACAATTACCTTAGACGATGTTTTAATTAGTAATTACTTTTTAATCACAAGCTCTGAACCAACAAGAAATGAGTCTTGTTTGGATGGCATTTTCATAAATTTTTCTAAGGAAAATTTTGAGTCGGTCATTTTAGATCCGGAGGTGTCTGATCATAGGGCTCAGATTCTGAGTGTTATGCTACCAGATAGGCGTCCAATCCAGTCTCTGAATAAAACATGTAGACCATTAACTCAAGCTCGATTACACACTTTTTATGGCTTGATTGAGAGTAGTTCTTTCGATTTTGTTAGTAATCCTGAAATAAACATTAATGATAAATTTGTTATGTTCATTAGTATATTACAGCAAAACTGCGAGTCTGCATTTCCACAAAAAAACTATATTGTAAGGTTGGACCAGGGGGGAAATATAGCATGGTTTGATGAAAGGCTTAGGAGAATGAGGGAACACTTGCATTTGTTAGGTGAGTTGAGTAGACAGTGCAAGTGTGAACCTTATGTTAACAACTATAAAATGTATAAAAGAGAATATAAAGAGGCAATAAAAAATTCTAAAATATCTGCGAATGAAAGGCTTATTTCCTCCTCAGCTAATCCAGTAAAGACTATGTGGAACATCATAAACAGGGACACGGGCAGATTAATTAAAGATGAGATAGATACTTCTATAACAGCTAATGATTTCAATTATTACTTTAGTAGCATTGCAAAAAATATACTTGAAAGTATACCAAAGTCAAATATTGAACCTTTAAATAATTTAAAACATCTAAACATTCCCACTGCTTTTAACTTTCGTGAGGTTAGTTTTAATGAAATGAGAGACATTATAAGTAACTTAAAAAATAAAGCCAGTTATGACGTTTTTGGACTTAATATTAAGATAATCAAAACAGTAAAAAATTTAATAATATATCCACTAACAAAATTGATTAATATCTGTTTGAACTTGGGTATTTTTCCTGACATTCTGAAAAAAGCCATAGTTGTCCCTATTTATAAAAGTGGTGATAAGAACACAGCATCTTATTATAGACCGATTTCACTTTTGCCTATCATTTCCAAAATTGTTGAAAAGTGCATGTCTGTACAAATAATAGAGTTTTTTGAAAACAATTCTTGTTTCTCCCAGTGTCAGTTTGGTTTCCGAGGAGGACGTAACCCTACTATGGGTATTTTGCACTTGGTTCAAAGAATCCAGGATGCTTTTGAGGGTAAATACTTTAATGCTGCTTTGATGTGTGATCTTAGCAAAGCTTTTGATTGTGTATCTCACAGTATTCTTGTTAAAAAACTCAAACACTACAATTTTAACAATGTGGCAGTTCAATTAATAGCTTCTTATCTTCAAAACCGTGTTCAGACTGTCAGAGTGAGGGGGTTGGAGTCTGCGGAGGCTGAGCTTGCTGTGGGAGTACCTCAGGGATCAATACTATATATATATATATATATGTATATTTCTTAATCAAGTAGGCAAGAAATAAACCACAAAGATGCTCCAAACAGTTTTAAAAATAAAATTATTTTTTGGATTATATAGAAATAGATTGTTTAAGTAGTAGTTCTTATATGGTCTCCCTCTTCAATGTATCTCTCACCAGTTGATGTTTCTGAGATTAAGCCAGTGCAGATATGTAATGGACAGTGAGATTAATGAGACTTGACTAAAACCCACCTACTCAATTCAACAGGCATCAGTCAACACTGGAAATTCTTGAACATGTGGCAGCATCTCACTGCAAATATGCCCAATGAAAACAAAACTAGTTGTACAGTGGGTTTAGAAGTTTGCCATATGGATACACTGAGTCAGTATGGCAACAGCGCCTGCTGAATAGTATTTAAAACGTCTTTGTGAATAATTTGCAAAAGATATCTCTTAAACTACTTCTATTGCATTTTCCAGTAAAAAACAATTTAAAGACAATATTGCTTTGAATTTCCGGGGCATAGCAAGGACTGAGGTGAATAAATTTTTGGGAGTGTTATATTGATCAAAACCTTAAATTTGAACAGCACATTTTACAACTATCAAAAAAGATCTCTAGGGGCTGCTTTGCAGTTAGGACTGTATCTAGCAATTTAGGAGTGAATATGGCAAGAAATGTATAGTATGCTCTTGTTGAATCTCACCTGCGCTGTGGTGTGTGCTTCTGCGGACTATTTGTTTAAAAGAGTGTTCCTTTTACAAAAAGGAGCGTTGAGATTTATGTGTCGCATGAAGTCTCGTGAATCTTGTATACCAGTATTTTTGACTCAAAAGATTCTCTCGTTACCTTGCATATTTATATTGGAAATGGTTTGTTTGGTACATAAAAAGTTTAAGGCCGAAATATCAAGAGAGTCTTTGTACTCGACTCGGAGACTATGTACTACTGTCCTATTCCGTCGTCGGCTATGGTTAGGAATTCAATAGTATATAATGGCAGAAAATTATTTAATCATCTGCCGATGAGAATACAACAGATCACTTGTGAAAAAAGGTTTAGACGAGAAATAAAAGAGTTTTTGATTGGTAGAGCTTACTATTCAACCGAAGAATATATAAATGATGTGTTTCTTTAAGGTTTTTGTTGTCAAAGTCCAAGTTTCCTGGTTATAATTGTTATTGTTTTCAATGAGGTTACAAATGTTGGAATAAACGTGATTTTCTTAAGTTTCTTGACACTTTTTTGTTATTGTGACATAGTTTAACATAGCAGATGGTTTATCATGATGCTTTACACATTTTGATTTACCCTCAACACAATTTATTCACTTGAAATTTTCGGAGCAAAAATCCAAAACGACCGTTCTAAAGGCGACCACACAAACAAATTTTAATATATATTTTATATTAGCCTGACCTACTTATTTGTATGTGTTTATTTATATATTAATATTTTTTTTAAATTTAGAAATCTTACTCTCACCTCCATTTCCTGGTTAAAATAAGGTGTCACCAACTTGTAAAGTTTTTGTTGTGATTGTGTGTCTAATTCAAGGGTCTTCAACCTTCTTTAGTGCAAGGGCCAAAGATCACATCAATATTACATCGTTCGAAGGGCCACAATGATCCACGTCACTTTACCATCATATCAATAAAATAAAAAACATAAATTCAAATTGTAATAATCTTTATTGGTTAAGAACTTCAAATTAATGTGATTTTTGACATTGTTTATTTTTGACAAGTGTGTCGATATTTGGTTTTATTTTTGTAGTTGCAACCTGCAAACTTCCGTCCAGATATGCGTTTGTAGCTCTGGACCTTGTTTTAGAGTCTACATTCTTCATATGAAAAAACAGCTGCTCGCACACATATGTGCTCCCAAACACAGACATCATTTTCTGGGCGTGATATATTTTAAATAAAAATCAAGAAGACCCATGTCGAACTTGTCTTTCAGTTCCGAATTCACTGCAAATCAATAAGCTCCATTTGACAATTTTCTGGCATGTCTTCAACGGATACACTGAATGGTCAGGCAAAGATATTGATGTAATTTTCATTATCTCTGAAGTCAGAAAACTTTTATTGGAATTTTTTTTTGAGTAAATGAAGTGCTGTGACATATTTATCCTCATCTGGATAAATGCAACTCTTAAGTTTAGGAAAGTGGGTAAACTCTTTTCTCAACAACTGATTTTTCCATAAATCCAGTTTAAACTCAAATACCTTCACAGTGTCAAGTAGATTGTTGATGCGATTTTATTTTCCTTGTAATTTGGTGTTCAGATCATTGAGGTGCGTTATATCCGTGAGAAATCAAATTTATGAAGGAGGCGATTTTCGCCTTGAGATCAAAAACGCGTTTTAGCATTTTTCCTCTGCTCAGACAACGAACATCAGAAAAATATGTCACATGCACACTTCATACATTCCTTGATAAATTCACCATCAGTAAAAGGTCTTGATTTCAAAGCTATTTTTTTGGATATAATGTAGGTAATTTTCATTTTCAATGTTTTGCTTTTGAAAATTATCTTGCTGTTGTTGAAGCTGAATTTTTAGAGCTCTCACTTTATCTTACCGTAATTCTCCTTTGAATGTCTCAAACTTTGTGGCATGCTTTGTATCGTAATATCTTTTTAAGTAGTATTCTTTCAAGGCTGGAAGGGATTCTTGACACACCAAACAGACAGGTTTTTGATTAACAGTAACGAACAAGTACAACTCAGTCTACTTTTCTTGAAATATGCGCTTTTCTTCACTAATTTTTCGTTTTTTACCCGAAGTAGAAGCCATTTTTAATGTCAAGGTAGAAGAAACGAGTTTAATTCTCCGATAAAAATGTCCACGTCAAAACTAAACTTGCGCGACTGCACGCCACAATACAGTATACGCCTTACACGCGTCAAAACACACTATACTCAACTCACTGTAATCACTTATCGCACAAGTAGCAACTTCACCGCTAGTTGGAACTTTTTCGCTTGTATCGCTTCTTTCGCTCTTGGAATTAGAATTGGCCGCTGCCTTGTGATGTGTATATATACAACTTTGAATCTCTCGAAATTTCGAGCAGCTACGAGACTGGACTGGTAGGTCCCTCTAGTAGTGATAATTTCTAGAATCATTAGAAAGATTCAATAGACATGCAACGCCATCTAGTGGCCTTGTGAGTAGTCGTGATCGCGAGTTCACAGAGTGGATCTCTCCTAACTAGATGAGCTAGCATCCTCGGAGTGTCACTCGCGGGAGCGGCGCGAGACAGTATTTTCTTTAGCCTCTGGAAACCGCAAGAAATTAAAAGGCGGCCCAAGGGTGGCGGGTTGAAGACCCTTGGTCTAGTTGGTTTATAATTATTTCTAATTGTGTTTTTATACATTCAGTCATATCCCTGGTGATTTTCTGTATTTCTCTTTTTTGCTTGCGAGTTTAGGGCTTGGGAGTATGACCTTTTATTTTCATTTTGTTGACTTGCTAGTCTTCCTTTTGATACTGAGATGAAGTTTTCTGTTTGTTTATCACTGTTCTGTAATTCTGGGAAGTCCGAAGGGTGATTTACCATCTTTGGTTCTTTAGAGCATAATTTTCAAGCTTCATAGAATGAAATGTTTTCAAAGGTCATAAGTCTTCTTTTTGTTTGGTATTTTCTGGACAGTTTTTGGATGACGAAATGTATTAATTGTTTTTACAATAATAGCACATAGTGTAATTACACAGTAATTTTTTTTACTATTGTTACACTGCTATTTTGTAAGGCAGGCCATATAAGAATATATTCTTAAGGAGTTTGCTTCCATCAAAAGTAATAATACCAAGTTGGTGGGTACTTTTTTCTATTTAGCCTTACAGTTTTTAGTATGTCACAGATTGAGTTTATACCTTCCTTGATGAATTTTATGTCTAGATCTTTGTCTATATGCTTTATCACCTGCAATCACAGGAGGCAAAATTGTACGGGATAGTTATTTTATACACTTTTTTTTATTAAAATTGGGTTTTCTAAAAAGTTATTAGAGATATTGTAACTTGAAAAATAATGCCCATTTTATTTCTAACTTTTATGGAAATTTTCTGTATATCATTAAGTTTTAAATGAAATATTTCTTTCGCAATTTTTATGTGGCTTTGTTTGCCAATGTTTTTTGTATTATCTGATTCAACAGCTATAATATAAGGAAAAGAATATTTTTCATTATAAAGTCGCAAATATTTAGGTTTTATTTCGTTATTGCGATCCATTAAGGAATGTTGTTTTGCTGTTCCTTCTAGTTTCTTGTTTGACTTGGGTTGTTTTTCAATTGTGTCTGACCTTGAGTACCTATGACTTGAAAAATCTCTGTTTGAGAAAGAGCCTCCAGGTGATTCACCCCATTGGGGTTATCCATATGTAGATCTTTTCAACTACAATTAAGTTAAAACTTACCTGATGGGTATTACAATATTATGACAATCGCTGGCGCTTCTATCAAAGTATTCACAGCACTGATGAATAATTTGAGTTCTTACACATAACATAATACAACATTTTTTGATTTGGGTTTTATGCCATTTGATTTTTGTTAAATTCAAATTGTTAATGTCAAAAAACCGACACATATTTGTCACTTCCATATATACAAAGTTTATCAGAAAATTTTAATACTTATTTTAAAAAACATAATATCTCAATCTGCCATAAAAGATTCATTAATTAAAGGGAAAAAAATCTTAACACCTACTAATTTTAACTTTGACAAAATAAAAATTAAAGTACCATAAACAAATACTGGAATAAATTTCCTATAAATAAAAATACAAATGCTAATTGTTTCGGTAGACGAACGACTTAGGCAAAAAAAACAAGAAATTAAACGCCATACCTTCTTTTCTATATGTATGATACCCAAGAAGCAGTAGCATGGCAACAAAACAACATAGGTACACTTCCACCTACTATTTATTTTAAACCCGTAGGAAAAATTTTATATTTTATTTGCAGGTGTGTAATTTGTATTTGTATGTGTGTTTTGATCATGTGCCGATGTCTAATAATTTTTTTGTCTTTAATGTCAATATTTTGAAATAAAAATGATACAAGAAAAAAGCCATTAACTCTATTCTCTAAGAACCTTAAACCAAGAAAACTCCCTATGAATATATCTAACAAGATTCAGTCTTAAAAAACAAGTATATATATATATATATATATATATATATATATATATATATATATATATATATATATATAAATATCGCGATTTAGCCATACTTGCCTTAGTCCAAGAGTCCAGATTTTTTATAGCCAGTAATAATAATAGGCCTTCAATTTTGATGTAACTTGTAGAGGGCACTATGAACGCTAATTTTTTTTATTTAAAATATTTTCTATTATCTTTTATTCACAAAAAAGCTATACCTTATAAATTACCTAAATTTTACCGATTTCGAGATATTAGCGGTTTTATTACTTGAAACAGCCCCATGTACTTACCATTTAGGATATTCGAGTTTTACCATTTTTGTAAAGTAACAAGAATCAATTGGCATTAACGTATCTGTCGCAAAGAAACATATTAGCTTTATTCCTGAAAGATTTATTAAAATTTATAAAAACGGCTGCATCATTAAGTAATAAAATAGCAAATTTCTAGTAAATGGTGAACTTTTATAAAGTATAGCTTTTTTTGGTAGAAAAGATAGTATAACCTATTTTTTCTATAGAAAGTTCCATAATTTTGTATATAAAAAAGTTAGAACATTTTTAAGAGCGAAAAGTAGCGCATTTAGCACCCTCTGCAAGTTACATCAAAATTGAAGACGTATTATTATTACTGGCTATAAAAAATCCGTTATCACCAATTTTCACTTTAATATCTCAAAAACCAGGGATATTATTTTAAAAAATCGAAAATAAAATTTTAACTCAGTCACCCTGTATCTTTCTTAATATTAACTTTTGAACTAAGGCAAGTATGGCTAAATCGAGATATTTTAATCAAATCTAGGTATTCTTAAATTATAGGTAGGACCTTTCGGGACATCCTGTATAAGATAGTTTTGTTATAAGGTAAGTTCTTTGATTCAAAAAAAGAATTTTCTCTGTAATGAAATTGTCTCTTCGTCAGGAAAAGTGACACATTAATAATTATATAACGTGTTTAAAGTCACTGCTAAATGACTACATGCATAATAAGCTGTCTTATATGGGTGTTGCGGAATCCATTACGTGCAAAGTTCCAGGTAAATGCCAAGTTAACCGATTTTTATTTTTTTTTTATTTAAAATAACAACACACAGTCAGTTATATAAATCTAATTTTACAGCAAATAATAAAAACCATACACATATATAATATATATTTTGATTTTCTGTTGATCAGTACCTGGTGTTTTGCCTTTGTTAACTGTTGTTAAACCGGCACTCATCTGAATACAATATTAGAAGTGCCAAATTATTAGTCCCATTATTGTTCTGTAAAAAACCACTACAGTAGTCCAATCTTCATTGAAAGTCGTCGACATAATTGTGTTGATGTAATTCAAATCAAAATGTACTTTATTGTCAAGAATCCAAAAAATTCTGTTGACAAAGCATGTTACAAAGTAAAAAAATCACACAAATAAGTTAAATGGGAGTTAAAATCTAAGTTGCAATATACACATAGAAAAAAAGTAAAAAACAGTCAAAAGGTAAAAAACAATATAAAAACAAAAAACATATAAAACAAATAATTGATAGCACTTATGTTTAACTAAAGGAATTGAGCAGTAGCATACACAACATATCTAAACAATGGACAAATAATTGCAATAGGCTGTCTGCATAAAACTCACCCAAATTATAATATACTTTTTTTAGAAGTGCACTCTTTAATGTTCTTCTAAAAATCTTAAGTGCGACGGCGTTTCTAATGTGAATTGGCAAATGGTTAAATATTTTCCTGCCCTCATAGATAAAAGGCCTTTGTGTAAATTCTTTAATGGGTATAGGCAGAGGTAGATGAGAAGCCTGTCTAGTATTGTGTCTAGAAGGCGAAGTTGCAATGTTATGGTTATATTTAAATATAAGGGTAGAGGTTTCGAGGATGAAAAGGGAGGTGAGTGTGAGAATTCTCAGTGATAGAAAAAGAGGTCTCCAGGACTCCCTTTGGGGTGACCTTAGCGATATAACGAACAGCCTTCTTCTGTAATAAAAAAAAACGATGTTAAGAAAATCCTGGCTACTGGCACCCCAAAATGGAATACCGTACCTAAGATGGGATTCGAATAATGCGAAGTAGACTGATCGCGCCAACGCCGGTCCGAGTTCGCTCCTAGCAATCTTAATTGCAAAGCAAGCAAACGAAAGTTTCCCACTCAGTCTCAAAATGTGCTCATCAAAACGCAGATCATCGTCTATGAAAACCCCTAAAAATGTTGAAAAATTTTCGTCTTTAAGAGAATTGCCATCCAGATTTAAGCCCTGCATGTTACACCGAAATCCAAACACACTTGTCTTTGCAACATTAAACAGTCTGTTTGAGTCACGAGTCACACCATAGTTTGATTCTGTTAATATCAGATGCAACAATATTTCTCAGATGAATACAGTCCTAGTGAAGCCATACAATCGACGTATCGTCCGCAAAAAGTGTAAAATCACCAGAGATCTAAACAACAAAAGAAGGACGGGTCCAAGCACCGATCCCTGAGGAACGCCACATTTGATGAGGGAGGTTGATTGCACGCCAGAAACAACAATCGACTGACTGCAGCCGCAAAGGTAGGAGTCAAACCAGGCAAGAGCATTAGCCCTAAATCCGTAACGTTCAAGCTTCAAGAGCAACACTCTATGATCCACGCAGTCAAAGGCTTTTGACAGATCGCAGAATACTGCCGTCGCCAATGCGCCCCGATTCAGATCGAGGTACACCGTTTCTAGGAAGCCAAACATTGCATCATGAGCTTCTTTGAAATTCTGAAACCCGTACTGCTTTGGAGTTATTAAGTTAAAGGATTCCAAATAGTTCCATACTCTCCTTTTAACAACCTTTTCAAAGACCTTGAAAACAGGTGAGAGCAAGGAAATAGGTCGAAAATTTGATGGTTCAGTCAATTCACCCCCCTTATATAGTGGAATGACAGAGACAAGAGCAGACTTCATAAAAGATGGGAACACTCCTCGGGCCCAAGAATTGTTAATAGCTGCTGCCAGAGCTTTGAATGCGCAATCTGGTAATCCCAAAAGTACTCCGGCAGATATTTCATCTTCTCCATGTGATCTCAACAATGTCGGTCTCAAAAAAAGAGAATGACCCAGACATAGAGAAACCGTCAAAGTAAGAAAGTGGATCTATAGAAGAGGGCAAGTTCTGGGTAAGTTTACCTGCAATGCTACAGTTTTAACCATTAAATAAATTAGGCTCTATGTCGATTTCACAAACCTTATGGCTCGATTTGTTACGCAGATCGTTAATAATAGCCCAACTTTCTCTTTGCCGACACTTAACAGCCCGAAGTCTGTCATTGAAATACAGATCCTTAGCCGTTCTGAGGACTTTACAATATACTTTATGATATTTATTGCAATATGACACAAATTTTGCATCCTTGAAAAACTTTTTTAGGTGATTAAGTGATCGTAAATTCCTAGCCGGTATCCTCAAGCCTTTAGTAAGCCAGGACTTATGTGTGTTATTCCTGGGTCTTAGCTAGCTTCTAGGAAAAGCTTGATTAAAGATGTCCAACAAAATAACATGAAAAGCAGCAAATGGTTCAGGAGATAGGGTTGTACCAAGCCAATTCACATTAAGAGCCAAGCAGACTTATACTCATACTGCAGCAAACAGCCTTAGGATAAGAGAGACCTATATTTACTACACAACATGATAAAATATCTAAATTACAACATAAGTAGTCAATGGTGGTTACCGAGGTTTTGGTCAAGCGAGTTGGAGCTTCATCATGCATTACCAAATCATATGATGTAAGAAGGTTTGAAAGTAAATAACGCGTTTACTGAAGTTTTGTCTTCAAAGTTAATGCTGAAGTCTCCAGAGACAATCAACTTACAGCAAGATGGAATCTGAAACAAAATAATATCAAGCCTTGATAAAAACTCGACAATTAACTAGAGAGGGGACGATAAATACAGAGAACATATAGGTTTAGTTGCTTAGAAAAACAAATAGAAAATTCGAAACAATTTTTTTCCAATAAATCATTATACTTGTCAAAATCTGCAAGTGTCAGCAAAATACGATGTTTTTCTGCACAAAATCAGGGTGCCACCATGTAATGAATTATCCCTACAGTAAACAGATATAGGGATGTAGTTCAGTATACTGAAACATTCATTTGGCTTCAACCAATGTTCCGTAATAAGAACCAAATCTAGAAAATTATTAAATTTTAAGAATACATGCAAGTCATCACATTTGTTTCTCAAAGATTGGATATTAATTAAATTCACAGAAAAAACAGAGTTAGTTCTTAATACATTACTAACAGTACTTACTCCACCATTTAAAGTACCCTCCTTGATCTGGGAAGGTTCAGTAATAAAAACGTTTTTCTGTAACTACTTTGGAGTCTTTCTCGACAATGTTTAAAGTTAATGTAGAATTTAAGGTTACTTGCTTCAAATTACTATCTCTGCTATGTTTGCTATGGGAATCAGTTAAATATTTTCTTATAACAAAAGAAAGCCTGCTCAAACCAGAGCTGTTGAGATAATGAGAGTTTCTAATAAAATGTTTTGAGAAAATACTTTTAGATAAATCAACTAAATATACATTATCACTAAATTTTCTTAAATTAGAAACAAAACTATTGATATTTGAAGGAGCG
This sequence comes from Kuschelorhynchus macadamiae, assembly GCA_030620095.1. Lineage (NCBI taxonomy): Eukaryota > Metazoa > Arthropoda > Insecta > Coleoptera > Curculionidae > Kuschelorhynchus > Kuschelorhynchus macadamiae. The sequence goes on from JAUTXW010003032.1 coordinate 384,583, forward strand.
GTAACCGTTTAAAATGCGGCAAGCTGAATGGTGGCACATATATATATATATATATATATATATATATATATATATATATATATATATATATATATTGTATATAAATAAACTGTATTGGCCTGAAGGATGTATACGCCGATTAGGATATCGATAGAAGAAACGAATAACCAAACTTTACTTAGTAGTATTATAGCAATTTTCAACCTGACAGGAAGGCTGCCCCTTTTTCATTTGTTTTGATTTAAACTTCTTTGGAATGATGACTTGAAAATGATATCGTCACCAAACTTTACTATTATAATAATTTTGTAGGATGACATGTCAGGATGGCTGACTGTTATTTATATATTTTAATGATAAAACAATTTCGATTTAATTTTTATAGCTTATTTAAGCATGTCAGATTAATTTAAGGCACTTCACGGCACACCAGATTAAACAGTAAAAGTAGCTGTCAACATTTCAAAATGACACATTGAGTCGATTTTTTAATACAATACTAGTAGTCTAGATTCCGAAAATATAAAAATATACGTATATACAGGGTGTTCCATTTAAAAAAAAGGAAATTGGAATCAACTTTTAGTCAAACCTGAAGTGGCACAAATCTCTCAAGTACATCAAAAATGTCTTGTCATTCTAATAACCCAAGATACCTACCAAATTTCGTTTCGATCGGCTAAAAAATAACAAAATGGTATATCTCACTTAATTCTTGCATAAAACCAATCAAATGAGTAGTTTTTCGGGCTGATTTTTTAAATATTTTATTAAGCCGCCGTTGTGTTTCGCCATCTTAACCGAAATTTTGCCAGTTCAATCCTACCTAATACCTGATTGTTGTGCAAAATTGAAAGTAAATTGGATAAGCAGGTTTTTAGAAATAATCTTTTTAAAATTTCACTAGGTCGCCATGTTGTTCCGCTATATTGGATTTTCACCAAATGACCCTTAATTTTTGGCCAAAGCTAGGGCTGCGCGAACAGACAGGCCGATCGACGGAATTGGGAAAACATGTTTTTTTGGGTATCTGGGGATTCTAAACTGTAGATCAGTTAAAGCCTGGCCTGGGAGGTTGATTTTTTGAAGATTACAATATTTCCCTCTTACAAGTGAAGAGGTTAATATCAAAATCTTTGTAAACTGGTTTACACTTTAAAACGATTGGAGACAGTTACCATTAATTACATTCCTCGAAGTGATAAACTTATAAAAGTCAGTGGCATAGAAATTGATAGTTTTGGGGCATACTTAAATGTAAAATACAAAGATTTGAATCTTTGATTGAAAATAACTTGTATAGGTAAATGTCTTGGTACCACTGAGAATATTAGCTTAGACTTATTGATATTTTAAATATAAACGTAAAAAAAAAGAATATAAAGATATTTAAAGTTGTGTAAGAGGTTGGCGGACGTGTTCTGGGAAGTACTAGGTTTACCAAAACACTTTTTGTGCTATTAATTTTCTCTAAAGCCCCTTACTCACTATTCGTTGATTCGTTCATTCGTCCGCATAGTGTGGAGGGTCCGGTTCAAACGTTCGATACCGTCTTTTGGGCGAATAATATCGGCGAACCATTCGACCGAATGTAATCCTTTGTCTCTTTTTGTGTATTTTCAAACATTGAAACGCATGGAATCGATGCGAATGAATTAAATAAAAATTCATGAATAGTGTGGATGAAATATTGATCCCCTCATTGATTCGCCCATTCGTTCATTCATATGAATTGACGAATTGAATGTATGCGGACGAATGAACGAATAGTGAGTAGCAGGCGTATATTTCAAGCTTGTAGGAATTTTATGTGCACATGGAATCTTTTGTTTAGTAGGTTACAAACAATAACAAAAAATTTAGCAAATTTTACAGAAATCAGTTTTCGAATGTTTCGTGTTCTAAAGGCACAAAAATCAATTTATTTGGAAATGGTGATGATGATGTAAGGGAATATAAAGACTAAATCAGCCGCTGAAATATTCAAGAATAATTTTAGTAAAAACAAAACACCATTATATTTGTTTAAAACCTAAATCGAATTTATTACTGTTTACTTATAGGAGTTTCTTGTTACAGTATCGCCAAAACGTTGACACAATGAATATGCAAATTTTGCGTAATATTCAAGGACTTCATGCACCTTTGAGAATTGCGATGGAACTAAAGTCAACTAAAAAAATAGGACATTTGCCATTCCTAAAATCGTCAAATGTGATGTTTGATTCACTTACTGGAAAGGACTTAGAAATTTCACCTGAAGATATTTTTAATACTGGAGAGTTTATGGAAGTAACTGGACAGCCTCATGCAGTAGTAGAGAGATCATTAGGAATTTTATAATACTATTTAATTTTTAAATATATGGCATATTAAATATATTTTTTAGTTTTTCTCTTGTGAGTAACCTTTCTTGATTATAAAAAGCTGAGAAATATCTGGCTGAATTATTATAGTATGATAAGATACATTCGGGGCAATAGGGTTAGACAGGCTTCTCCCATAGTATCGAAATAGTCACTTGTATAGTTTGATTTAGATGTGTGGAACATATTTCATTTAGGGAATTAATATCCTGTAGGATACAACATCCTAATTGAGTGGGGCAACATATTAAAGTATTTGACATTTATTATATATTATATTATGACAATTTCTTGTATTATATTTATGCGGGTTGGTCTGGTTTTTATACACATTTAAATTTGTTCTAAAAAAAGTTAGAACATTCAAGATCTTAAAGGGAAGGTAATGTTAAAATTCCTAGTTCTTACAATCGTCATGGTAGCCAAGCTTCACCATTATTTTTGCACCACATCATTGTAATGAAAAAATTTTTTTAGCATGGGTAGAATGCCTCCAATTCAAAATCCCTTAGACCATATTTGCATGAAAAGTGTCATAATAAGAAGTCTTAAGGTGCTTTTCAAATTTTGCAAAATATAAATTGATTTTGCTTCATTTGTTTCTTAGGATCAGTTATAAGTGTTAGGATATGCTGCATCAGTTTATACTTCACAGGCATTGTAAAGTTACCATTTTTGTTCTCGAAATCTAGTCATTTGGTTGTCAAAAGGCAAGAACCAGAATCCATCCGATGTACTACTCTTTTAACTGACATATTAAATCTATAAACTAAATTATTGTAGCTTCCCCCAGTCCATTTAGGTCCAACAATGATTATATTGTTGAGATCAAATTCGCAGAGAAAGTTGAGAAAAAAAGTTTGTCCAAAACTAAGAATACAACATAATCTTTCCCTGTGACTGTAAATATCAACATTTTAGACTGGTACATCTCACTATTCCACAGAATTACTAACTTGTGCTTCATGCTCTTCTCCATTGTTTGAGTTTCTACATCCTTTCCTATTGTGTCACGTTAATTTTCACCTGCAGATCGTTTTCCCCAGTAGAACTTTTCATAATAATGTCTTATTTGTGTAGCTTTATTTTGGGTAAAAACTGGATCAGTTTGATTATGTACTTCATGCGAAATAATAGATTTTTGAACTTTGGCATCCACTTGGATAAATCTTATATTTTTCTCTAGATTTCCTTCTCTCCTATGGGGACAAGACTCATACTGTCATTAGTTTGCGAGCTTACATTCTGTGCAGAAAAAACTTGCTATCCAATTGTCTTCTGTGTTATGAAAGGTGGTTGTGTTGTTCTGTGAAAAATATCTAGCTGCACCGGATTTATTACGTCAGTTTTCTTCAGTGCGCTCGGCTGATCCTGTAGATCACTGATCTTTACACTCTGACTTTCCATTTCAATCATATATCGTTCTTGTAACTCTAACTTGTCTTCAAAAGTCGTTTAAGTCTTTCCATTAACAAATTATTTTGCTCAAGTTCTTCCTTTAATTCTTGAATGATTTCTGTTGAAACCTCAATGGCTGATGAAGATAATTCATATTTATCTTTCAAAGCTTGTGCTGAACAGAACAGGCCTCTGAACAATATAATTATGACATTTCCATTAACTGCCCAACCTTTTTTCTCTCACAGCAACTAGGGTGAAACAAGTTGTAACAAAGTATATATAGCCAATTTTTCTGTTGCTTATTTCTGCAGCATTTACATTTTGCAACCATGTTGAACAGATTAATAAATTAAAAAATCTCCGATATGTATGTACAAAATAAAAAACTCAAATCTAATCATCATAAAAAAATTTTAATGAAAAACCAGATAGTCAAAAACGAGTCAATATTAAAAACAACATTCACGTGTAAAAACAAACTACAGGAATAAAAATATTTCATAAATCTAAGGCATAAGGAAAGACGTCATAGCGTGTCTGCATAAAACTGGCCGACATTATAATAGGCCTTACTCTTATTTCATACTGTCTAGTTAATCAACTTACCTGTACTGATTTGCTGCCGATAAATCGAACATTACAGTATCAGAGGCTAGGCACTGAGAATTGAACACTTGGGTACATCTACTTTTAAAAATATAGTAGTAAGATGGGGAACAAGCTCAACAACTAGGCCTAAAAGGTCCTTTTCGCTATCCCCGGTCCCACCAACCTCACTGCACTTCTCTATGAAGGCGGTCCGTCCTTCTAATGAAAGAGAGCATCTTGCCGCCAGTTGAGATGTAATTCTTCCTTGGAGAGGGACTCGACGCCAGAAGTATCCCAGCGGAGTCTTGCCCACTTTTACACGTGCCAACAAGATTATAGGAACCCTCCTCCTCCTCTGAACAAGGGTTGTTGGTAGTTTACAGTGTCCTGTTAAAATGCCAAATAGGTCCCCAATCACCTGTCGGCTCCTTGACATCAAACAAATTGCGTTAGATCCGCATGGGTTGGGTAGCGTTTCTTTTGCCTGTCTACAGTAGTTCGTCCTTGACCAATTCTCCTTTGTCTTTTCCCAGGCCCATCTATTCAGGGTCTGCGATCAGTATTGTTTACTTACACCCAGGCAGGGTCCTGTGCCCGGGAATTGGAGTGTCGATCCGCTTCTGGCGAACTCTTACGCTTTTTCGTTGCCTTCGACACTTACCGATGGCTCTAATGGCCGCCTGACTGAATATAGTATAGAGTCTGTATGTTTTCCCTGTTTTGTCTGAGTGAATATAGCATAGACAGTTGTATGTTTTCCCCGCGGACAGGGCCATCCACGAGCCGTCTGTATACCACGATTGTATGTCAGCTTGATGAGGTGTCCTATTCTCCTTGCATTGAGTCCTTGTTTGAATTTCAATTTCAAAAAGCGTAGTGAGCCTAAGACGACTTCCTGGAAGAATCGCCCGTGTGCACAGGATAGGGATTTCCTAGCGCATTATGGCTGCAATCTTCATGTGGCCCGTTCCTGTTGGATTTTTATACCAAGTTCCACAGTCGTCCATCCTTTTGCACGAGGCCATGGCTTCTTTCTTGATCCATATCGAAAGCTCTGGAAAGCCCAAGAGAACGTTGAGTGCGGCGCCCGGTGTAGTCCTCATTGCTCCAGCAATCCCTAAGCAGGAAATCTTTGAAATTCAGCAGCCAGTTTTTTATATTATTTAACCTCTTCCACCGCCGGCCACGGATATGTAAGAGATCCTGGGTCGGATGACCGCACTATCATATTAGTACATCTACTTTTAAAGATATATGGCGGGTTGCACAAAGCATTTAGCTAAGCATTAACTAAAGTTGAGAGAATGTGACACCACATAAGAGTATCAACGTCAAAAATGATTCTAAACGTCAGATAAATTAATTACGCGATTCCAGGTTTTGTGCAACGGGCTACTAGTTTTGTACTAACTTTGACAACTAAAGAATGTTATTTAGCTCTTAATTAGGTTTCAATTTACAACATTTCTATTACTTTGTTGAACTAAAGCTAGTAATTTTTATTTTTTCAGGATCTATACTTGATATATATTGATACTGTTTGAGAATTGAGCACTTAAGTTCATCCACTTTTGAATTAATGTAAATGAAGAATGGTACTTAGCTATGCACTAAGCTTCACCTTGCAACATTTTTATTATTTTGTTTTAACTAAAATTAGTATTGTATTTTATTTGGGCTTGTTCCTAAATATACAATAATAGTTTTATTTCCCAGTGACAAGGAATAGATAATCATAATTAGCTATGAAAAAAAATGACTATATAAAGTTTAATAAAAAAAAATATTTGTTTTAAAAAATATGAAGTATGAAATAAAATCGCATATGATACACGTCCGTTAGGTGTTATACAGTACTCGTTTATATTCCATACTCGGCTCCTGCTCCGCCTCGTCCGTAAAATAACTCGTACTGTAATAAGCCACACGTTTGAAGCTTGTAACTGAGTCAGAATTTCTTATTCAAACTGGCAAGTGATTGAACATTTTACGACCTTCGTAAATCAATAGTTATGCTCATATGCTTAAGCTATTATAAGAAATGTTGCTGTATAGAAATAATGTGACACGCTAAGTTAACAAAGTGTCTCAGCGACGATGCCACATTACTAAATGCTTCTTTATTATTCGCTGCAATCGATAATTCGTATCTGTTTAATTATAATTGCAGAATTTTAAAAATTAAGATATTGTCATGTTCATACATTATGGAATGTTAAAAAATAATCTATCTATTTCAAACATTTGTATTTTTTTTTTTATTATAAACCGATTCCTCCATTAATTTGGGTTTTAGGCAGTGGCGGCTCGAGGAAAAAAAATAGGGGAAGTGTTAGTTAGAGAAAAGTAGGGCAGACAAGGTCTAAAATGGGCACCTTCTGCAAAACATTTTTTGCAAATATTCACTGCTACGTACACAGCGACTTAAATTCAGAAAAACGAGAATTTTTGAAATGAATATTGTAGGATTTACCAAAATTTTTAATGTCTTTTTTGGCACTAATTGTCAGCACATTTGTTTGTCGACTCGTAATTATAAGGTCCTTTTTGTCATCTTGTTCTTAACGGGAAAATGGACTTTCTTAACAAACTACAATGTCACTAACGGGCCCAAACGAATTCATTTTCAACCACACACACGCGCCACTCCTCTAAAGAATAAAGTAAAAGACCGCCGATAAAATACTGAATAAAGCGCGATCTACTTTACGTACAATAAAAACGGTAGCGTTAAACTGCGGCTAGAGGCGCGGTCTTCGTACATGTGATAATCTCGTTGCCATAGCAATGCATTATTGTCAGGTATTGTTTTCATTTCTCGCTGGAAGATTTTTACCGAGCTCTTCTGACTAGCGCCCAGTGGCAATACTAGGAATGCATTAAATTAAAAAAACATTGCAATTATTGATAATTTTAAATGAAATGAATTAGATTTAATATTGAAAATTAGTATATTGTATTGATTCTTAAAGTGTGTTAAAAAATATTTTGCCAGGTTTTTTTTTGAGGAAGGGGCACTTCCCCTACTTCCTCCGAATAGCCACCACTGGTTGTTGTAGGTAAGTATTTAGTTATAAAATTGTGGGTAATTTGTATCATCCAAAAACTATTTTTTTTACTAATTTATTTATTGTAGAGGGTCGATAAAACATGGTATTTCGCCTTATTAAAAAAATATTACACTGGCTTTATACTAACTCGATATTGAAACAAGGTTTTAACAGTTGGGTATAATAATTTTTCACTCATAGATTCAAATGCAAATTTGAATTATTTCATAAAGCTAAAATGTACGGTGGGATTCTTGTAGTACATTACCAATTAATAAGTCATACATTAAAAAAATACACAAAATGAATACAACTGTCCATACCTACGCTACTACTTTGGCATACCATATGAGTAAAATATCATAAATTGTGAGATTGTACGATCAGTCGAATTCGAGAAATCTATTGCAGCAAAAATAAATGAAAAATATGTACAGAAAATTCTAAAAATTTGGCAACATAGCTGATACATTTTTCGAATTTAGCATATGCATCCAATAAAACGCCCTTACCAAAGTTTACAGAATTAACATACAATTCTGTAAACTTTGCCCTTACATTCTAAGATTTTCTTATACTTTCAATAATTCGCAGAAAATCTAACAGTAATAATTTATTTAAAACAATCTGATTTCCTATATATCATGACAAAATTAAATATCCTAAGCTCTTTAAGTTTGCGATGGTAATTAACCAGATACGAGGAATCGATTGGAGCAAAATGTTTAATTTTAAGAGTTATATTCACAGGAAAATCTAGAAATGAGACACCGCCGCTGATACACATTCTTAACTTGGCGTGTAAATGTTAACATAGATCGTCCATCTGCTGAATGAAAAGGTTTTTTTACTTGTATTGTCGAATTTACGAAATAATAATCATATCTAGACAAAAAGTAGGTCGTCTGCTGCAAAAATTATTTCTCTTTCGATGTTTTATTGGATACTATTTTAAATGTAGCATGTAGGTTATATTTATTTGAAACGCTAAAATTATCACCTAGTTGTTTATCATAATAGTTACTTCTTTTTTACGTTTCTTTTATTCTTAGCTTTTACGTTAAACGTTTACGAAACTTACATTGTGTCTAGGGGTCTAGCCTAGCCTAGGCCCCACAGAAAAGAGTAAGAATTAACTTTCTTTCGTAGACTCCCGCAGGAGACAATATTTAGCGTTGTCCAAAAAGATTTCCTATTCTCACACAGTTTTGAAGTTTGGGAAAGTATCGGTCTCGATTTCCCGCCTGCGGTGTTAAAGCTTTACGGTTTCTGATGTTACGCGGACAGTGTTGCCTGATTTCTGTGACATGGTAGGTATATAACGGATTCCTGTACTTGATGATAAACTTATATAATTTCGTAGGTACCTGGAATTGCATGACGAAGTACCTGTGTGAATAATTACTATAGATAAACCCCTAACTGAGACCCTATTAAGATAACGTTTTCTTTATCTAGCATTTGTTACGCGGCCAGCTTGAACTTTATGAAATTTACATGTACTTATTAGTTACCCCACTCTTAACTCCAGAATAAATTCCCTATCAACCATAACAAATTTGAGAAAATCGGTTTGCATTTCAGAAAATTACGAGTGTTTGAAATTAGCATTTTTAAATATTCTATATTTAATTGTCTTTTTTATTCTTTAAGTACATTAGCTTCAACCTCCGGTACTCAGAAATAAAGGAACACATTTAAAGGTATGGTATTTATGTGAATGTTTTAAAGTACAACAGAAAATATATGATTTGTCAAATAATTTATTTGTTAAGCATAACAACTAAAATATTCTTTGAGAATTAGTCTCCAAGGGGTGTAGAATCTGTTCAATCCAACGAAATAAATCTAGTAGTTCGCTTTTCTTTATTTCATGCAAAGTATATACTAATGGAACAAATTCTCCTTCTACATCAAGTTTTGTTAATTCATCAAATGTCTTCCTGCCCCATGAAATAGGTACCATTGTATCTTTTTCCCCGTGTGCCATATAAATCGGTGTATTTACTGCCTTCATTTCTGAATAAACTGCTGAATTTTTATTTAAAAATGAAGAGAGAGCAAATGCACCTGCTAATCCTGGTGTGAATCGAAAAGCTGAGTGGAGGGCCAGAGCACCACCCATTGAAAATCCTCCTAAAATTGTTATTTATTATTATATTAACAAATAAAAAAAATTACTACCTTACCTATTATTATTCTGTTTAAAGGCACTCCATCATCAACAATATCGTTCACCAAAGATTTTATATTTCCTGAAATTTCTGTCAAAGTTTCAGTATGTTCAGGCACATCTGGTGTTATACTATATCTGTCAAACCATACATAACTTGTCTGCAAGTAAGTTAAAAAGTTTTGAAATTTAAATAAAATAAAATTTAAAAAATCACAGTTAGAGCATAAGGCTACAAAGCAACCATATAATGAGTGTTCAAAAAGTCTTTCAATTCTGCAAGATTGTGGAGATGTACATATTTATCTTTCTTAAGACTAGCATAGAGGGTAGCTAACCAATCTCATTACGTCACAGCCACAACGGAAGCGCAATTCTCATGCGATTCATCGTCGCAAGTAATAACAGTCCATATTACTTTGCAACGTAACTTCGCATGGCGCAGTAGTTACAGCTTTAGGCTTTCACTCCAAATGTCAGGTTCCTGTAATTTTTTATCCATCGGACTCCGCTTTTGGTTTACCCAGATTATGAGTGTTTTTTATAAGTAAAAAGGTACTACAGTTGTCAAAGTATTTTTACATATGTGGATTTGAATCTGATTAAGAGCATTAATCGTTAACACAAGGTTCACCACATACCTTTAAAACTACCGCCGAAATACGGGTACAACCACCAGCTCTTCGGTAAAATTCAACACATCCCCAGCAATTTTTAATGTAGTCTCATTTTTTTTTCGGCAAAAGTATGAACGATGAGTTTTTTGCTCAAGCGATCGGCCAATTACTAGTTGTGAAAATGGGCGTCTGACGATATAAAACAGTGGTGGTATAATTATAATATGAAATTGGATTTTTTTTTTGAAAATACTGATCCCAAAGACATTTTAAAATATAGTCTGACACTCGCGTTGTGGGGGATCCTATGGCTGACCAGTACATTACGTTGTAAAAAATCTCCGAACGAATTGAAATTAATCTAATAAGCTGACATTTTGTAATCAAATGTTAAGTAAGACTTAAGAATATAAATTGGTGTCACAAGTGCATATGGGTGGAAAGGTGCTGTCAAAAACACAAGATAGGTGGATTAGGTGATAGTTAGAAAACAGATATTTTATTATGTAATAATGAAATGAAATGAAATCCATCGCGCTACCTACTCAGACTGATATTTGTATGCTTACACATTATCTTTTCGAAAGTGTTGCCAACAACTAGAATTATCATTCTACTAGAATAAGGAAAATAATCTTTCAGAATTCCACTAGACATTTACAGTGCACTCGGTAGTACATCATTTAGCTCGATTTTCATCAAATTTTTCACAAACACGTAAATATTTAAAAATATGTGGATCTATTTCACAGATACACATATCGGTAGTTAAAAAGATATGCCTTTAGAATGTATTTGTCTTCTGTTGTCTAGGTCATTGGTCACTATTTAAAGCCAATGTCTAGGTTGAAAAATAATTCACCTGTGTCCTAAATGTAAATGTGTAGTTCAATAAATTCAGTTCATGTTTTTTTAAATTTCTTTTAATTATTGAGAGATATTTTAGATTGCATTTTTTGCTAAGCCAATTTTATCCCTCTTTGAGGCATTTTATATACTATTTCTGTAATAGGAATACATGATTATTTATTATGGGGGCTTTAGTTTATTTATTTAGTTGACATAATATCATGTAGTTGACAGAATAGGTAGAGTTATTTTAAATAATATAGAATATACATTTTCTAATTCAAAGCCGGAACTGAAAGATTCTCTGAACACCATCACTAAGGATATTATAGTAAAACTATATTAACATTATTATCTGATAACAATTTATAATTGTTTACTCTTCAAAGAATAAAAAATGCATTTCGTACTTCTCCCTTAAGCGGTGTATAAGGCCTTAATGGTGCAGTAGGAAAATAAAAACTAATATGAGGGGATACAAAATCTCCTATTAGAAACTTGACCCAGTTGAGAAATCCCTGACCTGTATCACCTAAAAATATACATATTTAGAAGACGTGTTCGATATATATACACAATGGACTAAAAATTTGAATTGAAATGATATTTGAATACCTTTTTTAATTGTTAAACATATTTAATAAAATTTGGGGCTTATATTCTTAGATATACTATACATTATGGAAAAATATATAGAAAATTAATGAGGTTCAATTGTCTTTTTTTTACAGTGTGAATGGAAAATATTCATATATATATATATATATATATATATATATATATATATATATATATATATATATATATATATATATATATATATATATATATATATATATATATATATATATATACATATATATATATATATATATATATATATATATATATATAATATATATATATATATATATATATATATATATATATATATATATATATATATATATATACATATACATATACATATATATATATATATATATATATATATATATATATATATATATATATATATATATATATATATATATATATATATATATATATATATATATATATATATATATATATATATATATATATATATATATATATATATATATATATATATATATATATATATATATATATATATATATATATATATATATATATATATATATATATATATATATATATATATATATATATATATATATATATCACCAATCAATATGTACTGGACCAAGGGCATATTTAAAATAATTTTATTTTGTCACCTGTGGTATTAACAATTAATTAACAATATCATGCTATATTGTTAATACCACATACTATCAAATAAACGTAGTTGCATTTGTTGAAGCTATGTTATATGCAGTAAATACTAGGTGACAAAAATAAAATTATTTTCAATATGCCCTTGGTCCAATACATATGTGATTGGGCTCGTATATATATATATATATATATATATATATATATATATATATATATATGTATATATATGTATCTATATCATATATATATATATATATATATGTATATATATATATATATATATATATATATATATATATATATATATATATATATATATATATATATATATATATATATATATATATATATATATATATATATATATATATATATATATATATATATATATATATATATATATATATATATATATATATATATATATATATATATATATATATATATATATATATATATATATATATATATATATATATATATATATATATATATATATATATATATATATATATATATATATATATATATATATATATATATATATATATATATATATATATATATATATATATATATATATATATATATATATATATATATATATATATATATATATATATATATATATATATATATATATATATATATATATATATATATATATAAAAGGAAATTCTTTGGGATGACCGCTAAAGCAAAATGGAATTTGGCCAAATGAAAACACTTATTTCTGACTTAAGGACTTTATCAGTAGTCAACTACATTGCTGGATAGAGTAAGCGGGCCAAGCAAATTCTTAGAAGTTGAATATTTCTAAAACGAGAAAAAATATTGAGATGCAGTTTTCAGCCATCTCTTGCAAAACTTATAGCTTCACAGCTACCGAGCGCCAGTCGAACGTGATAGCAAATGGAAGATGAAATCGCGATTTGGGTCGTCAGCCGGTCTCTTCTCATAATTCGATCGATCGGTCACGGCATCACGTCGGTATGCGGAAGCTCAATTTTTCAGAGGTCGCGCGGTCGATACTCACACGATATTGTTTCGGACGTTTTTAATCGATGAAAATTGATTTATATGCCGTTTTTTGTAATATTTATTTTTTTTTTTATGATCCATGTGTGAGTTGGAAAAATACAGAAAATAAAATGTTGGTAGCTACTAGTGCAAAAAATAAACAACTAAAAAGTGCTTACGAACTTAATTTTCAAAAATAACCAATTTCAAGGTGGTCTATGGTTGAGTTGTGAATTTAGATGAAATAAAATGTCGGTAGGGCAAAAAATTAAACAACTAAAGAGTGCTAACGAACTTAATTTTGAGAAAATAACCGAATTCAAGGTAAGTGGTCGCAATTTGCCAGAACTTAGTATACGACAAATCAGTAAAGACAAAAATAAAGAGGTTCATCGAAACTTTCGCAAAGTATGTACGATTTAGCTAACTGGATATGTGGTGGTGAAGTTTTACTGTTATGTTTGTTTGTTGTTTTCTAAGGACCCGTCGGACTCATTATGGTGCAAAACCGGTGTTAAAGACTTAAAACACTTTACAAAAAACATGCGTTTTCTGCAGATTACATGAAATGTTCGGGGAACTATGCTACGGTCGGAAGTGTTGATATTCGCACTCAACTAGGCACAGCTAATATCCCTTAGAGATTTTAATGAAAATGTATCCAAAAATCGTTATATTTTAAACAAAATTATAGATTGTGTAAAATTTTGTGGGGCATTCAAGCTGGCACTACGTGGCCATGATGAAACGGCTTTGTCTGAAAATCCAGGGGTTTTTCGAGGGCTTATAAATTTTGTTGAGGAGTTGGGCCAAGATAGACTATCAGCTTTAGCTATGTTAAGTATCGAGAAATCGTTTATAAAAGGAATGCGCGTACAATTTTAACGAACGTATCATTCAGCATTTTTCCAATTCTAAAAAACGAAGAGTAGACCTGAACTTCAAGATAATTTAAAGATAAGATATTTATTTTTATTTTAAATATGCCTATTTTTAAATTTGTTATTGACCTCCCAATATAATTCACCACGAGCCGCCACTGAGCTAAGATTGAGGCCGCTAATAGAACAAGTGTCTTTTTCAAGGAAATGTCCGAGGCGACGGACCTGACGGTAGACCAGATCAGGTATCGATGCAAGAAGCCTGAATACAAACAGTTCCTGGATATGGCTAAGAAGAACCTCAGATCCGGACAGAATGAGGCCAGGCGCAGCTCCACCCGTGCCACTCCTCCCGTCACGACCGTCCATCGTCTAGAGATGCCCGCTCCACCAGACGTTCCAGATCTACCGACAGTACTAAAAGTGATCACCGTTGATGCTGACTACTCGCCTACGACTCAGTCCTTCCCTACATCCGATCCAGAAGAGGCCAACAGGAAAAGAAGGGCAACGAGATGACTCACCACCGAAGGCAAGCAGACGCAGACTAGATCACCACTCCAGTTCGCCCATGGGCGGACCAACCAGACCGAACAATTCTAATGCCATTGAACGCTCAACCCAAGCCGACACCGGCCATACCGGGGACAGAGTGCTGCCACCAGCTTCTGTCTTCGCATCTGCAAGGAAGCGGCCTCGACTCAAATGTTCGGTTCCAGGTCTTTCCTGGCAAAACTGGAGTCTGGCGGCCATGATCCTGTATGACCCCCTCCCCGAATTGCCGACAGTGCAAGACACCGAGAAGCTTTTTAAGAGTATCTTGGAATTGCCATCCTCCAACGACGACAAAGAGATCACCGACCCAAAAGACGAACTGAAGACATCAAAGGGACGAACAAAGAACATCTATCCGTAGTCTTCACCATCATCCTGGAGAGAGCCATGTAAGCTCTTTCATGGAAAAAGATGAGAAGCGTTATCGTCCACAAGTCCAGTGACCGACGCTCACCAGGAAATCACCATCGGTTTCGCAGCACAGATGATTCTCCACGACAGGATACGAACCGAAGCTGCACTAAATGTTCATCAACGAGGGTTTATGGAGACGGGACACTAGCCAACATCTCAATCCTGGACCACTACATCCGATCCAGAGTAAAAGACGGCAAGGTGTACAACGTGGTTTCCCAGGCCTTCGACTCCGTCAGCCACTCTTCGATCAAGCGGGCTATGCGACGGGCAGGACTCGAGAACGGGATGATCCGTTACATCTAAGGTAACCTCAGGGACACTGCTACGACGATCAAGGTTGGTCAACAGCATACCTTTGAAATCCGAATCTGACGAGGTGTCAAGCAAGAAGACCTTCTATCACCCATTCTGTTTAACTTGATGGTCGACGAGATTTTGTCCCATCAACGAGGACTGGCCTGGAGGAACCATTACCCCGATCCGTTCCGTGGCAGCTATGGCCTTCACCGTGACAAGATTTTAATGTCGGACTGTCAAATTGAAGTTCTACTTATCGTTTGGACTCGGAATATCCAAATGGCCCCTCTGAAACCAGACCAGAAAACTGTACGCGAGTTTCTGGTGCCCAAGCTTCTCTATGGCCTGTAGAATACCAAGATGACTGACAGCTTCCGACGGACCCTCCACAGGCTACAAGAATTAGCCGGACCAACACCTGTCCACGAGAAATGGAAGTAATGGTTCTCATCTGAGCCGACAACCAAAGGACTAACATCTATAGCCAACGATGCAGCCAGCCGCTCCTGGAACCCCAACCGACCATCAGGACGGACCGGCCGAGACTGCGACAGGGCAATCAAACTCAAGACAAATAACCTGTAATGTAATTTTTAAAACGGTTCTTTGGCTAACTTCTTATATATTTTATTGGGAAAGTTTTTCTTGGAAATAAGCCAATTTGTTCAAATATTCAAAAAGATTTATTCCAACTTTTGTTTTTTGGATTGACGTTTCCACCACGCTCTGGTTTTTTTCAAAATCTAAAACAAGGAGTTCGACACGTCTTTATACATTGCCATTTTTTAGAAAAAAATGTCTTTACATACTTGCTAAAATTATACTAAATTACATAAACAAAAAACTTACCACAAAGAACGTAGGTTAGGCCTAAATAGATTAAAATTTATAAAAATACGCGTTCACATTTTACGATAAAAAAACACCACTTTTTGCAGAAGAGATATTGTGCCTGCCGGTCGAACAATGGCTATTAAAATATGAAAAAATATGATATATTTTGCTTAAAGTGTTTATGTCTTTTTTATCATTTGTAGCGTTGGGATTTTTTTTGTATTTCCACCATTTCCAAAAATTCTCTTTTTTTGGTATTTGCTTCAGTTCTTATGATTTTTGTGTTGTTGTAATTGAAGGAATGCTTTTTTGAGTTTTTGTGGGTTATTAAGGCAGTAGTATTTTTTTTAGTCGTTGCAAGGGATTTAATAAATGACATTACTTTTTTTGTTTTTCGGGGTCTTCGTTTTAAGTCTTGTATAATGTTTGTCAAGTAAGTTAAAGCTTTTGTGGCACACTGTTATGTTCTGTTTTTCTAGAAATTTTTTTAGCTGTTCTGATAAGCCTTGCATATATGGTAGAGAGAGGAAGTTTTTCTTAGTTGAGTTGTTTGTTGTTTTTTTGCTAGTTTTCAATGAAGATTTGTAAAAATTATGGATTCTTTTTTTGAAAATTTGGTCGACTAATTTTCTAGGGTATTTATCTGTCTATATTTATCTATCTACTTAAAAATAACTACTAACGTCCAACAGCGGAAAATCCTGGGTACCCCAATGGGAGCTACCATATCACCTATAGCCTCCTCTGAATATATAATGATGACGCTGAGTAACAACCAACAATAATGCAACTACAATACTATCTTTGGAAATCAATCCTCCTCTTACCAATGGAAATCAAAATCCGACTTTATCACCTAACATCAGTGTCTTTTTACCTGAAAACCAACAAACATACGATTTTTCTTTACCTTATTGCCAGGAACTGAGTCATAAACTCGAAAAAATTCTTTCAGAACATATGCTAACATGTTGTAAAATAAGTGGCAAGCAAGTATTGAAAATAGGCAACACTTTTTCCAGACTAAAAGATCTAGATGAACCCTGTAAAAGGTCAAATGTAGATCGTAAGAAAAACTACATTGGACAAACATCCACTGTCTTACCACAAAGAATAACCAGGCATAAAAGTGACATAAGATTACAATTTTACGATTCCCCTTTCAGAACACGTAAACAACACAAACCATTCCATAGATTTTCAAAATAGCAAGATACTTATGGAAAAAAATTCAAACAAAAGAAAGTTTTTGGAAATGGAATTTGCCTTGATGATGAATGCCTAAATATGAAAAAGAGATATTGATGATCTCAGTATTTTATATTCACAACTTTTGTGACTTCAAAACAACAAGAGTAAAGCTACAAATTCAGCTTTAAAATAAGTTTAATTTCCAAAAATCTTTTATACTTTATTTTTACAACTCAAAACTTATATATATATATATATATATATATATATATATATATATATATATATATATATATATATATACACAACTAATCTCGATAGTATAACCAATTTATTTTAACCCTTTATGAGAAGTCAAAAATTCTAGAAGATTAGCAGGAAGGTATAAAGATAACAAATTTATCTAAGAAATACGGAATTGCTTGATTATAAAAAAAAAATAATAATAATGACTAAGCTTAGGATAATTATGCATTAAAAAATCTAAAAATATGCAAATATGCTCCGAAACAAGGGAAAATATGCACTTAAAAATGCATTTATTATCGGATCAAAAAAACAGAAATAAAGCAAAAGTATAACAATTAGAATATTATATTATTTACACTTCAATGTATGCTTAAGACGCTATTTTTACCACTAATTATTACATTAATAAAACTATATAATAAAAGTATTTTTTTAAATAAAATTTTATTATATAGCTAACTAAACAAACTAACTAAAGAATAAACATGTTTAAAATTTATTGTTTACGGTATTCAACAAGTTGCGGTTACATTTTATAACTATATGATGTAACAAATTATCAAATTTAAATTTACTTCTATTATCTGACAATAGTACTTTAAACTCAGAAAATACTCGTTCAACATCACAAAATACAATTGGAACAAAATCAAACAAATTCAAATCACTGTTTATTAAAAATTGATCATTATTTGGATTCAATGTCTCATTGTCCAAAACTGCACTAATATTTATCAAATTTGTGTAACTAATATTTTTTTGTAAAACCGTAGCTAATTTTTAAGATATTACTTTATTTTTAGTGTTAGTTATAGTTTCACTCACTTTTTCTGTCATTTCTACGCTTTTTGACAAAGAAAGTTCTTTCATCTCCAGTTTTTTTATAATATCAGACAAGCAAGAAAATTGTTTTTAATGTAAATTAAATCCTCACGTACATCTTCTTTGCGCAAAACGTTTTGTGCTTCTTGTATACAATGTGAGTATTCCGCATTAAATTGGTTGACTATGTCTTTAATTGCCTCGAAATGTTCTGCGTAATAAATGGCAGCGTTTATCCAAGTTCTCCATCTAGTTACAATTGGTGATGGGGGCAGGGGGATGTTTCCTGCAGTTTCCCTAAATTCTTCTACCCGAGTCGGAGTTTTTAGGAATACTTTCTTCACCGAGGAAATCAGATCGTTGACTCGTGGGTAAAAAGCACGAACTTGTTCTGCAACTCGATGAAGTCCATGGGCAAGACTTGTGGCATGTATCATTTTAGGGTACAATATTTGTAGACCACTCATTGCTTTACACATGTATGGAGCAGCATCTGTAATCGCCACTAACACTCTTATCATATTTAATACCACCGGTCCATAAAAGAGTGAGAGACTCGTTGAAAAATCCAGCAACAGAATGATTTACTTTGTCTAAGGTTTTCATTGTAAGTAAATATGATTTATCCCTTTCTGCTTCTACACCCAACACACCAAAACATAATTAGCAACACATCTCTGTTCCACATCAGTTGTTTCATCTAGTGACACCCATATACTTTTATCTTCTATTTTTTCCCGCAATTCGGTAACTGTCTTATTGTACAAATCTGAAACATAGTTTTTCCTTAACCTGGATTCATGTGGAATTGATGTCTTTGTGTACTGATCTAAAAATTACTTCAGGGCAGGATTACTTAATTTACTCAGTGGAATATCCGCACTAATAAACGCCTTGCACACATCCTCATTGAACTTTGATCGTTGAAATGCTGTGGTGTTTAAAATTTCTCTCTGAGCACACTTTTTACTTTTTTGGATCTGATGCTTTGTAGTTGCTATGTGTCGTGTCACTTGGAATTTCTTGTTCGCAGTAACAGGAACATCATAATATTTACAAAATAGCACAAAACCGTCAGTCGTAAAATCAGGAAAATCTGAAAATCTTTCACGGATTGATTTAATAGCGCACTTAATGACCACTTTTCTTTCAGCATATTGGACAATGTTCACGCCACAATGTGACAACTAAACTGAATTGAAAAATTATTTCTAACATTCTCAAAACGTGCGTATTTATGATTGTAAATCCGTGGTAAATTTTAAAAAAGGATGGGTAAAACCCTTGCCCTGCCAGCAACTAGACATTTTTTATTATTTTATTATTATGGATTATATTTGAAATACATCAAATTTGTCTTGGGAAATAAAAATATATTCAGAAAAATTAGAATATATGCATTTTTCCTGTAATAACTGCAAAATATGCATTTAAATACAAAGATTGCCAAAATATGCATTTGCATATGCTTGAAAGTGTTGGGCCAAGTAAGATAAAAAATGCAGTTTAAGAGGCCGAATATTCAAAAATGGAAAATGCCTCCAATAAATGGTTTCTTAGACAAAGAGAATTAAATTTGCTTGTAACGTGTGAAACGTTTACACAAAAACCCCTCCGTTGACTCTAAACTAGTGAAACCTTCAGTGCAAGCCATGGATGGTTGCAAAAGTTTAAAGTTAGCCATATGGGATAAGATTGTTGAAAATTTCTGGCGAAAAGTTATCATCAGCCACCGAGAACGTTAATAGTATCTTGTAACTTATCAAACCTCAAAAGTTAGCATATCACCAGATATACAATGCCGACGAGACCGGAATGTATTGGAAAATGTTGCCCGATAAAACGTATGATTCGAGTTATCGAAGCCAAAAATTAGCACACCACCAGATATACAATGCCGACCAGACCAGAATCTATTGGAAAATGTTGCCCCATAAAAAGTATCACACACACACGCACGCACGCACGCACACACCCACACACGCACACACCCACACACACACACACGCGCACGCACGCACGCACGCACGCACCCACACACACACACACACACACACACACACACACACATCACAGAGGTGATTGTCCCGATCAAACATCTTCTGTATCTTGGTAACGGGCTGGTCAATTTCACTTTCATTTTTGCACGAGGGCTCTCGTCTCAGATCATAACGTGACTTCATTCTATCGCTTATTTCTTATAGTTTCTGATGGACCTCTTCATGGATTTCTCTAAGGCGTTTACTAACATGGCTTGCATAATCCGTAATAATTGCCTTATTTTGAGCACGACGTTGAGAAGGTCGACTGGAAGCTGTAAATCGGATCCAAATATTATCCCGGCAGGTGTTTTTCTAGTTGATTCATGAACTGCAGAGTGATAGGTCAGTAAAAATGGTTGCGTGTATTTATTCCAGTCACTTTGTTGTTTATTTACTTAAATTTTCAGGTAGTTCTCCAAAGTTATGTTTAAGCTTTCATCCATTCCATTTGACTCCGGATGAAGAGGTGTTGTTCTTGTCTCATGGATTCCTAAGAGATCGTACAGGCTTTTGAATAAGTCGGATTCAAAGTTCCTGCCTTGGTCGGAGTGTATTTCCCTTGGTGCTCCATATCGGCAGATCCATTCTAGTACGTCGGCAACAGTGAATTCTTGATTGGGTATTACATAGACTTCTGGACATTTGCTGAAGTAATCCAGTACAAAGCAATTCCTTGACTCTAACTGGAAATGGCCCTGCTACATATATGGCAATTCCTTCAAATGGTGCTCCCAAGTTGTACTGCTTCATTTTGCCACAAGTACGAGTTTGGGGTCCTTTACTGGCAGCACAGTTCTCGCAAGTTTGGCACCAGTTTTTCACATCTGTATGACACTGAAAGTGTTCCAATGTTTTAACAATGCCAGTAGTTGGTTCCTTGTAACACAATAGTTGCCTTCAGGTTTAGAAAGAACCTTGCTGAAAAGCTAGTTTTCTTTGCCATTTTGTACAAAAAAAAAACACCAATAGTGGCATTGCTTGCATCGGTGTCTACGATAAACATCTGGGATGGCTCAGCATCTGACAACACTGGGAGGTTACAAAAGGCTTTGTTCAAGTTGTTAAATGCTTCTCCATATTCTTCGGTTCATATGTGACTCTGGTTGCTTCCAGTAAGTCGATGTTATGGTCTAACGATATTAGCAAAACCTTTTATGAATCGTCTGTAGTATGTACAGATTCCCAGAAAACTCCTTAGTTCATGGCTATCTTTCAGTATTGGTCAATTTTGAATGGCCTCAGTCTTCTCTGGATCAACCCATCCCAGTACGCTGACTTTTCTTTATCTGCGTGCTTAAGCTTAACTTGACAATAATCACTTTTTAGGTCCAGGGTCGAGAACCATTTTGATCCTGTTAAAGTGTCCAAAGTATCGTCAATTCTTGGTAAGGGAAAATTTATCTTTCCTTGTGACGTCATTGAGCCTGCGGAAGCGACGCAGCATCTGTGGGAACGTGTTTTTATTCTACAAGGAGGTGTGAGTCAAACCAGTATCCAATACCATTTCACATTCCCGACCACAAATCATTCCAGGTACTACCAAGCTAGAACCATTATTTTGCATACAAGATACTTTAATTTTTGACGCTGGTGAAGACTGGGACTTTTCCAGGTTATTTTTCGGATTCATATAGCTAATACAGCGGCTTTGCACATGTCCCTCTTTACTATACCACCAACAACGGATGCCTTTCGTTTGCCGGAAAGATAGATACTTGCTTTCATCCTTCAGTTGCCTGATAATAGCTAAGCAACTTATTCCAAACCAAACTTCTGAATCTAGGAATGTAGACTTTGACCTTCCCGCTGTATTTGGTCATGAACCTCTTTAATTGCTTTTGTACGTTTTTCTCTATTTGTCCCATTTCCTCTTTTACATCTTCCTTGGTCATTACATTTTTCTAGTTATTTTTTAGTGGTTCTTTCTTATGTCTGGTGTTCCTTGCTTTACGACTTCTTGGTTCATCTTAATGTCCTTTCTTGCTCCATATCTTTTTGATTCTTCCTCATATCTTCTGTAAGTTCATGCTTCAGTTCTTTTTGGTTCTTCATGCCTTCTTTATGTTCTTGCTTCATGTGTTCTTGACTTCTCTTCATGTCTTCTTGATTTCTTGTTTTACATCTTCTTGGTTCTTCTTCATTTCTCGTTTTACATCTTCTTGGTTCTGTATGTTATTATGCATTGGAATAATCAAGTTCATCAAAGAATCTAATTTTGCTACCATGGATTATTGGTACTAGTACAAACCATTTCATACTTCTTTAGCTTTAGTTGAATCCTCATCCCGCTTCCGACACGAGTGGCCGGTACACAAACAGGTAGCACTTTCAGCTTGTTTACACTTCGAAATCTCAATTGCAACAAAATGTTGCCTCGCAACGCGCTTATATAGCTTTTAAAAAAGGATGGAATGATCTAGACAATCCTAGAATAATCTAAATTCTACAGGTGAAAATAATTAAGCCTATTAGAACATTCGAGAAGGAATGTTGACTCTGTGTGCGAGTGTGAGTGGGCGTGCCCGTGTGTGTGTATGTGAGTTTGTGTGTGTGTGTGGTGTGTGTGTGCGTGGTGTGTGTGTGCGTGTGGTGTGTGTGCGTGTGGTGTGTGTGTGTGGTGTGGTGTGTGAGCGTGTGGTGTGTGCGCGTGTGGTGTATGCGCGTGTGGTGTGTGCGCGTGTGGTGTGTGCGCGTGTGGTGTGTGCGCGTGTTCCCAATTATTAATGGCGTCAGCTAATGCGTTTGTACAGCCCAGAAATGTAAGTATTTGCTTAGATTGTTTGAGACCTTGTGCTGTTTTTTCAGAACTAGAAACATACTTTTTATGGGGCAACATTTTCCAATAGATTCTGGTCTGCTCGGCATTGGTGTGTGCTAATTTTTGGCTTCGATAACTGGAATCATACGTTTTATCGGGCAACATTTTGCAATACAATCCGGTCTCGTCGGCATTGTATATCTGGTGATATGCTAACTTTTGAGGTTTGATAAATTACAAGATACTATTAGCGTTCTCGGTGGCTGATGATAACTTTTCGCCAGAAATTTTCAAAAATCTTACCCCATATCGCTAACTTTAAACTTTTGCAACCATCCATGGCTTGCACTGAAGGTTTCACTAGTTTGGCGTCAACTGAGGGGTTTTTGTGTAAACATTTCACCTGTTACAGGCAATTTAATTCTCTTTGTCTAAGAAACCATTTATTGGGGGCACTTCCACCTTTGAATATTCGGCCTCTTAAACTGCATTTTTTATCTTACTTGGCCCAACACTTTGGTTCACACCTATCATTATTAGGCTTAGGATATATATGCATTTGCATGAAAGCATAAGCAAATGCATATTTTGGCAATCTTTATATTCAAATGCATATTTTGCAGTTATTACAGGAAAAATGCATATATTCTAATTTTTCTGAATATATTTTTATTTCCCAAGACAAATTTGATCTATTTCAAATATAATTCATAATAATAAAATAATAAAAAATGTCTAGTTGCTGGCAGGCCAAGGGTTTTACCCATCCTTTCTTAAAATTGTTATAGGTACCCAATAAAACATGTGTGCTTTAAAAACTATGGACTTACCACGGATTTACAATCATAAATACGCACGTTTTAAAAATGTTAGAAATATTTTTTCAATTCAGTTTAGTTTACACATTGTGGCGTGAACATTGTCCAATATGCTGAAAGAAAAGCGTTTATTAAGTACGGTATTAAATCAATTCGTGAAAGATTTTCCTGATATTACGACTGACGGTTTTGTGCTGTTTTGTAAATATTATGTTCCTGTTACTGCGAACAAGAAATTCCAAGTGACACAACACATAGGAACTACAAAGCATCAGATCCAAAAAAGAAAAAAGTGTGCTCAGAAACAAGTTTTAATCACCACAGCATTTTTACCAGGGCCGGGACCCAAACGATCAAAGTTCAATCAGGATTTGTGTAAGGCGTTTATTAGTGCGGATATTCCACTGAATAAATCCTGCCCTGAAGTCATTTTTAGAGCAGGACACAAAGACATCAATTCCACATGAATCCACGTTAAAGAAACCCATGTTCCAGATTTGTACAATAAGACAGTTACCGAATTGCGGGAAAAAGTAGAAGATAAAAGTATATGGGTGTCACTAGATGAAACAACTGATGTGGAACAGAGATGTGTTGCTAATTTTGTTTTTGGTGTGTTGGGTGTAGAAGCAGAAAGGGATAAATCATATTTACTTAAAATGAAGACAAGTAAATCATTCGACTGTTGCTGGATTTTTGAACGAGTCTCTTACTCTTTTATGGACCGGTGGTATTAAATATGATAGTGTTAGTCGCAATTACAGATGCTGCTCCATACATATGTAAAGCAATGAGTGGTCTACAAATATTGTACCCTAAAATGATACATGCCACATGTCTTGCCCATAGACTTCATCGAGTTGCAGAACAAGTTCGTGCTTTTTACCCACGAGTCAACGATCTGATTTCCTCGGTGAAGAAAGTATTCCTAAAAACTCCGACTCGGGTAGAAAAATTTAGGGAAACTGCAGGAAACATCCCCCTGCCCTCATCACCAATTGTTAGTAGATGGAGAACTTGGATAAACGCTGCCATTTATCACGCAGAACATTTCGAGGCAATAAAAGACATAGTCAACCAATTTAATGCGGAATACTCCCATTGTATACAAGAAGCACAAAACATTAAAAACAATTTTCTTGCTTTCCTGATATTATGAAAAAACTGGAGAGTCCTTTCGACTTTCTTTCTCAAAAAGTGTAGAAATGATAGAAAAAGTGAGTAAAACTATAACTAACGCTAAAAATAAAGTAATGTCTGAAAAAAGCTACGGTTTTACAAAAAAATATTGGTTACAAAAATATGAAAAATGTTAGTCCAGTTTTGGACAATAGACATTGAATCCAGATAATGAACAATTTTTAAGAAACAGTAATTCGAATTTGTTTGAATTTGTTCCAATTGTATCTTGTGATGTTGAACGTGTACTTTCTGAGTATAAAATACTATTGTCAGATAATAGAAGAAAATTTGAATTTGATAATTGGTTACATCTTATAGTTATAAAATGTAACCCCAACTTGTTGAATAGCGTAAACAATAAATTTTAAACAGGTTTATTCTTTAGTTAGCTATATATTAAAATTGTATTTAAAAAAAATACTTTTATTATATAGTTTTATTAATGTAATAATTAGTGGTAAAAATAGCGCCTTAAGGATACCTTGAAGTGTAAATAATATAATATTTTAATTGCTATACTTTTGCTTTATTTCTGTTTTGTTGATCCATTTTTAAGCGCATATTTTATCTTGTTTCGGAGCATATTTGCATGCATATTTTTAGATTTTTAAATGCATAATTATCCTAAGCCTAGTCATTATTATTATTATTTTTATAACCAAGCAATTCCGTATTATTTGGTATCTTTATACCTTGCTTATAATCTTCTAGAATTTTTGACTTCTCATAAAGGTTTAAAAAAATTTTTTGTTCATATATTTCTGTGGTTGCTATTTTACATTCTACTACATTTTGCTTCTTCATGTTATATGTATAGTATAGTATAGCTGCTATTTGATTTTATTGAACATTTTTTCTGACTGTCTTTATATTTGTAAGTATGTATAGCTTTGTATATATATATATATATATATATATATATATATATATATATATATATATATATATATATATATATATATATATATATATATATATATATATATATATATATATATATATATATATATATATATATATATATATATATATAATTCTTTTGATTGTCATTTTAATGTTATAATTCTAAATGAACCTATTCTTTATAATTTTTGTAGTTGCTCCTGATGAAGCTAATAAACATTGGCGAAATATTGAGCACTTAAGATAAAAAGAGTTTCTTCTTTTTTTCCCACGGACCGCTAGAGCCGAAATAAAACCTCTTTGTAATTTCTGTACGGTCGAAAATACTTAACTTATATATATATATATATATATATATATATATATATATATATATATATATATATATATATATATATATATATACATATATATATACATATATATATATATATATATATATATATATATATATATATATATATATATATATATATATATATATATATATATATATACAGTGTGTCCGAAATTGGTTATGACAGTATTGGGATCTCGGAAACCGTGATAGTTACAAAAACGTTTAAATGGAGAAAGTTTTAGACAATTATGTTTGTAATTTAACGCCGTTTTGCTCGCGATTCTATCTTTTTTAGTTTTTGAGATATTTTGAAAAAACCAAAAAACTGCATTTTCGAAAAAGTCCTATAATTTATTTATTTATGAAAATTTTCAAAATCTATAAGAACATTATTAAGGCAACTTTTTACGTAGAGTGCACCTATTAAGTTAGATTTTACATACAACGTTTCGATTTTCTAGAACCATCATCAATTTTGTTTTTTCTTATGGCCGCTGTGTTCGATTTTAACAGTTTTGAAAAGAGTATTTCTTTAGCTTTTCAACGGTGTATCACACTTTGTAATTAGGTTATTACTAAAGGTGCAAAAAGTGCGTAGAGGAAATATTTAAACGTTTTTTGGAATTATCAAAGTAAAAAGTTAAAAATTAATAGTGTTAAATAGCAATATATTGTAATTTAACATCCAGTTCTACAAAAAATCAGTAAAAACTACTTAATAACATAATTGATTCGTGCACAATGTTCACACACGTTCAAACTACCACCCGCATATAACACTAACATCTTTGCCCAAGTAGGCTTTGCGTTTGAAATAAGACTGTTTAAACATTTTTTCGAATTATCGATATAAATTAAAATTTAATAGTTTCAAATAGCAATATTTTTAAATTGGACATTAAATTCTGCATAAAACCAGTAAGTTCTACTCAGTAACATTAATACTATGTGCACTGCACATAATGTACCCCGAAGAACGACTGTCGACAGAACTTCTTTTCAAGCGCTGCACTGATTAGAAACTTGCTAGGGTTAGCCAATTTTAAGAATCGCAACAGAAAGTATGCAAGTATGACAAGGAATGGAATAGGCAAATATTAGAATATTTTAATGAAAATCTGGTTTTTTCCATAAGAAGAATTGAAACAGAACTTCACATTCTGAAGTCAACCGTTCATGGCGATTTAAAAGTGCTAACCTTACAAGAATTAACAGAAAATCAGTATGAACTACCTACTCAATAAAATTAATAAAAAAATGCTACATAATACTAGGATTAAAAATGTTCACCGTTTTTTTCTATGCAGTGTCCGCATTTCCTTTCAACTGTTCTGATTACCCGTTGAATGGTATTTCTATTTATATTTTCTAGAATATTTCGGGTTCGCTGCTCAAGAACTTGCCTATTTTCTGGGGGGTCAAATTCGTATATTTCATTTTTCGGACATCCCCATAAATAAAAATCCAACGGCGTGATATCCGGGGATCTAGCTGGCCAGCGGACAGGACCACTGTTGGATATTACGTTTTCACCAAAAGTTTTTGTTAAAAAGGTTTGTACATCCCTGCTGTTATGTGCAGGACAACCGTCTTGCTGAAACCACAAGCTATTAAACTGATCATCTGGCACAGCTTCTCGAATGGCAGGAACTATTTGATTCTGTAACATGGCAAGGTATCTTGGGCCTGTCAGTGTCTGATCAAAAATAAAGGGACCAATGAGACGATTTCCTAAAAAGTAATGGAAAATATTGAATTATAAGCAATTCAATTAGACTATGTTTATCTTACCAAGCATCCCGCACCACACATAAAAACCAAATCGCTCTTGCAGCCTGCGTGGATCGCGTAGTTGCGGATTTTCAATAGCCCAATAATGGTGATTTTTTTTATTCAAAATGCCACAGTTTGTAAAATGAGTCTCATCTAACCAAATGACTTTATTGCAAAAAGCGGGATTTTCTCGACATCTATTGATATACCAATTACAAAAAACAATTCTTCTTTCGAAATCACCTGCTTGAAGTCCTTGCACAATTGTTGGCTTGTAAGGACGACATTTAGTTACTTTTAAGACGCCATGAACGGTAGATTTTGGAATTTGAAGTTCTGTTTCACTTCTTCTTGTAGATGAAGTCGGATTTTCATTAAAATATTCTAGGATTTGCCTATTGCGTTGCTCGTTGTCTTTTGCATACTTCTTTGTGCGAATCTTATTAAAACTGCCAAAATCAAGCAAGTTTCTAACCAGCGTTTGAAAATAAGTTCTGCCAGGCTGCCGTCTTTCGGGGTACGTGTCAAAATACACATCCATGGCCCTGTTTGCATTTCTTTCATTTTTAATATAACACACTAACATATCAAACATTTCTTCATTAGAAAAGTTTAACGCCATTGTAATCCTTATTAAAACAGCGATGAATGTTAAATAAAACTTAAACGTTGCATTTTTGACAGATTAAAAGCATTCTATTATTTCAAAACCAAAGCCTACTTGAGCAAAGATGTTAGTGTTATCTGCGGCTGGTCATTTGAACATTTGTGAACATTGTGCAATGTTATTGAGTAGTTTTTACTAATTTTTTGTAGAACTGGATGTTGAATTACATATTGCCTTTTAACACTATTAATTTTTAATTTTTTACTTTGATAATTCCAAAAAACGTTTAAATATTTTCTCTACGCACTTTTTGCACCTTTAGTAATAACCTAATTACAAAGTGTGATACACCGTTGAAAAGCTAAAGAAATACTCTTTTCAAAACTGTTAAAATCGAATATAGCGGCCATAAGAAAAAACAAAATTGATGATGGTTCTAGAAAATCGAAACGTCGTATGTACTCTGACTCTGTCTGACTTAATAGGTGCACTCTACGTAAAAAGTTGCCTTAATAATGTTCTTACAGATTTTGAAAATTTTCATAAAAAAATAAATTATAGGACTTTTTCGAAAATGCAGTTTTTTGGTTTTTTCAAAATATCTCAAAAACTAAAAAAGATAGAATCGCGAGCAAAACGGCGTTAAATTACAAACATAATTGTCTAAAACTTTCTCCATCTAAACGTTTTTGTAACTATCACGGTTTCCGAGATCCCAATATTGTCATAACCAATTTCGGACACACTGTATATATATATATATATATATATATATATATATATATATATATATATATATATATATATATATATATATATATATATATATATATATATATATATATATATATATATATATATATATATATATATATATATATATATATATATACATATATATATATATATATATATATATATATATATATATATATATATATATATATATATATATATATATATATATATATATATATATATATATATATATATATATATATATATATATATATATATATATATATATATATATATATATATATATATATATATATATATATATATATATATATATATATATATATATATATATATATATATATATATTTATTTATTTATTTATTTAATGTTTCAGATAATTGAGGTGTGTGCGGGAAGGCTCTTGGCCAATATTAGGCCATCTTACAATTTGGTTAATAATCATCCTTATTATTAAATTAACCTCTAATGATACAAGCTTAACCTAAATGGAAGTACTTGCAGATACAAATAATCTGGAAAGCCAAGTTGAAAAGCTAAATGAAACTGCAACAAAACATAAGTCAGCCCCTAAAACATGGTTAGAGATCAGGAATCCAGCTGAATCTACATTGCTGGAAATCAGAAACTGGGAAGGCGTTCTTTAAACAGTTTGTTGTTCGGAATAAAAGAAAATGAAGTTAACTAGGACAAGAACAAGATCTTCAAAAGCAATTTCACTATTAAAAAGCCTTAAAAATAGCAGCAAAGATGTAAACATATAATAATGACTCGACCTGTACGAGTGGTATTTCCCACTAAAACAGAAGAAGGAAATTCTCAAAATAAGCAACAACCTGAATAAACATGATGGAATCCACATTAGATCTGATCAAATACACATGCAAAGAAAGAATCTCTCAAAAACATACTTAAAGAACTTGATGAATGTAAGGCCAAAGTAGAAACAAATCTAATAATCAAATATAACAACATACCCAAAGTTACAACCAAACAACCCAATCCAGCAGTAAAACATCAATATAAATATATATATATATATATATATATATATATATATATATATATATATATATATATATATATATATATATATATATATAAACATATATATATATATATATATATATATATATATATATATATATATATATATATATATATATACATATATATACATATATATATATATATATATATATATATATATATATATATATATATATATATATATATATATATATATATATATATATATATATATATATATATATATATATATATATATATATATATATATATATATATATATATATATATATATATATATATATATATATATATATATATATATATATATATATATATATATATATATATATATATATATATATATATATATATATATATATATATATATATATATATATATATATATATATATATATATATATATATATATATATATATATATATATATATATATATATATATATATATATATATATATATATATATATATATATATATATATATATATATATATATATATATATATATATATATATATATATATATATATATATATATATATATATATATATATATATATATATATATATATATATATATATATATATATATATATATATATATATATATATATATATATATATATATATATATATATATATATATATATATATATATATATATATATATATATATATATATATATATATATATATATATATATATATATATATATATATATATATATATATATATATATATATATATATATATATATATATATATATATATATATATATATATATATATATATATATATATATATATATATATATATATATATATATATATATATATATATATATATATTAAATGGCCTTCTTTCTTGGGTATAGGTTTATTTGTAAAATCAAACAATGGGATTAATTTGACGTTTCGCCTATTATAGTAGGCTTTCTTAAAAATTGCTCATTTCTTTATTTTTTTTGTGGTATATAAGGCTTTCCTTTCCTATCTACAATTAATTTAAAAAACATTTAGTGGTCTAATTATAAAAAGACATTTACAATTTTTCTGAAACGAATTTAAAATTTTGTACTATTTACAAATTATTATTACAAAAATAATAAAATAAGATTACATACCTCGAAAAATGCATGTTGATTATTTATTTATATTTGAATGATAGGTAGCAAGTTAGTGGTTTGCCAGGCAACTCATAGCACTCATATATAAAATAAGATTAAATACCTCGAAAAATGCATGTTGATTATTTATTTATATTTGAATGATAGGTAGCAAGTTAGTGGTTTGCCAGGCAACTCATAGCACAGTTTTGGGTAAAAAGGTGTTCCTATCGTAGTACGTTTTTTTTCGAGGAATTTAAAGATAATTTTTTGCTATTTTTTAATTTAACACGTTGAGCCCCGGCGTAACATTCAAAAAAATGTTTTTTTGGGACCGGTTTTTTTTCTGCTTTAGAACTGTATATTTGGTCTATACACGTGTAGGCAATGTTTAATATAGGCTGAAAAAGGTATTTTTAAAGTTTTTTTTCATTATTTTTTTTGAGGCATCGCGTTGATGCCACGCCGTCCTAAGGCTAAAATGTTCCCATTTAGTCCGCGTGTACCCAATGCAATGCCTCATTCAAAAAGCTTGCAACTACGCCGACGCCATCTGATTTCGATTGTTATTCGTTCAGTAAACATCGATACCGCAGTGTCATTTTGTTATTGGTTAGTTTGCACGCCGCGCTGTCGGAAATTGATCGTTATTAGTTCAATAAACATTGATACTGTTGTGTAATTTTCTTGTTTGTGAGTTCGCTATATAGATATTTGATTTTTATAGTGAATTTTCGTATTCATATGATGGGTTCTTATGAACAAAATCAAAAAAAGCTCCAAGCTCTATGGAATGAGGTTTTGTCTGATGAAGATTCGGATCAAGCGCTCGAACCTTTTGATGACTGTGGCTCTTCAGACGATTATATACCCAGCGATGTATCGGAACAAACATCAGATGACTCGAGTGATTCAAGCGAAGAACCAATTCCTAAAAAACGAGTTAAAACAATTTATGGTACACCAAATAGACCTATCAAGAAAGCACATCTAATAGACCTACCTGCAACGTTGTCAAGTATTCAAAAAGATAAGGTAAGGCAAAAAATTAGTATTCATGTCCATAATACAAGCATGTAATTTTTTATAGAATGATATAAATCCAATTAGTACGAGTATAGCAGATGGTGCTGGACCAAGTGGATTGCAAAAGGTAAGCATGGTAAAACCGATGTATTTTATTTTTGTGTAACTGATTGAATATTTAATTTCAGGATGATTTAGTTAGCAATACAATTGAAGCAGTCATCTCCGAATTTGCCACGCAAGACTCTGAGATGGAAGAACTAGCCGATGATTCAGATTTAGTATGGCAAGATGTGGATGGTTCTAACTTGCAGAAATTTGTGTTCAACTTCGAGGGAACTGGCATTAAAGCGGAGTGTTATGATCTTTATGACAAAGAGCCATATGATTTCTTCAAATTATTTTTGACAGACGAAATTATAGCTTACATAGTGGAGCAAACAAACTTGTATGCCACTCAAAAACTGGCAAAGGCAGGTAATCAAAAGAAATCAAAATCAAAAAGTTGGATTCCTACTTCGGCTAAGGAACTGGAAAAGTTTTTTGGTGTTATAATTTGGATGGGTTTGCTGACAGCACCTCAGTTGCGTGATTATTGGAGTGACAATTTCTTATTTTCAAAGAACATAAAAAAAGTTATGCCGAGAAATCGCTTTGAACAATTGCTTTCCATGTTGCACTTCAATGATAATAATAGTGTCAACAATCAAGATCCCAATTTTGACAGGCTAAATAAAATAACACCGCTCTTAGAAAAACTCATTGAAAGATTTCAGTCATGTTTGATTCCATAAAACAATGTGTGTATTGACGAATCCATGGTGCCATTTCGTGGCAGACTAAAATTTAAGCAATACATAAAAAATAAAAGAACTTCAAAGTTTACTGCGGTAACGATACCGAAGGAGGTGGAACAGCGTCGTTCAATGTAGTAATGTTGTTATTAAATGGCTTGTTAGATAAAGGCCGCACATTGTATACCGATAACTATTATACCAGCGTTACATTGGCTCACGAACTGCTAAAACGTAAAACTTACCTTGTTGGAACAGTTAGATCTAATAGAAAAATGAATTGTTCAGAAGTCGTCAAAAAAAAATTAAAAAAACATGAAGTATTCGCAAAAGAAAGTAACACTGGTATCGTTATGTTGAAATGGTTTGATAAAAGGGATGTGCTAATGCTCAGCACTAAATATACGTCTGAAATAAAAAATATTCCCAAAAGAGGCCAAACCATCAAAACCCCTTGTAATAATCGATTATAATGAATCAAAAGCATTTATAGACCTATCGGACCAAATGAAGGCATACCACCACTGTTTGAGAAGAGGTACTAAATGGTACAGGAAGCTGGCGATGGAAATGATGTTTGGATCTGCATTGGTCAACGCGTTTGTTCTTTATAAAGAAATTACCCACCAAAAAATTTCAATTACTGAATTCAAAAACAAATAGCCATGAAATTATTACATCTAAATAGCCCTGGGAATACAGACACAGAAAATATAATAGGCAATAATAATCATCGTTTGATAGAAGGCAAAAAGAACAGGTGTGTTGTTTGCTACGCAAAAATCAAGCAAGAATTGGGTAGGGTAGAAGCACAAAATAAAACGCCACGATCAAAATACCTATGTTCCATTTGTAAAACCAGTGTCTGTATTTCTTGCTTTTTTGAAGTGCATTTGGCTACCAAAAATGTTTAAAATATATTTATCTTTATTAGTTTTTATTTGTACTGTAATTTTAATCGTTTATAAAAAAAAACTACTAAGACATTATTTTGTGTTTTACTATGCAAAAAAATTTATAGGTTCTAAAATTTTCCCAACCCGCTAACATATATGTACCCTTTGGACCGCATATTTTCAACTCCCATTACATTTACACGGCAGCGTGCAATCGCCTTGATGCCTCGGCGTCCGAAATCAAATCTTACTATGTGGCATCATTGTGGTATCTCGCGGTCCTAAGGGTTCAATAAAGTGAGGCATCAGTGAAATGCCACCCGGGGCTGAACGTGTTAAACCTTAGAGAAGAATCAGACATTCACAATGATATACTACATTTTAAAAATAACGGCTTAGACGAAGTTAAAACTACTAAAATATCAAAGTGTGGTATATTTGACTTAAATTTTTGATGTCTTGTTTGTCATTTACTGCATTTTTTTCTTTTTTTATGTGCTGTGAGTTGCCTGGCAAACCACTAACTTGCTACCTATCATTCAAATATAAATAAATAATCAACATGCATTTTTCGAGGTATGTAACCTTATTTTATTAATTTTGTAATAATTATTGGTAAATAGTATAAAATTTTAAATTCGTTTTAGAAAAATTGTAAATGTCTTTTTATAATTAGACACTAAATGTTTTTTAAATTAATTGTAGATAGGAAAGGAAAGGCTTATATACCACAAAAAAAATAAAGGAATGAGAACCTTTTGAGAACGCCTACTAGGATAGGCGAAAAGTCCAATTAAGCCCTTTGTTTGATTTTACAAATAAACCTATACCTAAGAAAGAAGTCCAATTAATATATACGGGTTTAAGAAACAAATTGAATAATAATATATACAAGGGTGCCGAACTGTATTTCACTGATATGACGTTCCTTCAAGAAATTGAAACAACTTATGGAGTTTTATGTGCCGATGTACTTAAAGAAATATCTACCACAAACACGAAATTAGCAAAGTAAAAAAATAGAAGAATTTTCTTATTAAGAAGCAAACACACAGGCGTCTTGTCAACTTTTTTAAATTTCAATGTTTCCCACATTGTGTTCACAGGTACGTACCTCGAAAATAAATTTGATGATATTATAAATAGCACAAAGGTAAAAATTTTAAATCTATGTATAACTGAAACAACGAAAGTTATAAATAAATTAAATAATCTCCTTCAACAAAAAATTA
This sequence comes from Kuschelorhynchus macadamiae, assembly GCA_030620095.1. NCBI lineage: Eukaryota > Metazoa > Arthropoda > Insecta > Coleoptera > Curculionidae > Kuschelorhynchus > Kuschelorhynchus macadamiae. Next base: position 420,445 of record JAUTXW010003032.1, read on the forward strand.
ACGCAGTTAAATCAATAATTCCAATTGAGGTTTTTAAACAAAAAAATAAAAAAAAACTTTCTAAATTAATATCGGTCAGCGAAAAAAATGACATACAAATAAATACATCCTCATGGTTAGACAACATCTCTAACACAGATATTCCTAAAGTTGTCGCAGAAGTTCTTGCTTTAGGTGAAAACTTCTCGCTTCCTGTGCAGAAAAAAAAACTTACCTTTAACAGAATATATATCTTGCGTAGAAACAGCTGTACAAGATAAACCAAATGAAATAAAAGATAGCATAAGGTCAGACGTAGTAAATATAATTACCGATCATAAAATAAAAATTAAACATAAAAAAAATAAAATTACCAATTTTAAAAAACGAATACAGGAACAACATAATAAAACAAGGCAATTCATTGAAGTTAATCCTCAAATAATCATACTTAAACCAGATAAATGCAGTAAAACCGTTATAATGAATACTACTGATTATGACACAAAAATGAATCAGCTCTTACAAGATTCCAGTACTTATAAACTTGTAAAGAATGACCCAACTAACATCTTTCAAAACAAAAATAATACTTTTGTAAAAAAACTCTTATACAAAAATCTATTAACTGACGCGGAAGCTAAAAATTTGTCAATTCATAATGCAGTCACGCCTAAAATATATGGCCTACCCAAATTGCATAAACCTAACATTCCCCTCAGGCCTATAGTTTCATGTATTCAATCTCCTTTCTACAAGCTCTCAAAGTATTTGTCAAAATGTTTGTCAAATATCACAGGTAAAACCTCTTATTAAAGACAACAAATGAACTCATAGTTAGTGCTATAAAAGGCAAATGGAATATTTAAAAAAATTTACAACTCTAACTCAGCCTGAATTCTTAGAAGCCTTACATCTTATAATGTCAAATAATTATTTTCAATACAAAACCCAATTTTATCAACAACTTGATGGATGTACTATGGGTTGACCTATTTCCTCTACAATCGCACAAATAGTTATGGAATACCTAGAAGAGGAAGTTCCGAAAAATTGAATTTTAATATTACTTTTTTTAAGAGATATGTGGATGATTGTTTAGCATCAGTTCCAGAAAATAAAATAGAAGAACTACTTTTCGCATTCAATAATTTCCACCCGAAACTTCAGTTCACTCTTGAAGTTGAATCAGAAAACAAAATAAATTTTCTCGACCTTACTATAATAAGACAAAAAGAAAATAATTTAAAAACTAAATGGTTTACAAAAGACACTTGGTCTGGACGATATCTTAATCTCAATTCCCACCATCCACACAAACAAAAAAGAAGTGTTGTGATTGGTCTAGTTGACCGTGCCATATCTTTAACGTCACCAGAATACCGTCCTGAAGCCCTTAATAAAGTTAAAGAGACCTTGAGTGCAAATCATTTCCCAGAAAAACTGATAAAAAAATTATCAAACAAAGGACGTATATATATTATAACAATTATAAAGAAAACGTAAGACAAGATAATACGCAAAAAAAATATATTGCAATGCCATACACATATATATATATATATATGAAACATTAAATATATATATAAATATATATATATATATATATATATATATATAATATATATATATATATATATATATATATATATATATATATATATATATATATATATATATATATATATATATATATATATATATATATATATATATATATATATATATATATATATATATATATATATATATATATATATATATATATATATATATATATATATATATATATATATATATATATATATATATATATATATATATATATATATATATATATATATATATATATATATATATATATATATATATTATATTTATTTATTTAATGTTTCAGATAATTGAGATGTGTATGGCATTGCAATATATTTTTTTTGCGTATTATCTTGTCTTACGTTTTCTTTATAATTGTTATAATATATGTACGTCCTTTGTTTGATAATTTTTTTATCAGTTTTTCTGGGAAATGATTTGCACTCAAGGTCTCTTTAACTTTATTAAGGGCTTCAGGACGGTATTCTGGTGACGTTAAAGATATGGCACGGTCAACTAGACCAATCACAACACTTCTTTTTTGTTTGTGTGGATGGTGGGAATTGAGATTAAGATATCGTCCAGACCAAGTGTCTTTTGTAAACCATTTAGTTTTTAAATTATTTTCTTTTTGTCTTATTATAGTAAGGTCGAGAAAATTTATTTTGTTTTCTGATTCAACTTCAAGAGTGAACTGAAGTTTCGGGTGGAAATTATTGAACGCGAAAAGTAGTTCTTCTATTTTATTTTCTGGAACTGATGCTAAACAATCATCCACATATCTCTTAAAAAAAGTAATATTAAAATTCAATTTTTCGGGAACTTCCTCTTCTAGGTATTCCATAACTATTTGTGCGATTGTAGAGGAAATAGGTCAACCCATAGTACATCCATCAAGTTGTTGATAAAATTGGGTTTTGTATTGAAAATAATTATTTGACATTATAAGATGTAAGGCTTCTAAGAATTCAGGCTGAGTTAGAGTTGTAAATTTTTTTAAATATTCCATTTGCCTTTTATAGCACTAACTATGAGTTCATTTGTTGTCTTTAATAAGAGGTTTTACCTGTGATATTTGACAAACATTTTGACAAATACTTTGAGAGCTTGTAGAAAGGAGATTGAATACATGAAACTATAGGCCTGAGGGGAATGTTAGGTTTATGCAATTTGGGTAGGCCATATATTTTAGGCGTGACTGCATTATGAATTGACAAATTTTTAGCTTCCGCGTCAGTTAATAGATTTTTGTATAAGAGTTTTTTTACAAAAGTATTATTTTTGTTTTGAAAGATGTTAGTTGGGTCATTCTTTACAAGTTTATAAGTACTGGAATCTTTTAAGAGCTGATTCATTTTTGTGTCATAATCAGTAGTATTCATTATAACGGTTTTACTGCATTTATCTGGTTTAAGTATGATTATTTGAGGATTAACTTCAATGAATTGCCTTGTTTTATTATGTTGTTCCTGTATTCGTTTTTTAAAATTGGTAATTTTATTTTTTTTATGTTTAATTTTTATTTTATGATCGGTAATTATATTTACTACGTCTGACCTTATGCTATCTTTTATTTCATTTGGTTTATCTTGTACAGCTGTTTCTACGCAGGATATATATTCTGTTAAAGGTAAGTTTTTTTCGTTCTGCACAGGAAGCGAGAAGTTTTCACCTAAAGCAAGAACTTCTGCGACATCGTTAGGAATATCTGTGTTAGAGATGTTGTCTAACCATGAGGATGTATTTATTTGTATGTCATTTTTTTCGGTGACCGATATTAATTTAGAAAGTTTTTTTTTATTTTTTTGTTTAAAAACCTCAATTGGAATTATTGATTTAACTGCGTTAATTTTTTTTTGAAGGAGATTATTTAATTTATTTATAACTTTCGTTGTTTCAGTTATACATAGATTTAAAATTTTTACCTTTGTGCTATTTATAATATCATCAAATTTATTTTCGAGGTACGTACCTGTGAACACAATGTGGGAAACATTGAAATTTAAAAAAGTTGACAAGACGCCTGTGTGTTTGCTTCTTAATAAGAAAATTCTTCTATTTTTTTACTTTGCTAATTTCGTGTTTGTGGTAGATATTTCTTTAAGTACATCGGCACATAAAACTCCATAAGTTGTTTCAATTTCTTGAAGGAACGTCATATCAGTGAAATACAGTTCAGCACCCTTGTATATATTATTATTCAATTTGTTTCTTAAACCCGTATATATTAATTGGACTTCTTTCTTAGGTATAGGTTTATTTGTAAAATCAAACAAAGGGATTAATTTGACTTTTCGCCTATCATAGTAGGCTTTCTCAAAAATTTCTCATTCCTTTATTTTTTTTGTGGTATATAAGCCTTTCCTTTCCTATCTACAATTAATTTAAAAAACATTTAGTGTCTAATTATAAAAAGACATTTACAATTTTTCTAAAACGAATTTAAAATTTTATACTATTTACCAATAATTATTACAAAATTAATAAAATAAGGTTACATACCTCGAAAAATGCATGTTGATTATTTATTTATATTTGAATGATAGGTAGCAAGTTAGTGGTTTGCCAGGCAACTCACAGCACATAAAAAAAGAAAAAAATGCAGTAAATGACAAACAAGACATAAAAAATTTAAGTCAAATATACCACACTTTGATATTTTAGTAGTTTTAACTTCGTCTAAGCCGTTATTTTTAAAATGTAGTATATCATTGTGAATGTCTGATTCTTCTCTAAGGTTTAAATTAAAAAATAGCAAAAAATTATCTTTAAATTCCTCGAAAAAAAACGTACTACGATAGGAACACCTTTTTACCCAAAACTGTGCTATGAGTTGCCTGGCAAACCACTAACTTGCTACCTATCATTCAAATATAAATAAATAATCAACATGCATTTTTCGAGGTATTTAATCTTATTTTATATATGAGTGCTATGAGTTGCCTGGCAAACCACTAACTTGCTACCTATCATTCAAATATAAATAAATAATCAACATGCATTTTTCGAGGTATGTAATCTTATTTTATTATTTTTGTAATAATAATTTGTAAATAGTACAAAATTTTAAATTCGTTTTAGAAAAATTGTAAATGTCTTTTTATAATTAGACCACTAAATGTTTTTTAAATTAATTGTAGATAGGAAAAGAAAGCCATATATACCAAAAGAAAAAAATAAAGGAATGAGCAATTTTTAAGAAAGCCTACTATAATAGGCGAAACGTCAAATTAATCCCATTGTTTGATTTTACAAATAAACCTATACCCAAGAAAGAAGGCCATTATATATATATATATATATATATATATATATATATATATATATATATATATATATATATATATATATATATATATATATATATATATATATATATATATATATATATATATATATATATATATATATATATATATATATATATATATATATATATATATATATATATATATATATATATATATATATATATATATATATATATATATATATATATATATATATATATATATATATATATATATATATATATATATATATATATATATATATATATATATATATATATATATATATATATATATATATATATATATATATATATATATATATATATATATATATATATATATATATATATATATATATATATATATATATATATATATATATATATATATATATATATATATATATATATATATATATATATATATATATATATATATATATATATATATATATATATATATATATATATATATATATATATATATATATATATATATATATATATATATATATATATATATATATATATATATATATATATATATATATATATATATATATATATATATATAAATATATATATATATATATATATATATATATATATATATATATATATATATATATATATATATATATATATATATATATATATATATATATATATATATATATATATATATATATATATATATATATATATATATATATATATTACTGCTGGATTGGGTTGTTTGGTTGTAACTTTGGGTATGTTGTTATATTTGATTATTAGATTTGTTTCTACTTTGGCCTTACATTCATCAAGTTCTTTAAGTATGTTTTTGAGAGATTCTTTCTTTGCAAGTGTATTTGATCAGATCTAATGTGGATTCCATCATGTTTATTCAGGTTGTTGCTTATTTTGAGAATTTCCTTCTTCTGTTTTAGTGGGAAATACCACTCGTACAGGTCGAGTCATTATTATATGTTTACATCTTTGCTGCTATTTTTAAGGCTTTTTAATAGTGAAATTGCTTTTGAAGATCTTGTTCTTGTCCTAGTTAACTTCATTTTCTTTTATTCCGAACAACAAACTGTTTAAAGAACGCCTTCCCAGTTTCTGATTTCCAGCAATGTAGATTCAGCTGGATTCCTGATCTCTAACCATGTTTTAGGGGCTGACTTATGTTTTGTTGCAGTTTCATTTAGCTTTTCAACTTGGCTTTCCAGATTATTTGTATCTGCAAGTACTTCCATTTAGGTTAAGCTTGTATCATTAGAGGTTAATTTAATAATAAGGATGATTATTAACCAAATTGTAAGATGGCCTAATATTGGCCAAGAGCCTTCCCGCACCATTGCAAATCTCGGAAATCCAGTAGCAGGAATCACAGCCTTAGATATGTATCGAATTGCTCTTGTATAATGAACGTAGAGTTTAGCAGATACTTAGGTCACCTTCCCTACAAACACATAGCCCATGTCAATGCATAGCAACCCCTTGCAATGTTGGAATTTACATTCAAAATATGTTTTTTAAATTTAAGCTTACTTCTATGTACATACTCATGAACTTGTTAACATGTAAACTACCTGGTGATTAGTCATCCGTTCTAACACCACTAATTGACTATTTAACTGAGATAAGGTTTGTCTTTGTTAACAAGTTCAGTGTAAATAAGTTTGAATTACGATATCAATACTTGCCAGACTAATCATTGTTAAAACTAACAATTTGACACCGGTCAGCCAAATAAAAACGTAACCAGGCATAAGCTTTCCCTTTGAATCCAAGCTTGCTGAGCAGTATTCTATGAATTCCCACAGCAGCAACCTCTACGTCATTCAGACATGCACATAAAGCATCTAGAAAAGGAAGTATAGCGTCGTCTGTGGGCAACAATGATTGAAACCCAAATTGTTCTATGTTAAGAATATGGTTATGGTATTTTTTTTAGAAAGAGTAGCATCCTCTTTTTCATGAGTTTCTCTATAACTTTAGATAAGGTGGGTGGCAGGGAAATTGGAGTGAATTGTTTTTCACCACCCTTAAAAACTGGAATAACAGTGGCAAGTTTTAGATCAGATTCCCCATATGAGAATAGCCAATAGCTTCTACTAGCGCGATTAAAGTGTGATATAGAAGCCTTAATAGCGCCCTTACAGTACTATTATCTGAACTAGAAGCTTTGAGATTTTTAAAATCCTTAAATATTTCAATCAATTCTTTGGGGATTAGTTAGCAGGATATAATGTCATATATTACCATATTTTTAATGTAAACTATCGGCTCACATCTTTGAAAAATATTTTTAAGTAATTTTTTATTTACAGTGCAATAAAAGAGTTGAGTCGGTGTGCATTAACATGATATTCTACACACCATACAACGGTATTTTCGGTAATAATCCATGAAGACAGTACTATCAAATAAAATGTTTCCTTAAAGTTTTTTTTCACAAACCTTTTCTTTTACACTTTCTAAGAGGATCGGCTTCATTAAACACATTACCAAGTAAGCAGTGAAACTGTTCAAAGGATTTTATGGCACAGAAAAGCGTAAATGTAGTGGATTTCAACAAATCTGTTATTTATTCTAGGAATGAAAATGGAAATGAAAATCCTTATAATTCAAAAGCATCTTTAAGTAAAAATTAAGAAAATTGTTTGTAATACATTAAATAAACGTCGGAAATTGCATAGGATACTGTATTTTTCCATAAGATTGTGAACTTTCGAAAATAATGTAATGTAACCTAAAATATCAATTCCACAACAAAATTAATAATTATACCATCAAATTAACTAAATAAGCAGGATAAATTAAGCCTCATTCTAATCATGGCATCATGTTTGAATTGCAGTAAGGCTTATAATCCAAAAGCAGATGCATATTCGCTTGCTAAGTGCGATAATTGCAACTCTACACTGTGCGTAGATTGCTCAAACCTGAGTGCTTCCGAGCACAGAGGAGTTACAGTAAGCAAACAATCACCTAGTATAACATATTATTGCAAGAACTGTGTACAATCAAAACCGCAAGACAGTAAAATAATTGAAGCTCTACAAGAACTGAAAAACTCTTTTACAAAACAACTACAAAAGAGTTTTGATGAGCTTACCCAAGCTGTTCTTGAAAAATGTAATCAAGGTGACAAAATTTTGAAGTTTTGTAAGCATAATGCTGAATGTTTGCAAAGTTTGGAAGAGGATAGACCTGTTATACTGCAGAAACTAGACGGAATTGATAAAAACACAAAGGAAGTACAAGAACTTAATGTGGAGACCTCCAAATTAGTAGCTGCTGGTTCTGTCTCTACAACAATATCAGTAACCGAACAGGATAGAGTGACCGAGGTATCCAAGTTAAAACTACTCTGTGAAAACCTAAATACAAAATGTGATCTACTGGAGTCCGAAATTATAGTTCTAAAAGCAGAAATCAAAAAGTTGTCTTCTGACCAAATACAAACAAATCCCAATGGTGAAATGCCAAGGAGTCAAAATGATTCTGCACTGCCATTACCCACGAATAACCAACTAGCTAGTGCCACTACCAGGAACAGAGGCGAAACTCACAACCCAATCAAACCAGCTGAAAACATCATATCTGCAGCCTCAAATAACCCAAAAGTATCAATCTTTGTTAGTAGGCTTGCATTAGATGTAACGAAGGACAGCCTCCAGAGGTATCTCCAAGAAACCTTTGGAAAAACACACCAGTATAAAATAGAACAACAAAAAGTCAAATCAGAGGACTATACCAGTTTCTGAATTGATACTGACCCCATTATGGAGCAACTGATTCTAAACTCATCTAATTGGCCAAATGGTATTTTAGTGAAGAAGTTTACTTTTTTTCGAGGAGCACCTAGTCCCAGACCTGGTCAGAACTCATACACAAACAGAAATATCCGCTCCGTCAACTATAAACCCAGGAATGGGAGAGCAAACAATCAATAGCAATAATAACACCAAATTTCGTATAGTTCATGTGAATGTACAATGTATCTCATCTAAACTGGCAGAGGTTGAGCTACTCACTTCTCGAGAATCCCCAGACATTCTCTGTACTTCAGAACATTGGATGAAGTCTGACCAAATTTCTTTGTTTCCAATAAAGAACTATCAACTTGCAGCGCATTTTTGTAGATCTGAACACATACATGGTGGAGTCGCAATATATATAAAAAACAATTTTAGTGATTTTAAAGTTATATGTACTCGTAATTTTGTAAAAGAATTTTATTTTGAATGTTCATCTGTTGAGGTAAGAGTTTTTAATAAGAAAATAGCACTGGCTATAATTTACAAGTCATGTTCCCTTAACTCTATCTCAGACTTTAACACTTTTATAAAACTCTTTAATGAATTCCTTAGTTATCTTAGCAGAAAATACGAGGATATTATTTTATTAGGGGACTGGAATGTTAACTACTTGACAGACTCGCTTTTTAAAATTCAAATGTTGGACTTGCTAGAAAGCTTCTCATTAAAATCAATACTTCCATTTGAACCAACTCGTATAACTTTTGACTGTACACCTTCAGCGGTAGATTATGTAATCACCAACAATCCAAATCTTTTTACAGCACAAAATTTTGAACCAAATGTTGCAGACCATTTGGGTCAAATAATAGATATAAAAAATATCAAAAATAAACCTATACAAATAACCTCTAAATGTCCAATTTTGAAGCGGCTTTTCAGTAACGGTAACCTGTTTAACTTAAAACACTTCCTGTCCAGGAATGACTTCTCTGAATTGTATGTTATTCAAGATGTGAACAAAGCATGGAACTACTTTCATGACACCCTAATATATATTCTTGACCTTCCATGTCCTATATCAAAAATAACCACCTCGACACTAAACTCTAGCTCTTGGATAAATCCAGACATATTAAAAGAGAGTGAGGATTTAAAAAACCTTTTTTGGCTATGCAAAAACACAAATTCTCAAGAACTTAACGATCTCTACAAGAGAACCAAAAAATCATTTAAGTTTAAAATTAAAACCACAAAGAATGCTTTTTTTCAAAATAAAATAATAAATTCAGCAAACACATCTAAAGCAGTGTGGCAGACAATTAACACAAATCTGGGGCGAGTGAGGGATAACAGAATACCATCTAGTATCCAAGGTGAAAATAATATTTTGGTGGAACCATATGATATAGCTAATAGTTTTTGTGAATATTTTTCATCACACATAAATAACAGGCTCGATACCATGCCATCAAATGCACAATACTTTGAGACTTACACCTCTGATAATCTAGAGTCTATTTTTATGTCACCAATAAATATTGATGAAATGTCAGCAGCTTTGAAATCGATAAAAAACAAAAAAGCCTGCTGCAACAATAACGATGTCCCTATTAGGGCCCTAGACAATATCTGGGAATTTATAAAATATCCGTTGTGTTACCTCTTTAACTTGTTCATAGATAAAGGCACTTTTCCCGACAGACTAAAATGTGGAGAAATCATCCCATTTCACAAAAAAGGAGATGTAGAGAGAGAGAGAGAGATAGAGAACTATCGACCAGTAACTGGCCTGTCATCTTTCTCCAAACTTTTCGAAAAGATATTAACGATACGTTTTCGTTCTTTTATACATAGCAAAAAACTTCTTAAAAAACAACAACATGGTTTCACAAAAGATAAATCAATACTTACAGCATCGGTGGAATTTGTTTAATTCATTTATGATTCAATTGACCAAAATCATTACACTATTGCACTGCTCTTTGATTTGACAAGTGCATTTGATTGCATAGATAAGAACATATTATTAACGAAGCTGTCAACACTTGGGTTCCGAGGGGATTTGAATAGTCTATTAAACTCCTTTCTACAGGAAAGAAAAATTCAAGTAAAAATAGGTACTACTCTTTCTGACCCTAAAATACAAAAATACGGAGTTCCACAAGGTAGTGTATTATCGCCACTACTTTTCTTACTTTTTATGAATGATTTGGTGGATTACCTTGGTTTGGGTGACAGTGCAAGTGTGGTTTTATATGCAGACGACACTTCGATCGTTTTGTCGGATCCGCGGCTTGATACCCTTGTCCTACTAGCTAATCGAGTACTTGATAGATTTAAAAGTTGGTGCTTGGGCAATAAATTATTGATCAATAAAAGTAAAACTCAGTATATGGCCTTCTATAAGAGACATATTGTACCTGACTTTGTTCTTGAAATGGATGGTGTAGAAATACACAGGACAGATCAAGCAGCATTTTTGGGCCTTTATGTGGATAGCCAGCTTACATGGAAGGGTCACATCGAGCATGTTGCTAGTAAACTAAATTCTGCCTACTTTGCAACAATAAATTTAAAAAACATCTTATCAACAAATCAGTTAATTGATGTTTACTACGCTCTGGTGTACAGCCACTTAAAGTATATGATTCTTTGCTGGGGGCAGGCCACCGAATTAAATCGGATTTTTATCCTCCAAAAGAGAATAATTAGGAAAATATTCTCACTGGGCCCTCTGGAAACTTGCAAGCCCACTTTTACAAACAAACAAATTCTAACACTACCTTGCATCTTAATAATGGAAGCTGCTAGTTATGTTAAAAAGTATTCAGACAACTTTACTTCAATTGCTGAGGTTCACAACTACGAAACAAGGCAAAGGGATGACATTTCAATTTCTCAGCATTTAAAAAAAGCCCTCACTGTTTCTGTGGCAACATCTTTAACAAGCTCCCTCAAAACTTAAAGTCTGAGATATCTTTAAAAACCTTTAAAAAAAAAATTAAAGTGCTATCTGGTTCAGAATTCTTTCTACTCAATCAATGAATATCTCAACAGTTGACTTTTTTTCTGTTTTGTTTGTTTGTATTTTTTTCCTTCCTTTTGTTTTTTTCCTAAATATAGTGTATGCGTAATATTGTGTAGAAATTTACTTTAGTAAATCAGTTTATTTTTATTATTTTATAATTTGACATTGTTAATACTTTTTTTAAAGTCTTTTTGACAATAAATATGAATATGAATATTATCAGTTGCGCAATAGGGAGGTTAGGGAGGAGAACGTTTATGTTCGAATATGGGGAGCAGGTTACGAGTTGTCGCTCAAGGTGAAAAGACAGCTGTGAATTTCAGTCTCTATTCGGACGCGAGAAAGGTTTGAAAATGCCAAATGTGATTTTGGCGAAACCTCAGCAAAACTGTTCTTGTATATATAATATATACATATATATATATATATATATATATATATATATATATATATATATATATATATATATATATATATATATATATATATATATATATATATATATATATATATATATATATATATATATATATATATATATATATATATATATATATATATATATATATATATATATATATATATATATATATATATATATATATATATTGACTGTTGTCATATATATTAATCAAATCATATATACTCGGTGATGGTCTAAAAAATAATAAGAAAATAAAACTTAAACAATATCGAGAGTTTATAGCTAAATGATAGCCGTACGAAAATATGCAGCCTAATAAAATGTAAAAAAAATATTACTAAAAACTGGATGAACTGGTGACATTTGATATTAATAAAACATTACTTAGACACTTTTAACGTATTTATTGAATACTTGGAAGCCGAAACTACAAACAGTGAAAAGTGTTACAACATCTTTATACAAACTCCAAAACATTACTCTAACCTTATCTTCACTTATATTGAAAAGACATGCTTGAAAAATAATTAAAAAAGTAACATGTGTCGCCATCTACAAACTAAACATAGAACATGGAACTTAATTTGATTTTAGCGTTCTGTAAGATACAGAGTAGGATTCTATAACAGGTAAGTATTTATAATAGGAAAGTAGATTTATAATACCCCTCCTCGCTAAAATCATTTAAAACTTACAACTTAATTAAATAATTCCAAGCAAAAACCTAAACCTATTTAATGCAACCTTGTTTAAGCCCTTTGTTAACAAATCTGCCAATTGATCTTTAGTTGAAACATATTTAAGTTCAATAATCTTTTTATCCAAGTTCTCTGAAACAAAGTTGTATTTTAAGTCAATATGTTTAACTCTTGGGTTATTAGCAGGATTGTTTACAATGGCCAAACACCCCTAATTATCCTCATAAACTAACAATGATCCAATATTTATATTTAAAAATTTAACAAGTTTTAATAGCCATAAACCCTCTGATACTGCACTGCACAGCGCCACAAGCTCAGCCTCTGTGCTTGATAATGATACACATTGCTGCTTACGAGTGACCCACATTAGTGTATTACCAAATAATTTAAACACAAAACCTGAAACAGACCTTCGATCTTGGGTATCACCTGCCCAATCTGCGTCGACATAACAAGTTAATTTTAAATCTGTATTGTTTCTTTTGTACTCTAATCCTAATTGTTGGGTACCTTTTAAGTATATAAGAATACCTTTTAAATATTTCCATGCTGTATCCGAGGCTTTATCTTGAAATCGGCTAAAATAATTTAAAGCATAACAAATGTCCGGCCTTGACCCTAACATAAGGTACATTAAACATCCTACTAGTTCTCTATAAGGCTTATTTGTCAATTCATCAGGATTCGTACATACATCAATCTTTAACTTTGGTTCTATAGGTATATTAGATTCTTTACATATTTCCATTTTAAACTTATTTAATAAATTTTTATATAATTTTCCTGGCTTATTCTTAATTTACCCTTATCCCTGTAATAAGTTATTTCAAGACCCAAAAAATGCTTCATATCACCTTTATCTATCATTTTAAACCTTTCCATCAGACTTGTTTTTATTTTAATTATCAAATTAATATCTGGGCTACAAATCAAGATATCATCTACATAAATCAATAGAAATGCAATACCAGAACATGTATTAGTCTTCAATTTATATAAGCAATAGTCACTATCTGAGCGTTCAAAACCTATGCCTAACAAATATGAGTTAATTTTATCATTCCAACACTTACTTGATTGTTTTAATTCATAAAGAGATTTCTTAAGTTTTAAGACCTTATCACTATCACAGTTAACACCTTCGGGAGGAAAAATATAAACTGGTTCATTAATTTCACCATTTAAAAAGGCAGTTTTAACGTCTAGTTGAGAAAAAAAGAAATTGAATTGATTTCCTTCGCGCTTTGTATTTGTCATCGTTAGAATCTTCCCAATTTTTTAAAGAGAAAACCCACTTTGTATCAATAATATTCTTATCTTTAGGTATTTTTACCTGTTCCCACGTTTCATTCTCATTTATTGATTTTAAGTCCTTATTTATTGCATTTAACCATAACTGTTTATCTGGTCTACTTTCTATTTCACTAAAATTTTTAGGAACATTTTCCAAAAATGATACCGCATCAAATGCCATATAAAGTTCAAAATCTTCATATTTTGCAGGAATCTTAACAGTACGCTTATTTTCCCTAGTCTTTATATTTTCCTTATTTACTCTATTGTTTAAAAAATCGCTTTCACTTTCGTTATCTGAGCTGTTCTTTTCCCTATTTACTTCCCTGTCATTTTCTTGTTCTCTATTAACCTGGCTATTTTCATCTCTGTCTGTCTCACTTTCTCTATCTAGCTCAATTAATTTATTTTTAAACCAAAACTTATTTTCATCAAATTCTACGTCCCTTGCAATTACTATCTTTTCTTTTTCTATATTCCAGCCTATACCCAGTTGGCGCAACCATAACACATATTTCTGCTTTTGAATCAAATTTATCACGAAATTGTTTTTGAATGTGACTATAAGCAGTGCATCCAAATATTTTTAAATTAGAAACGTCTGGCTTTACATTATTCCAAATTTCCGCAGGTGTTTTCTTTAAATTTGCTGAAATTTCCCTATTCATTACATAATTTGCTGTTCTTATAGCCTCATTCCAAAACTGTTTTGACATACCGGCCTCTTCTAATATTGTTCTACTTCTTTCTACCAAACTACGGTTCTTACGCTCTGCCTTGCCGTTTTGTTGAGGTGAGTAAGGCACTGTATAATCTATAACTATTCCTTTTTTACAACATAACTTAGTAATTTCTTTCGACAGATATTCACCACCATTGTCACATCTTAATTTATGAATTTTACAAGTAAACTTAGCCTCAACCATCTGCAAATACTCAACAAACTTATTGTACACTTCTGTTTTACTTTTTATAATGTAAACAACTGAAAAATTTGAGTAATCATCTATAAATGTGAGAAAATATCGACCACCATCTATAGCCACTGGAGTAATAGGCCCACATAAGTCAGAGTGTATGATTTCAAGAATCCTAGAACTTTCCGTGCGAGTTCCAAAAGGAATGCGCGTCATTTTACCCTTAACACACGGTTCACAAAAACTAACATCATGAATTTTTAAGTTTTTATTTATACCTATCACCATGTCGGACCTAACAATAGCCTGTAAACCACTAAAACCTATGTGCGCATATCTCTTATGCCATTTCATATATTCATTGTCATATTTTTCTATGTTTAGACATTCAGGTGACGAAAGCTCAAATGTGATTTCATATAAGTTACCTCTCACTCCGATTCCTAAGATCTCATTTTTATTATTTAAAAGTTTAACTTGTCATTTCAAACAAAACCTTAACATTTGACATTTCTAGTTTTTTGACTGAAAGTAAATTTTTTCTTAAATTTGGTATATAGAAGACATTTTGAATTGTACAATTAATCCTATTATTATTTACAATACTGTACACTTCAATGTTGCCAACCCCCACAGCCAACAAGAAACTGGAATCTTTAGCAACAGCAATTTTAATAGGTACATCTAACATAAGCAGACTTTTAAAATATCCTTTCTTGTACCATATGATCGGTACAACCTGAATCAATATAAAAATTCAGAACATTTAAATTTTCATTATCACTCTTTAAATTATTTCTATCACTCATAAAACAAATATTTCTGTCAGTGCTATACACGGTGCTAGCATTATTAGAAATAGTCTCACTTGAACTGTTAGCAACTTGCAAACCCTGATTATTATTTTGTTCACTTACATTTTCAACATGATTTGTACGATAATAGTTATTAAATCTTCTCCTACCTTGAAATCCTCTATTGTACTGTCCTGTAAATGCCTTGTTACCTCTAAATCCACCTGGATTTCTTCTAACTGTACCACCTTGATTTCCATTGAAAAGTCCTCTGTAGCTTCCCCTTTCACTATTGTTTGTAGGACCCTGATACGTACTTCCTTGAACTTCATTGTATGGACAATCCTTTTTAAAATGGCCCAATCTACCACATCTAAAACAGCTCCTGTGTAACATAAAGGCAGTAGGTGTAGAAGTATTATTTTCTCCAGTGTCTTTACTATTAAATTTACGTTTTTCATTTTCAGCCAAAAATTTGCTTTTTAGGATCTCGTAGGTTAAATTAGGAACATTTTCAATTACAGTTACAAATGTTTCATATGAAGTTGGTAGGCTCAAGAGAAAATTGCAAACTAGATCTCCATCTTTAAACTCTATATCAACTGATTTCAGTTGTCTGACTAAAGCCTCAAAATCTTCTAAAAATTTTATTGGACACTCGCCCTCTTTAAGCTTCATACTTAACAATTTTCTTTTCAAAAACAGCTGTCCAGGTAGGCCCTTACGTTCATATTTTTCTTTTAAAACTGTCCACATTTCATAGGCGGTCTTACATTCCCTTAAACACTCTATTTCGGAGTCCTCAATGCATTGCACCAGAAGAGATTTTGCTTTGTTGTCCTTTTTCTTTGCTGCGGCCTCTTGTAAATCAACCTGACTTTGAACATAGCTTAATACATCATTTTCAGCTAAAATTAGTTCAAACCTGAACTTCCATGTCTGATAATTGTTTTTATTTAATGGTTCGATATTTAATTTTCGATCCATTATCTTAAAAATAAGTCTCTCTTCTCTATTTATACTTACACAGTTCGTATCTATCTATTACACTTTATTGCACCTTTACCGGCCAATTTCTAACCTCGATTCTCCTTGTACACAACCTGCCAACAGTTTTTTTTTTTATGCTTTACCGCACTTAAACTCTTAAACACTTTTCACTTCATCTGGGCCCATAACCTGATATTAATAAAACATTACTTAGACACTTTTAACGTATTTATTGAATACTTGGAAGCCGAAACTACAAACAGTGAAAAGTGTTACATCTTTATACAAACTCCAAAACATTACTCTAACCTTATCTTCACTTATATTGAAAAGACATGCTTGAAAAATAATTAAAAAAGTAACATGTGTCGCCATCTACAAACTAAACATAGAACATGGAACTTAATTTGATTTTAGCGTTCTGTAAGATACAGAGTAGGATTCTATAACAGGTAAGTATTTATAATAGGAAAGTAGATTTATAATAACATTTTATATTTTGAGAACGCCAAGTCGATTATAGTCGAACTGAAAATAGATATATTTGGGTAAATGGAACATTAAGAAATTGCTGAAGTCATTGGCGTAGATTTTTTTTCGATTATAAATATTTAAAATAAAGCAGATGTAACATTTCGAAAAACGGTGAAACGGCAAATTTATTTAATTTTTTGTTTACATTGTAGTGTTAAAATTAGGATAAAATTAATGAAAATTTTCATGTCATTATTAACTTGGAAAAATATCATGTACAAAAAATCATCATCATAATTATCAATAATCGAAATTATCTTATAAGTGTCAGGGATTGAGCCCCACCTAAAGCCGATGTCTAGTTGTGCCACTGTTTATTATAGATTATTATGTAACCTTGTAATTTTCTTTTCTTTAAGTTTTTTTAAAGGACTATTCAAATGGAGGTATTTTTGTGTTCTTTGCTAGCCATGATAATATATTCTTAATTATCAAAAAAAAATATTTTATTAATTATTTAAATTTTCTTCTGATTTTAATATACAGGGTGTTTTCAATAAATTGTAAATAATTTTTTTGATCATGTTTTTTCTTCACTTTATGGATTCATTAAGCATTTCTTTCTTATGCCAATTAAGATCAAGAGTAATGCCTCAAAATATATAAAAATATCTGTTGTACCAAGAGGCTTGTCAAAAGTTAGCCCCACCATTATATTTAAAACGAAAAACATGTTTTGCTTATTTTTATTTCCCTCTGAAAAGGGAAGTATTTGCTTTCAATTAACATTCATGTTATGTCAAACTAAATATTGGTTTGATTTTGGAGATAAAAGAATGTCAAAAATAAACAATATAGGGTCCTGAACGTACCTTTTTAGAAAAATAGTATGTATGTATGGGTAAATGATGACTCAAAATTATGTAGCAGATCCAACATGATCTTTAATAGAATACCCTGTATCTTCTTTACATAGGTATATTCTTGCTAAATATAAATATACTAAATTTGATACAGTTGTCTTTAAAGATATGTATACAGGATAACTCAACTATATATAGCAGACCTAACATGATTTTTCCAATGAAACACCCTGTCTGTACGTTATACTTTTATCAAATGAATTTCTTCTTGCCAATTATAAATATATATGATTGATACCTTTATCTGCAAAGAATCTCGATAAGTTTGATAGAAATCCTGCTACAAAGGTCAACCAGCCCCCACGAAGGTTTCGACAATGAGCCCCTACGTGCGCATACAGAAAATAAATGAAGACTAAAAAAAGGTCATTTATAGTTTTGCATAATCCTTTTAAAAACTAATACATCCCCAAAAACAGTGTCGGAAAATAACTGATAACCCTGCCATCAGTGAACCACCCCCCTCCTGCGTTAGTTTCGTCATTACTCAAGGCTCCCCTAACAGGTCCGGGCGCTTCGCGCTTTTCTCCCTATCTACGATTACGCCACTGAGGACAATATATTTCCATTGACTCTAGACTCCACTATGTAGTAGAATATTCTTTTTCTCTCTCTTAAACTTTGCTTCTTGTGGCAAAATTTTGTAAAATTTCTTGAGTTTATATTTATAATCAGCAACTAGAAACGCATTTAATGAACACTATACAAATAATCAATTGCTAACATCGGTCCAAACTTGTATAATTGTTTTCCTATTAAAATAAGAAAATCAGCAAATAAAAATAAATTCAACAAACTTTCTAAAATATATAAATATATTTTAATATATATCTACAGATTTGAACAATTTCATGTTTGTTTAGACATGACAAATTTTTGTTAAATAACTTATAGATCTTTTTTCTTATTTGGTTAATGTGACTGGTGACCAGTTAATTGTGATATGTTATAGTTATGCTTTAGATCTGTATCCTTCCTAATAGGGAGACTGAATATTATTGTTGGATATATATATAGCACAGTATACATCAGTGGAGATAGGATCTACTGTGGTAAGGAGTGTGAGAACTTTGCTACAGTAAGCACTACTGATGAGGAACATGAAATAATTAAAGAGTTAAGACAGATCATATGCAAACTACAAACGGAAACATATCAAATAAACAATGCTTTAGAAAAACAGAGAAGAAATTCTATTGTATTTGAAAATGACGTTGCGGAAGCTGAAAATAAATACAGATCACAAATAGAAAACTACAAGGACACGGTTAAAAAACTTGAGGGAAAACTAGCAGAGCAAATCAAGAAAAGAAAAGAAATATCAGATAGCAAGAAAGAAGAGATCGAAAAGGCAGAAAAACAATTTAAAACGACACTAAAACAGCAGGAAATACAATACAAAAAATTAGAAAGCAACATAAAGGAACTATCAATCAAGAAAGAAGAAATTGAAAAGGCTCTAGAAAATCAGAAAAAACTAACAAACAAACTGAAAGATGAAAAAGATATCCTATTAAAACAACTAACAGCAAAACCCAAATATGAATTAAAGGAAACTGCCACACAAACAAAGGATATGGTATCAACTGAGACTGACAGCCTTAAAAACCAAATAAAAAGATTGAAAGAGAAATTAAAGGATGCAATCGAAAAACAGAAGATAGAGAAACAATTTTACTGCGATGATGCTATGAAATACAGGGAAGATATAAAGGACCGCAAAAGTAAACTAGATCAAATAAAAATTCTAAACGAGAGTGTTAGTAAATCCCTAGAAATAGCCCAAACAGAAAATACGAACTTAAAACAACAATTAAAAAAAACCTGGAACAATAGTTTAAAGACTGTAGATGAAAATCAACTAAATACCCAACAGGATAACAGAAACCAGGTTAAACAAACACTAATACAACGGAACAGAAAGTCGCAAACCTTAATACTAGGAGGAACAAACGACTTTAACTATGGAAAAGTATTCAAAAGAATAACATACAATAAATTTGATACAAACTGTCAAACATTGGACAGCAATATTCTGGAAGATATAACAAAGGACCACGAAAGGTTATCTCAGGGTTTTGATAAATCTGATTACAAAATAATTTTAACACACTACGAAAACGTCAGACAGGGGAGACCTATTAGAATGGCTTTATTAAATAAAATAATAGATTCCTCCAAACATACAAATTTGATAGTAATAGGAGCAACTTTCGTCCCAGGTAAAGAGGCACTCAACCAACTCATTAAACAGCAAAATGAGATGTTGGAGAATCTTATTTCAGAACGGAAAGACGTCGTCTTTATTGACATAAATAAAATCCTAAAACCTTACCAAGTAGACAACGGAATAGTGAACATAAAGGGAAAGTGGCATCTTTTAAATCACATTAGTAAACATTATATACAATCGGCAACAAAATGGACACAAACCGATAAGGAAATGCCAGAAAGTCAATAGAATAAACAAAACTGCCCAAACCTCCTTTGAAGATCCAAAGAACTATCAGGGTTTTTTATACAGCAGTCCACAACAAAGAGATATGTCCAAATAACCGAAGAAACAATATCAAACACCGAAAATAGGAAAGACTCGGACTATTTAACCATATACCATTTAAACACACAGAACTTATTAAATAAATAACCAAATCGAGTTACTCACTTAAGACAGTGCACCTGATGTATTTTGTATAACCGAAACCTGGATGACAAAGGATGTAGGAGATAGCGCAATAATACCAAAATACACATTAATTTCGAATTATTGTAGACAAGAACGCATCCATGGAGGTACTGCAATTTATGTAAGATCATAAATACCAGCCACAGCACTAACAGAAGCTGGGAACTACAGTATTGAGATGCACATTGAATGCTGCGCGATCAAGATAAAAGTAAACCAACAAAAAACTGCAATAATTTCATTATATAGACCTCCTGCAGGAAACATTAATACTTTTATCACCCAGGCCTCAAATATTCTATCCTACATTTCAAATATTTGCTGCAATATTATTCTATGCGGTGACCTCAACATAAATAGCCTCAACAAAACAAGCATAAACTATAAATTACTAAAAGACCTTTTTGACTCCTACAATCTAAGAGACTATTGTGAAGAACCAACAAGAATCTTTACTACCAGCAAAGGCACCAGCGCAACCTCTATTGACTATATGACCACAAACCTACGATTGTCCAACTCGATGTACAATCAGTGAGCCGCATATTTCTGACCATTTGCTACAACAACTGAAAATACAGATAATGCTTTCTGAAGAAAGTACCACACAACCGAAAATTATAAGAATACTTTCAGATAAAAACCTTGATGACTTCAAAATTAGCCTTCAGCATGAAAAATGGGACGATATCAACGAAAAGGACATCGATAACGCATACAAAAACTTCTCTATAACAATTCTCTGGAACTTTGACCACACTTGCCCAAAAAGAACTGTCAAACCAATACCAAAAAATGATAGATGGCTAAACGAAGGCATAGTACGAAGCAAGGAGGAACTAATAAACTTAAACTTTCTTATACGACAAACTAACAATAACAAAGAACTTGTAGAACAATATAAAATCAAGAAAAAGACCTATAGACAAAACATCAAAGATGCAAAAACAAATTTTAATGGACAAAAAATAGAAAATTCTATCAATAAATCCAAAGAAACATGGAAGATTATAAATGAGGAGCTCAGAAAAAAGAAAGAACAAAAACCCTTACTACTAAATTACAACGGCCAACAGACAAGTGACAAAAAAGAAGTAGCCAATCTGTTTGCCAATTTCTTCTCAACTGTTGCTGAAAACAAGATACAAAAACATTTTGGAGGAAACCTATCAAATGCCCCTACAACAACAACAATGTTAGTAAACTCTATGTTTATCGAACCTACAACAGAGGAAGAAGTTCGCCTGATAAATATTATCCCTAAAAAATAAAAAATCTACAGGCTACGATGAAATTCCGGTGATAGCTGTGAAAAGGGCATGTAAAGAACTTAGTATACCCCTACAAATCCTAATAAATAACTCGTTCCAAACCGGAAAGTTCCCAACAGCTCTAAAGATGGCAAATATTGTACCAATACATAAAAATGGTAATGAAGCTGATATTGAAAATTATAGACCAGTATCACTCTTAAGCATCTTTTCAAAAATTTTTGAAAAAGTGTTTTACAAAAGATTAATGGCCTTCCTTACAAAGTACAACATTATTTGCAACGATCAGCATGGATTTAGATACAATAGATCAACAGAGACTGCATCTTTCGATTATGCGGAATTTATTCATACCCAATTGGAGGAAAACAAAATTGTTGTAGGGCTTTTCTTTGACCTATCGAGAGCCTTTGATACAATAAATCTAGATTTTGTGAGTCAAAAACTCTACAGCATTGGGATCAGAGGAAACGTACTGTCACTAATAACTTCATTCTTGTCCCATAGAAAAATACAAGTGAAAATCGATACACTGGTCTCTGACGAATATGATATTAACATAGCTACAGCACAAGGATCAGTACTAGCTCCTCTATTATTCATAGTTTATGTCAATGACCTAACTCTTCCAGAAATGACTATTAAATTTTATAATAATTAATAAATAATAAATTAATATTTTTATATTTATATTTATATTATTCAAAAAATTACAGAAGTATGCAACAACATGAACCAGTGGTGCTTTTCAAACCAACAAATCCTCAACGAAAACAAGACTGTGACAGTGCATTTCCATAAAACAAATCAAAGGGTTCAGTTAGGAAATGATAAACCAGTTGCCAAACTTCTCGGAACGTACCTGGATTCAACATTTCGTTGGGAGCCCCAACTAGATCATATATGTTCTAAGCTAAACAAGGCCTTTTTTGCAACTTTGAAACTGAGTCAAACAGTTCCACAATCAACCCTTATGACAACATATTATGCACTAGTGTATCCGCACCTTTCCTATAACATTATACTCTGGGGTCAAGCAGTGAATGTTAACAGAATATTTATATGTCAAAAACGAGTGCTAAGACTTATTTTTGGTCTTAAGAGAATGGATACATGTAGAGATGTTTTTAAAAAACACAAATTACTAACGTTGACATCGATTTACATACTGAAATGTGCATTGTATGTTTTTAAAAACAAAAACAAATTTAAGAAAAATATGGAAAACCACTCATACTCAACAAGATACCGAATGGACCTAATTATTCCTAGACATTCCACAGCGCTCTATGAGAAGTCTCCATACTATGCATGCGTCAAGATCTTCAATAGACTACCCGAGGAAATAAAAACAGTTGAAACAGAAAACGGTTTTAGACAATCTCTCAAAAAATATCTTTTTGACAAAGCGTTCTATTCATTTAAAGAATTTATAGACCCAAAATCTTTTTAAAATTCATAAATGTTCGTTTGTTTTCGATTGTTAATTCATTGTTACTCTTTGTTGTATGTGTTATTATGTGCTACCTATATTATTCGACTATAATTTAATTTTTAACCTGACTTGTCAAATGTCATATTTTATATTATGATCTTGCTGATAAATAAATGAATTTGAATTTGAAAGAGTGTAGAATAAATTTGCAAAATACTTGCTATACCAGCTTCACTATCCTTACTCTAATCTTACCTACGAGACTATACTTTTGCTTTCTGGGTACAAAATTCTGGAGGGTCAGCGTAAAGATGCTCTTTTACTTTTCTACACAAATTTATTAACGGCATAATAGACTGTGATATTTTGCTTAGTCTAGTTGAGTTCACTTTTCAGTGCCAAATAGGCGTACCAGACAGGTTCAGTTATTTTTTGAGTATATCCACAGAACCAACTATGGCCAAAGTGCTTTTATGTATCATTAGGTTTCAAATTATAATAGGTTTTATACAGATTATGACATTTTTCATTCGATTCATTTATCTCTAAAAACCATTAATTTATTTTGTTTGTGCTTTACATGCTTTTTTCTTTCTTTTCTAAATTTTTAATTCAGTTTGTGAATATATATTCTTGTGTTTTTATTTATGTATATATATATATATATATATATATATATATATATATATATATATAATATGTATCTTTAATTATTATTCAGTTTATATGATTTGTCATTTATCGTTTTTTTGTATTTTTATTTATTGACCGGATTTAACTTATTTTCCTTTACAATTTAAGCCAAAGATATTGTGAGATAAAAATGTTTTTTTTTGGTCAGATATATAATATGACTCATGTAATGATTTGGAGTTTATCAGTGATCACTCTGTAGTGTATAGGGCTGCTACCTTTCAAATTTTTTTATTCTTTTATTATTTATATCAAAGTGAAAACTTTAAAAATGAAATCTTCAATAAGCCACGGTTTTTGTTAAATAAAACGTAATGTTGATGTTAAACCTGTAACTCAGATATGCACTATTCAAACCCGGAGAGGTGGTAGCCCTAACATTTTCCCTCCTTCGTATAGTTAATGGCACAGTTAGTGGGCATTACCCATAAATAAATAAAACGGTAATATAATAGCTACCAGCACTAAAATATATTTTGATTTACTATGATTAATTGGTCAGTTTCTGCATGGAATCACTCAGTCAGAATTTTCTTAGTTCACATCCACAATGTAATTCCAAGCAAAGAAGTTTTGCAGCTTTTTTAGACAGTTTATTTAAATCTTTAAATTAAATGTCGACATATTGACACTGGTCAGGGTCATCCTCAGGAATAAAACAAAGAATCATCCTGATCAACTAAATAATATTTTTTAATACATACAATACAAAAGTGTATGTATTCACAAATTTAAATTATAAACAATAATAAATATCAAAGATGATCACAATCAATATTTAAATTTATAGAAAACTAAGATTTATAAAAATATACAGAAGCAATATTGTAGAGAACATGTATTACCGCTACAGATGATTTTAAAGTCTGCAACAAATCCTTATTTATTATTTTTTATAATTTTAATTTGTGATCATGTACATTTTTCTGTTTTTTTAAATATGTGCTAAAAAATAATTTTTTGACTGTGATGAATTGTTTTTTTAGCCCTGAGGATGACACTGACCAATGGCAAAATGTGTAAATGTTTCTAATAATAGCTATATAACCTGTTTTGAAATAGGTTAACTGGGTCAGGTTAAATTAAAAATAAATTAACTAGTTAACCAATAACTGGTTATTTTTTAATAACCTCGCATACTTAATATTTAGTCCAAGATCGTTTTTCATACATCAACTGTACATTTGAGAATGGGCCTTAGTTTTTTTAGATAGTTCTTTTGTCGAGGATGCAGAAATCACACCAGATGTACCATCCATAAATTCAGATGTCTCCTAGATATTGAGCATCTCAGGTAATCATTAACAAATAGCAAATGGTGGCCCCGAGATAGAACCTTGAGGAACACCCATAGATAGCGAGATGAGTTATTAAGTGATTTAAGGTTTGAACTTTTAGGTAGATCTTAAGCATACTGACTTCTGCCATTCAAATATAATCTTTTTAGGTCATTTGCAGTGTATCATATTCCATTACACTATGATACAAGTAACTCATAGTTGATCATACCAAACACCTTAGACAAATCAAAATATATTCCCAGAGACAGTCTGGGCTATCGTTCTGAGAGCATATATGCCAGACGACACCTTCTTGCAAACCACGTCTATATTAGAATTCCAAGTAAGCCCAGAGTCAATCCGCATTTCCGCTCTTAATTCGTGTTGAGAAAATAGTGTCTGGTTTTTAGCAGCATTCATGCTTATTTGGTTTGCGAAAAACCAGTCTATGGCCCTTCCCTGTGTCTCCTCCAGACTCTCCTGCAAATCATTCAGACCACTCCCTCTTCTTAGAATAGTTGTATCGTCCGCGAATAACAACAGTTAATAAATTAATAAATTATGGGCTTCCCTATTCCTATGACATGCCAGATAATTGTCGTATGTATAGTAGCACCCTGTATAACAGATTATTATTGTTAATATATTGGCAATTGTTTAATATGCATAATCGAAATGAGTACGCTGAATAAGCATCGTGCTCACGGCGATGCACTAGATTTAGTTGACACAAATAGATTAAGTTTAGAGTTAGACCAGAGAAGTAGTAAGTTTGGGTCCGGCTCTTAGGCTATATAATTGTAACTATATAATCAGTCAACCAAATACTAATTTATTACATAGCGGTCCTTGCCTAAAAGATCCTGTCGAAGCAACCCCATAAGATCAGTTGCATAAGTCTGTACGAAAGTAACAAAATAAACTTACAAAAACATACTGGCATAACAGGACACCAATGGGAAATGGAAATATAGTAGTATAAACAACAGAGTGTTAAAGGAATGGGATGATGATGTTTTAAAATTCTTTTAAAAGACTTAAGTTTCAAATATTAAAGGACTATCTTTTACCTTTGATATATCTAATCGTAAATTATCAGGTCAAAATATATTTATTAAGATGTAATAAATAAAAAAATATATATATACTCATATTGGACATCAGATGTTGATAGGCCTAAATACTTATTTTAAAGTTCGTAGCATAAGACGAAGAAGGCTTGTGTGAAGGTTTTCACAAAGTATCACTAAGAATTTTATAAAAAAAAAAATTGCCTAAGATAATGATGTTTACGTATCTAAATATGTATTTCAGTAAGACAAATAATTTTAATAACTGATAATCAACCTTTAAATACAATCCCTAACCTTTGCTATAATTACAAATTTATAAACTATTTGTGTATATGAATAAAATTTTTAAATAGAGATTAAAAACATTTTAATAATTATTACAAAAAGATTATTTCATAAATATATTAATACTAAATATGAATTGCAAAAAAAAACTAATGATAAAAATAATAAAGGTTTTGTCAGAATAAAAAAAAAAAAAATGATAAATTGAGATGCCCACTGCATATTAAGAATTATCATTCAATGGAGAAGGATAATTAGGTTATCATGTGTAAAAAAAACGAAAAATAATCTACTGACTATTAAAGATATTTTAAGTTAGCTAAACAAAGTTTTTTTCCATTTATTACATTATTGTTTATTCAAAGCCTATTAAGTAAAAACTTAGATATGGGACATTCGTTGTATTTTAAGGAAATGGTCAGCTTCAGTGGCATTTGTCGAGCAAAAAGTGATATTAAAATATTAAACTTTTGAAAAAAGGCTATCTCTTATTTGATATAAAAGGTTACTTACAGTGGTTATTGAGAGTTTTTGGGCCGAACACCCCGAAACTCTAGCCATCACCGCCCAGGGTTTCCCCGCGGCCATAATTTTTTTTTTTTAACTTTTGTAAACTAATTGAGCACTGTGTTGCAAACTTATAAATAATATTACTAGGCATTTCTCTAAATTCTAAAATTAACTACTAAGTTTAACTAGATTGAGCTAGAGTAAAGAAAAAAAATCTTAAATTCCAGCAATCATGTAAAATTAAAAATGCATTGGAGAGCTACCGATGATTAGAAATATATTAAGAAACCTGAGTATAACTTAGAATGCATGGTTTTGAGTTTGATGAGTGTTTAAATACATTTTGAGGCATAAATAGGTTTAAGAGGAATCCCTTGTTCCCTGGACCTTTACCTAATTTTTTTTTAATATGAGTACCTAACTAAAGATTACGTAAATTTTTATACTTTTAAACAATAACGCACTATAAAAAAAATTTCTTAGTATATAACAGCACCCCTTATAGTAGTAGCTATATTTAGTTATAGCAAAAATTAAATTATCTGGGTTTCATCAACACAATTAATATAAAATCTAACAAGGTTCAGTTCAATAAACTAAAATTTTACTGTAACTTCGGTATTTAAACATGAGTCAAATGGTTACTTGGGAAACAAAGTTTTTTTAGCTTTGAATCAAGTATCGATCACATTCTATTTCAGTATTTTTCACAGCACTACTGTACAGGTTTGTTTCAATGTTTTTTCTCGTTCTCTAAGAACTGCAAAATAAAAATTCACTAAAGTTGCTGTTTACTTATTTATAAGGGTAACATTATTGCGTTTCAAAAAGAAACTGTCCTAAAATATCAGATAAAATATATTAATGATAATATTACATAATGTTATAAAAATCAAGGTATAAACATAAATGAGTTTTCCAAATAGCTAAATAATTAAAAATTTTTGATCATGACGTATAAATGTTGATGATGGGTTCATTGGCATCTTGTTGCGATAAAGAAACAATAGTCGAGTGTGACCTACTCAGAAAATTTTATTGACAATGAAATACTTATATACCTAGAGTTCAATAATATATTATATTATGTAATATGCAGAATAACTTTTAGGTCATAATTATTTAAACTCATGATTATTTTGGAGATTTGAGAAATAATGGAAGTAATATTTTCTTTACATAATATTCTCAATAACGATAATATCTAATATAAATTAATTATAGTTTGTGCACAATTATATTTTGTTTTTTGTATGAGAAAGCTTTTGCTACAGAATAAACTTTTATCGATAAAATAATAAGAATTACAGGCCTCGTTTGCTATAAATTACATTTACAATAATTATAGAGCATTAAATTTTAGTTGAATCATAAGTCTCTGATACACATAATTTTACATAATAAACCAAAAAGAAAAATTATTAACTCTCGAACAACGAAAACCTATTTTATTACATTTCACGGAACTTTAGACAGTAGCAGCATAAATAAGGTCACTTCTATCTCTAATAAGTTTTAAAATTAAGTCATGTATCTCTAGATATTAACGATAAGTAAAGAAAGATTAGCGCTGATGAGATGAGATATCTCCGACCACTAAGGGTGATATTCTCTTAGAGCAAATATTGCCTTAGCTATAATTGATGGCTGATGATCACAAGGTTGTTATTGTTAGGAATGGCAAAGAAAATGAGAAAGGTTGAAAAATGTATGAGTACATAAAAATGGAATGTGCGATGGTGAACATCATACTCAAATTGTTAGGAATCCTACAGGAACAGCTTGATCACCTGCAAATGTACTAAATCTAATAGAAAGTAGTAAGATAAAAGAAATAAGGACACTTCTTATTCATTAATGATAAGTTGGGTGGTAGCATCATTATCTACGCTATAAGGGCTGATGGAAAGAAGTGTTGCCTAATAAATGAGAAATAATAATGAAAATAGTGCTTATTGCACGAATCGTATAGGGTACCCGTAATATGTAATGTGAATTCACAAATAATATATTTTTACCAGAATCACCGAATTGACTAAGGTCGCTGAGGTAACTTGAAAAAAAAAATATGCATAGAAAAAAAAATTCCGGAATAATATATAATATATCAATCTATTCAGTTAAGAATTAGTAAAAATATATATTCCACGTCATTTTTTCGAGTTTAATCACTCCATATGAAACTAATATTACCTAGTCAATTTTGTTTTAATTAAAATATAACTTACGTTTTGTATTATATCTAGCGTAGTCCCGACTATATGAATAAAGTCCAAAAAAATTATATAACTAGGTTGATGCGTGTAATGTTTGATTAAGTAATTATTTTAATATTAATTTTTTAATTTTATAATTATTAATTAGTTGACGAAACTTTACAATGAGCTCTTAAAATGTATAACTATTTAAAAACAAATTCAATTTATTAAATACTACTTGTCTCTAGCTATGCACAGCAGTGTCTTTCACGGGTGGCCATAGTGAAAGCCATTAGCTCTGATGCTAATTAGTAATTACATGAGTTCTGTCAACAGTTACCATTAATATTATCACAGTCTAGTATTAGTACTTGGAACTGGATATTTTTCTTCTTTAGGTTACCTAGATTAAATTGCTTTCAGTACCTATATGTAGTAGCACACAGCAATATAGAAGATTATTATTGTTAATATATTAACAATTGCTTCTTGTTATAAAAATGATTCATCAGGCAGTCAAATCATTTTTTTTTTTCTAAAAGAGGGAAGGTGTAGTATGTATGGTAGTACCCTGTATAACAGATTATTATTTTAATATATTGGCAATTGTTTAATATGCATAATCGAAATGAGTATGCTGAATAAGCATCGTGCTCACGGCGATGCACTAGATTTAGTTGATACAAATAGATTAAGTTTAGAGTTATACCAGAGAAGTAGTTGGGCTGTATAACTGTAACTATATAATGATTCAATAGAAGTAGTTTAGTGATAGCAAAGCAAGCTTTCATTACTCATCAACCTGGACCCAAATTAAGATAAACAAGAACCAAATACTAATTTATTACAAAATAAGAAATAGTTAAGTTCAAAAAATTTTTGCAAAAAAACTTTTGCTCTGTTAAAAAGATTGATATTATATTATTTACTTTCCTGTTACATACATATTTTCTTTTGCTAGCCAAATCAAATTCCCGATTTTAGCATAAACTGATCTAGAAACCCTATCTCAAGGGTACTTACCAGAACCGTGTAAAAAGATAACCGAGGCAGAACAAACCTTGCTGGACTGTGGAATTTTTATTAGAGATGTGAGTGACATATTTTTTAACGAAAATAAGTGATTAGAAAAGTAAAATAACAAAAGTTATATTTAACACAGAATCTTTCATTATTTTATTTACATTCCAATTCCAATATATGTTTTTGCCACTGCACTTCGCAACTTGCCAGATTGCTCCCCGTCCGGAGCTTACTCGCTTTATCCGGCGACCCTCGGAGCGAGATACACTTTATTCCGGTTTGGGGACGTTATCGGTGGGATGTCCGGATGGCGAGCTCTGAGCTCCCGGTCACCCCGTGTATTTCAAAACCTTTAAATTTGACTTTCTTTAAAAACTTTTCTAATGCATCTCGGCTTCCACTAGATGCCCCTTGAGAGTACTACTGGTCTCACGAGATAACCTTTTCTTTCAAGCTATCCCCTTACCCCTCCCACTCCCGCCACATAGCGGCCATTACGCTAATATTCTATGTAGAACTGCGGCAGACGAACGGGATAGAATACAGGAACAACTAGGCCTCACACGTTCACAGCGTCTGCTCCTTTTCTAGCGGGGTCGTTAGTTTCCACTCTGAGCGTTTGAGTCTCCCGCTTCCCCCCGAAATAAAGCAGCAAAACCGAACACGTGGAACCACTTATGTTAATAACACAGAAGTCTGCCTTCGACAAGACGAACCGGAAGACTGTTATTTACATTCACATTTACTTCTATTTCTAAATAAAGTTGGCTGGTTCATTCAATTGTTGTGGACTCTGGCTGGCAAACAATGTTGCCAGATAAAATTTTAGGTCAGCAGTACATCGATGTTAAAAAGCAGTAGGTTTGTTTCAAAAAGCAGTATAAACTAGTGCTATAATTTATGTAAAATAATATAATAATGTTTAAAAAAATTATTAGAGTAAACCTCTTTCCTTCTCTAAGAAGTAAAACATTAACATAACCCTACATTTACAAATAGGCGGTCCAACAAAACAGCTGACTGCTGTCAATATGGCTGGCGTAGGACAAACATTGTTTTGTTCCATGTGGGTCCGTGATAATTTAAAAGCAAATTTCAAGTATTTTTATACATATTTAGTGCATTTTTTATATTGGACCATTTTTTACAATTGTGTGTTTACTTTAAACTTAGTTATGACAAGTGAATACTTTTTGAAGCTTCGAAATAAGAACGCCGACGTACCCGAGCGGTGCAAACAAAATATTTTTATAATTAAAAATTAGATCCTTTTGTAGTGTGGATTCAAAAGACTTTCACCTAGTGACAAATATGGACTTTGTTAGTTATCCAGTGTTTCAATTTAAATTATGTATATCCAAATTAAACTTAGTTCAATCTGTTTAATATTTTATGCTGCACCCAGTACATATATGTTTAAATAAAACATATATATCAATAAGGTTTCGGTAAATTATGTTGACACTCTTAAATCTCGTTTATTTTTGTTTCTTTTTGTTTTTATCTACCATTCTAGCAGTCCAAATTGAGAAAATGTGTGGAAAACTCTCATCAGCACTCAAAATTCACTTTAAGATGTATTTATTATACAAATCGAAGGTAATTTTGATTTCAGACATCTGTTCCCACCGCCATACTTGTTTTTAATTTGATGTACGACGTTGCATTATTCATAATTAAAGAAATACTTATAAGTTATGATACACGTAAAACTAATTTTTTTTTTATAACAAAACTTCTTCTTCTTCTTCATTCCTGTTTAGCCTGTTACTTATTAATTGCCCTCCGTCCGGGGCTCAGAGTCGTTAAATCGGCGAAAGTCGAATGGTCCAGTTTGGAGGCGTTATTAGGATATAGGTTAGGAATCTTTCAATACTTTAATAATTCCTCTTTAAATTTTTGAAATAGTTAGGTTTCTGATATCACGAGATGACCCTTTCTTTCAAGACTCCCGCCACGTAGCGGCCGTTACGCTATGTAGAACTGCGGCAGACGAACGGGATAGAATGCAGGAACAACTAGGCCTCACACGTTCACAGCGTATGCTCCCTTTCTAGCGGGGTCGTTAGTTTCCACCTGATGAGTCTCCCGTTTCCCCCCGAAATAAAGCAGCAAAACCGAACACGTGGCACCACTTATGTTACAACACAGAGGTCTGCATTCGACGAGACGAACCGGAAGACTGATAACAAAACTTATAATTAATAAAAATGCGGATTAGGTTAGGTTAGGATTAGTTAGGTTTCTTGTAAAGAAAGCGCGCGGTAGCGCGTCAACTGAATTCCGAGTCTATATTGAAAGCGGGATGTTTCTGTAACAAAAACTATATTGTTTGGTGGATCTGTCCCGCTAACGTTAGGTTAGCTCAGGTTCGTCAATAAAACCTTCATTAAAACTATAATAATAACAATAAATAATTACAATTCTGTTGTCCAAATAATTTTCAATGGGTCATTTCATTTCCTCTAACAAATTGGTAAATCTAAAATCTATCAATATTGCTAAATTTTTCGTTTTAGGGCTGTCAAATTGTGACCGAGTGTGACTTTTAATTAATTTTTTTAGAAAAACTCTTGCATATCCCGCAATTTTTATTTTTGAAATGTAATATTACAAATGGGTACTTTCTGGAAAAAAAATAAAATATGCAAAAATTGTCTGTCAGGATAGTTTACCGGACCCTCTCAATAAAACAAACATGTTTTTATTTAAATAAATAGACATGCATGTCAGAGTGAAACAATATATAACATTTTCAGAGTGAATAGAATATGAATAAAGTTGTCTGTACAATAAACCTGATGACGAGTGTAAAGGAACTCAATTTTTATCAGCATAATGAAACCTTCACTCTTTACTAGACTTAAACTTACTTATGTCTAGAAAAAGTTATATTCTTTCATTCTAGGACAGGATTTTACCATGGAGCGAACCCCTAAAAAAAATAGTTATACTTTGTTCCTGTCTTATTTTTTTGAGAAGTTACCGAGAAACTCAAAATTTTGAATAGAGTGTCCAAGCCTTTATCCTACTTGTAATCCTGAGTCTGCAATTTCCACCCTTCATAATTTAAGAACTTCTGTCCTGAATGCATAACAAGATCTTTCTTTATTCAATCATAGATTTTGCCGAGAGACACTTTTGGCAAATCTTCTTCTTCATTCCTGTTTAGCCTGTTACATAACAGGACTTATTGGCTTTGCTACGAGGCAGTCGCCAGATTGCCCTCCGTCCGGGGCTCAGAGTCGTTAAATCGGCGACCCTCGAAGTCGACCCTGCACCTTGGTCCAGTTTGGAGGCGTTAACGGTAGGATATCCGGATGGCGAGCTCAAGGCTCCCGAATCTTTCAAGTACTTTAATAATTCCTCTTTAAATTTATGAAATGCATCTAGGCTTCCACTAGGTGCCCCTTGAGAGTACTACTGATATCACGAGATGACCCTTTCTTTCAAGCTATCCCCTTACCCCTCCCACTCCCGCCACGTAGCGGCCGTTACGCTTATTATGTAGAACTGCGGCAGACGAACGGGATAGAATGCAGGAACAACTAGGCCTCACACGTTCACAACGTATGCTCCCTTTTCTAGCGGGGTCGTTAGTTTACACACTGAGCGGTTGAGTCTCCCGTTTCCCCCCGAAATAAAGCAGCAAAACCGAACACGTGGCACCACTTATGTTAACAACACAGTGGTCTGCATTCGACGAGACGAACCGGAAGACTGTGACAAATCTTAATAATATTAAGTAAGTAATAACCCTGTATATGGTTAACGTAGCTTCATTTATTATACATTAAAAAAATTGTAAAAACTGTAAACCACACTCATGCTACGATAATATCAATATAAAAAGCATACATTATTTAGTTCCTAAAGTTGTAATACACTTCCAGCTTCCACATATGATGAATTCATTAAATTTAAGATAGAATATAAAAAAACATTTATTACTCGTATAATGAATTTAAGAACTATGAGTCTTTTAGGTAAGATTACCTCACTTTCCCAAACAAAAAATTAATTACAGAGTTACATAAAGGTTAAAATTATTAAAAAAATCTCTTTTAAAATAGTACATAGAAATACTTGATTTAAGTCCCCTAAAACAAACAAGAGTAATACAGCATTAAAATATGTAACGGTACAAAATGTAATATAACAAACAACGATTAGATTTTTAATCAGTCTCAATTGAGAATCATAATTGTTAACTAGCTAGATTAATTTTAGTTATTTAATAAATGATTAATATGAAATGTTTTGCATACACTTGGGCATAATTTAATTTAGTAATATGTAAATCCTCTTCTTATTGCAGTAATCCACTTCAGCCCATCGACGAAAGTTCATTCAATCGTTTTCATATCTAAAATTGAAAATTTTTGAAACTTACAAATAAAAGTAACATTGTGGATTGCGGGAAATTTAAATTTCGAATTTTAAATCTCTGTAGACTGGAAATTAATAATAATCTCATTAATTAATCTTTTAGCTGATCCAATTATCTTATCTTAATTAATGTGTTAAAATAGATTAATTTAGTCATATTTTGCGAAAAACTAACGATAATATGTGTACAACCATTTAAACCTTTAGAAACCGTACATCAATATGGCGGGTGGGCTTCCATTGTGCCAACTGCCACTGTTCTTCAGTGTTACCAATTCCTCTCAAAAAATCCGATTTTTGTTCAAAAACTTCCCAAATAGGAATGCACGGAAATGAATTAGCTGAACACTTGTCGATAAAATTAAATTTTCGATAGGTATGCCTTAAAAAAAAGTTTTCATATTGTTAAATATGTAGACCACTTATTAACTATAAAAAATTTTTTATATTGTTTTTTTAAATTTGCTGTTCGGAATTACGGAAAATATACCAGTTAAACCTTTGACCGAAATGATCAGAAGCTAAAAATCTAGTATATTTTACAGTGTTGCCATATTTTTTCATGATTATGATTAAATACTTGCTTTAATATAGACTCGGAATACTTTACAGCAAACCTAACCAATACTAGCCTAACCTAATATGCATTTTTTACTATAGATTTTAGTTAAAAAAAAAAGTCACGGCCTGCACGGGACGGGGATCCATTGCATCCAAAGTTGAACGTCTTGACACTGTTTCTCGGACAAAGTTTAACGAACTTACTCTGATATCTCTAATAATTAAGCAAAATGCCGCGATCAGCACCACTGAGAATATACAGGATTTATGCGTTCTTGAAATAATCTTCAATGTGTCCGCATCTTAGATGT
This sequence comes from Kuschelorhynchus macadamiae, assembly GCA_030620095.1. Taxonomy (NCBI): domain Eukaryota; kingdom Metazoa; phylum Arthropoda; class Insecta; order Coleoptera; family Curculionidae; genus Kuschelorhynchus; species Kuschelorhynchus macadamiae. The sequence goes on from JAUTXW010003032.1 coordinate 456,323, forward strand.
CCGTATTAAAAACGTGACGGAAATCAGCCAATCAAATTAGCAATTGTATTCCGGTCCGTGTCTCTTAGGTTTATTTAAATTTAGTATAAACCACAGTCATAATCAGGTACTTGAAAAAAGTATGTACAGGTAGAATAATACAAAAACTAGGAATAAAAGAACAAGGAACAAATAGTATTTTTTATATATATAAAAAAATCAAGGAATAACAAGTGTTGGCTATTGCTTCGAACATCCGTCTTTCATTTGTTATTTATTGCCATTTAAATAATGCGTTAGAGAAGGATGACAGTCCTAAATAAAACACATATGTGTCAGTTTCGCAACACGTTTTAATAGGGAGGAGCAAGAAGTATCGACTCGACAGACATTGCGCAGTTGCCGACTGTACCTTTTTAGTCTTCCCGAAATTTGTATTAAATTTCCCGATTGTCGTCCTTTGTTTTGCATAGTCTATATTTGTACCCAAAAATCCGCCAAATATCCACTTTTTATTAAAATATCCGAAATATTTTAAAATCCGAAAAAAATCCACTCACTCTGAAAATATCCGCAAATCGGATTTTAATCCGCTAATTAGTAACACTGCTGTTCTTATAATCAGTAGCTTAAACAAGGAAAGAGAGAGGAGAGGACGCGTAACAACCATTTATGCGCCGTCTCAGAGGTGAGGCCAATTTATCCATCGACGCCATTTTCTGGTGGCAGACAATTGTGGTGGCAGCGTCGTTTTGTAGTGTGATTTTTAGAGAAAAGTGAATTAAAGACATTGTGATTATTATCGAACTAAAATGGTGAATTTTTGTGCTTTTGGTTGCAAAAGTCGTAGCGAGAGAAAAGAAGCTGGAATAACCTTTCACAGGTAAATAAAAGAAAATTGTATATTTTAGGTGTCCCTATAATTCGCGTTTTCATTATTAAAGACGGCCTAATACCCATATTTCTATCCACACAGTTTATATTTACTTGTAGACAAATAAGTAACTCAGCATTTTGGTCCTCTTTCATTCAGAATAGCTTATAAAATTATTTAATTTATGATCTAATTAGGCGTGAAGGTCGATTTATTACAGTGGCGTAGGCCATGCTTCATGGATATAAAGAAATAATAGTTATTCAAGCTTCATGTGTGGTGAATATTATTATAATTCAATTAAATGTATTTTTCTTTTTAGGTTTCCTCTAAAAGATGTGCAAAAAACTGCTTTATGGGTAAAGCAGCTGCATATTGCAGACTGGACACGTACAAAAAATGATAGGCTATGCTCGAAACATTTTGACCCCAAACTGTTTTATCGTGTTGGCGAAAAAAAATGTCTACTAGATGAAGCAGTGCCAACAGTGTTCCCTGATGTACCAAAATATATGCAGCCAAGTAGTCATTATCGCAAGGTAAGTTTTATCAGCAATATTGATTTTTGTGTAAAATATAAATGACAGAATAATAATTCATCCCATCTATTTATCTTCATTCATAATTCACATATTATTTCATAAAATATTTTTTTACTTTCCAACATATTGTTTGATTTTAATGTTCATTTTGCTTTTAATGTATTGTTTAAATTTAATATTAGCATTTCTTTGTATTTTATCTTAGTTGTTAAGTTTTTTTTATGGCACCATTTATTTAAAAACATGTTGATGTATTTTTATAAATATATATATTTTTGTCTAACTTTTTTTTGATATATTGTGTATTTTATTTCAGGGGACAAAGAGACCTCATCAGGAAGAAGCATCTACTTCTTTAGTTCCAGACACAGCAGTTCTAGATACTCCTAGAAAACAAAAACTGAAGCGAAAACTTTTTAGTCAAGTTGCTAAAAGTCGTGCAAAGTCTAAGAAAATTAAAGTTTTGCGAGAGAAAGTAAGAAGGTTGAAAAAAAAGGTTACCTCTTTGAAACAATTGATTACTTCTTTAAAACAAAAAAATCTTATTGTCATCAGAAAGTTCTTATTTATTTGAAAATATGCCAGAAACAACTAAAGAACTGCAAAAAAGAAAATTAGGAAAGAAAATTAAGTACTCTCCAGAACTTAGAAAATTTGCGATAACTTTAAGTTTTTTTTCTCCAAAAGCTTACTCCAAAGCTTACGATTATGTTCGTTCTGTGTTCGATACATGTTTACCACATACAGGTAAATGGTTTAGAAATATTAATACGGATCCTGGCTTTACAAGTGAGTTATTTGACATTCTAAAAAAACAACGTGACCTTTCTCATAAGCCTATTTTTCTTGCTCTCATTGTGGATGAGATATCTATCAGAAAACATATTGATTGGGACGGAGTTAAATTTCACGGTTATATAAATTATGGCATCGACTTACAAGATGACAATAATCCTATGGCAAAAGAGGTTTTTGTTTTAATGGTTGTGTGCATTAATGGTCAGTGGAAATTGCCAGTAGGTTACTTTTTAACTGATGGATTGAGTGGTCAATAGAAAAGTGCTCTTGTCTCCCAATGCATAAGTTTATTAACTGAGACAGGGGCACGTGTAGTATCACTTACATTTGATGGTGCGCCATCCAACATTGCAATGTCAAATATTTTGGGTTGTGATAATAATATGCCAACCTTACAAACTTTTTTTTACTTTAAGAGGAAACAATATTTATAATTTTTATGACCCTTGTCATATGGTTAAATTGATATGTAATGCTTTTGGTGAAAAAAAGGTTCTTATAGATGGCAATGGACATTTAATTAAGTGGGAATATATGGAAAATTTAGAGAAATTGCAAGATTCAGAAGGTTTGCATTTAGGGAATAAACTATGAAAAGCTCACATACATTTTTTCAAACAAAAAATGAAAGTCAGATTAGCAGTACAATTATTAAGTGAATAGGTTGCTGATTCGCTTAATTATTGTGAGGAAGAATTGCAGTTAAAAGAATTTATGGGTTGTAAGGCAACCTCTGACTTTATTAGAATAATTAACCACTGCTTTGATATTTTAAACTCCAGATCACTAATTCCTCCAGGTTTTAAAAAGGCAGTTTGTGAAAGAAATATAGAACAGACAAAAAGTTTTATTGCTAACTCTATTGATTATCTTTCTTTATTAAAATTTCATGATGGGGAATTAGTAGTTCAATCCAAAAGAAAAACAGGCTTTATGGGTCTTATAATTTCTTTAAAAAGTGCATTGTTGAAGTATGATGAATTAGTTACAAATAACAAACAATTAATTTATCTTCGTTTATATAAAGTCAGTCAAGATCATTTAGAATTATATTTTTCTTCAATAAGATCAAAAGGTGGCTTCAATAATAACCCTACTGCATGGCAGTTTATGGCATCGTGTAAGAGATTATTAGTAAGAGCAGAAATAAGGGAGGGTGGTATGGGAAATTGTATACCCTTAGACGATATACCTATTTTACAGGATCAAGTAGATTCGATTCACCTGAAGAAAATATTAATTCAAATAGGATGTATTTGAGCTGTCAAAATGAACCATTTCCTTTGGAAAGTGTTTGGCATGATCATAATTACCTTATAAATAGTGAGATGTTGAGCAATTGTTCAAAACAAATTATTATTTATATTGCTGGTTTTGTTGCCCGTCAGCTTATTAAGGTTGTCAAATGTGAAAGCTGTTTGACTGCATTAAGTGGTAACCGAGAAAACTTTTTGCATTCGCTGATAACAAATAATGTGATAAAAATTTGTAATATCTGCGAGCATTTTATAAGAATAAATGAAAATGAGTTGGTAAAAGCCAATTTTAGCATTAATATCTTAAAAAGGAGAATAATGTTTGAATGCATTGAATCCCAATGTTTTATCAGTTTGGAGCATGTTTTAATTTCTAATGCTAATTGTAACCATATATACTTTTTAACAGAATCTGTTGTATCAAAATATCTTAATATTCGCATACATTTTATAACTAAAAGATTGTCTGCAATAACAGATTCTGTTAGAAATCAATATACAAAACTTATTTTATTTAGAGGACAATAAATGAGTGTTAATTTGTATTGTTCAAGTTTATTTTTTTCCTTGGATATCACTTTTCATTTTTACCTACTGAGGTACTTTTTTATGTAATATATTTTTAGTAATGTATTTTTATGGTAATATATGTATTATAATGATTGCATATTTTATTTCATCAACAATAATTGGTTGTTGGTCTTGGAGATCTTTCCTACGTTATCTTAAAATGTAGGTATATTAGAGCTATTAAAAGAGTGTAGTGATTAAATGAGGTATGTAACAATTTCTTTATTGAAATTTCAGTTTTCTGTAAATGTGATTAACTTTTATTATAATTATTAATAAATTACCTAAATGCATCGTTTTAGTCAAAAAATTTGCAAACTTTAAATAAAATGAAACCCTAAATAAAATAGGAAATTTGACATAATTTTTGAAATTTTAAACAAATTCCCTTCATTTTTAAAATTTGTTATATAACCCCATTATTTACTGAACTTTTCAATTGGCTCTAATATATCGAGAAACACACTTTGATCAGTCTTCCACTAGTAAGATTTAAATGTTCATTTTAGGCATCATTTTACTTAAACCCGAGCGTTACGCCACTGGGTAAGCCAGCCTGGTGGCAGCTGGCAGCAAATCATATGCATAGATTACGCGTGCTCTCTCTTTCCTTGTCTAGGATCAGTAGTGATGGGAAATCTGGATCTTTTTAAAGATCCGGGTCAACGGATCTGGGTCAGTTTAAGGACCCGGATCAATGATCCGGATCTCAGATCTCTTTAAATTCATTAAAATAGACGGGCCATATTCGTCATATTGGGCATTGCGTATGTATGGGTAGCTCCATCCATCTGAAAACTTTGTAAGCATGCAACATCGGTTTTATAGACAGCATTGTCCGAACATTTTTTTAGTTTTTCGCGACGAGTAAAATGAGTTGCGCCCTCTCCAGTTTATAGTTTTTGGTTTGCAAACTTGTATGTGATTTACACTAAATTCTTCCTATACACCTGGAGATTAAATAAATAATATATAATATAATATATATATATATATATATATATATATATATATATATATATATATATATATATATATATATATATATATATATATATATATATATATATATATATATATATATATATATATATATATATATATATATATATATATATACATATATATCCCGTTAAGATTAGTATGCTTATGCCTTGATTTGATTCTTCAATTCCCTTTTTATACTCTTTTTAGAAATAAAAGTAGTGATGGTCGGCCCGTGCGGCACATTATGCTGTTCCTTTGTGTTTGGTTGTCTATCCAAAGTAATAAGTACATAATTTTTAAAGATCTGAACTTTAATATACACATCTTACCAAAAAAGTAGAGATTTAAATCTATTATCTAATCCACACAACATAAATATAAGTTTTAAAGGACTGGTGTAATATGATTTACGAAGTCAACAGGCCAACCAACCCCAAATTAAATTTTTACACGAGATTCTGGCTATACGGAAATTCATATTTCATGGCAATCAGCATTCAACAAGCTAGTGACCAACCGACCCATCCACCCCATTATCTCGTTCTTCTTATCAATCAGACCGGTTCGAAAAGCGCGCTATGTCGGTCGTTGGCTCCGCAGTTCAGTTTTCGACCCGAGACCTACAAAACGATAAATGAACCGAAGAACTGACTGAACCATAGACAAACACAAATGAACGCTTCATTTTGCTTTGTCTCTATTTCAAAGATCTGTGATCCGGTTCGCAGTATTTTCAAGACCCGACTCCCGTGGATCAGTAAAAAGATCCGGATCTCAGATTCGGATCAGTCGTGAACGACCCATCTGTAAAGATCAGTAGTCACTAGTCACTGTGGGATGGGCGATAAGCTGCCTAGAGTATGGAACACGGTTCTGAAAGAACGACGCAAGGGAGAGGTGGGGTAAAATCTGACCTGTTTCCTCTCTATGCGTAGGCGTGCCCAAATACTTTAGCTGAAATATTGAAAAATAGAATTTAGGAATTATTGTCTATTAGTGTATTGCCATATAATTAGAACAAAAAATATATCAGTTGCCAAAATATCTGTCTAGAAAATGCATAACATTTTAAAATCGTTTTTAATTTTTTAAGAATAAAGGTTATATTCTATATACTTAGATAAAGAAAAAAACGTAATCAACTAATAATGGACTCACTTTTAAAAAAATTTTCTTGATACATTTTTTAATTTTTGTTTAGGAAGTGTACGTACCTTTACTAGTACTGCATTCAATATTTTTTTATTGAGAATTCCACTTTTTTTTGTAAATATGTGAAGTTGTATTTATCAGGAAGAAGGTACTGATGGAGAGACCCAATATATTGCATTTGAGATACAGGTCCAGCCATGACATAAGGAAATATCGCCAAGAAGGTCGAAATATTGTTTATATTGATGAAACTTGGGTGGATAATGACTTGACCTTTAAGAAGCGCTGGCAGAATGAAAATGTTTTTTCTGGTGGAATATTGGTGCCTCTCATTAAACTTGTTAAACAGATCTCTGCAGTCTTAATTTAAAAACAGAACGAAGACTCCTTTTTTGCAAAACAGAGATTCTAAAAACATCAACTGAATTTTCCCAAATGATAAGGCCATATCTGATACTTGATTAAATAAATTCATGTTAGGCAGATAGAGCAGCATCTTGACCAACCCTCTCAGCCACCATTTTTAAGGCATAACAGTACTTAGAAACTTTTAAAGCCACACCCTTAATGTGTACCCTCCAGTCCAGTCTTCTGTCTATTTCAACTCCCAGAAAAGATATGTTTTCCTTTGATATTAACTGTTCATTATTGTACAAAATATTGAACTCATTATTTACTCTATTTCCTAAAAGAATGTACTAAGTCTTTCAGTTAAGGGTCATATGGGGATGAACTGGCACAAACGTTTAAAAAGCTACTACTAAAAAACTACTTATCCAAATTATCTGAAGTATTGCAAAAAAATCGAGTATTACTTTGAAATGAACTGGTAAAATTTACGTACGATACTAGAATGGCCTAATGAAATATTTAAAAATCAGCCTGGATAACTACCTATTAAATTGATTTGAAATGTTTTGCAAGTGTTAAGTGTAATAGAAAGATAAACGGGTAGAATTGTGGTACGAATCCAAGATGAATACAATGGCGGCCTAGTAAAATGGTAACATCTAGGTATGAATCCAAGATGGTAGAAGAAAATGACGGCTTAATAAAATATTTTAAAAAATCAGTTCAAAAAACTTAAATTAAGCCCAAAAATGCTTAAGTAATAATGTTAATAAAAATATTTGAAATTACAGTGAGGCGCAATCAATTTATTTGCATTTTTATTAAGTACCGTTCATTGTTTTTTTTGTGCAATGTTGAAAAATTTGATTGATTGTGTGATTTTAATAATGTACAAAAAACTAAAAAAAAAATTGAGTCCGAACCTAATTTTTTCTCCAGTCGTATACCAGTTTTAGGTTAGTTCCAGGTACTGTGCAAAATTTCATTAAAATAGGTTCACTAATGTCTGAGATTTTGACAAATCACCCCGTATATGCGTTAAAGATAAATTTAGAATTTTTTTAATTTCAAAAATGAAAGGTCCTTGGTCCATACTCACCATTTCACTATATCCATTTCTTCGTGAAACACCCTCTATGTCAGGAGTGCTCAAACTTGAACTGCTGGCGATCTACCTCAATATTTTTAGACTACTTACGATCGACTCTGAGAGGCTGCAAGTATGTGTGATGCAGGGTTGTCGTACATACACCCTACCTACCTAGGTAGGGTGTACCGTAGCATATATAGATATTAGCTTTCCGCACAATATACATTATTTTAGTCAGGGTTTGGGATAGGTTTAGTTAGGTTCTTCTCTACAATATCAATGAAAAAACTCATAGTTATTCAAAATTGCGTGTTTATTGGTTGTTACAAAACAAAAGAGTTATATATGGTGTTAAACTTAACTAAGGAGTGACTTTGGATGTTGAAGCCTGGCACTGCATGTCCTCAGCATATTTTTCATAAGATGGTACGTAACCACTGAGTGCTAATAGCAAGTTAGTCGATTGCGATATTTTGACTTAATTATCTTCATTTTAGAAAATGCAGACTCGCACAAGTCTACTTGCTGTCAGTTGAAGGGCGATTTGCCTTAGATTCGGATATTTATCTTCAGATATAAAACACCAGAAATTTGTATCAGATGCTGTAGCTTTGAGATGTATATTTGATATAATCTGCACCAACTCATTTTCAAGAGAACATGAGTTCACATTAAACTGACTTGCTATTTCAGTAGCTAATCCTCAATGTTTTTACATGAAAAAGGATAACTCATAAATAATGCTACATTTGCCAATTTACTACAATCATAAAAACGCATTTCGAATTGTCCCAAAATATTTGATAATTCAGCCTCATACGTATCATAATTCAACTGAGGAATCCTTGCTTTCAAAGACTGAAAATGTTTCAGATCCTTTCTTTTCAGTTCATCTATCATCATAAGTTGCAATTTACTTTTGAATGCGTTTACTGCGCTAATCATCTCAATAACAGTTTTTCCTTTACCTTGAAGCTCCGAGTTAATGGTGTTTAAGTGCATTGTGATGTCAGTCAAAAATGCCAAATCAGTCAGCCATTTTTCGTTTTTCAACATCTGAGTGTCATCACCTCTTTCGTCTAGAAAAGCTGTTATTTCGGGCAATAATTCTTGAAACCTTTCTAGGAATTTTCCGCGACTGACCACCTGACGTCCGTGTGAAGAACTAAATCAGTGTGTTCAGCTGACTCCATCTTCCAACTGCAACTTAAAGAGCCGCCGTTGCAAGCTACGTGCCCGGATGGAATTCACAATTTTTGTTGTATTGCCCATAATTTCCTCCGTGTTTAAAACTTTTGAATCTTCATTAGCTCGACACAATGCCATAAAACCGTTTTTGTTTCCAGTCATTGCTGGTGCTCCATCGGTTATATATTGGTAGCTTGTAGTTTTTTACAAAATTGAAGAAAACGTCATATATATCTTCGCCACGGGTCTTCTCCTTCAGAGGAATGATTATCAAAAATTCTTCCTCAGCCAACATGTGATTGAATACCATCCGAATAAAAATACACAGCTGGGCAGTGTCTGCCATATCGGTGGATTCGTCGAACTGTAAAGAAAAGTATGTACATTCCATGATATCATTTTTTAGTTTATCTGCCATGTCTTGACTCATGACTTCCGTCCTTGTGACAGTCGGACGAGATAACTGAAGTTCTCTAATAGCAGATATAATTTCTGTTTTATTTTTAAAATCTCCAAATAAAGTCTCACCCGCTTCAATAAATGCTTCCTTCACAATCGATCCATCTTCGAATGGTTTCTTGTGTTTCGCCAATATATGAGATATTTTAAATGAGGCGATCGTAGCAGCTTTTGATTGTTTGGCTGGTCTTGTGAACATGGTTTGTTCTTTTTTCAAACGAGATATGAAATCACGTACTTTTCGTTTTCTTAATTCACTCTGTGGCGGAAAATTTCATAGTTTTTATGAACCTTTTTATGATGCCTCTCTAAGTTACCACGCTTAGGTATTGCAACTGACGCACGACAAATAAGACAAATGCACTTATCCTTCACCATACAAAACAAAAATTCTTCATCCCAATCGTTATTAAAATGATACGTTTTAGATTTCTTCGCTGCACTCATTTTGTACTATTTAATAATAAACTTTGTATCGACGTAGTATTGCCTTCAAGTTGCAATTCAGAATGACTCCAATTCCTGCAGGCACAACATTTATATAGGCGTGAATGCAAGTCTCTCTTTTGCCGCTAGCAGAGTGTTATTTTATTACGTAATAAATTTTTGTAGTTTAGTTAAGTACCTACTTATTAAAAAAAAAATTCTTCTCGAGATCTATTCAAAAAGCATTCGCGATCGACCGTTTGAGCACCCCTGCTCTATATGTACAGTTCTTTCAAATAATTTTATTAAGCGCCATTCTGTTCCATCATATATAATTTATCACAATATTTTACGAGTTTCTACCTAAACCAGTAAATAGGATACATTTATTCTGATTTTTTAAGACCGCCATTTTGTTCTGTTATGTTGATTAAACTGCCATTTTGTTTCCCCATCTTGGATTCGTACCACAAATTTACCAGTTTATTTCTACATCACATTTATTGCTTGTACAAAATTTGAAATTAATTGTGGTAAGTTGTTTTGTAGCTATTTCGCGAACCGACAAATAGACAGACAGACTGACAGAAAAGAAAATATATGTTTTTTTATATCTAGGGAAAATAAAACGATTTGACGATTGCTAATATTTTATTTAGCATCCTTTTTCTTCCGCTATATTGAAATCACAGCACAATTTTACCAGTTTATCTACTGCTATATGTTAATTAAATTCGCACACCACTGGTCAGAAAACTCCGCCCGGGAGTGTAATTCTGCGATTTCAAACCCTGGCCCGTTCACAATTCAATCCAAAGCATCTTTTATCTTCGTCTTTTCCACGTCATCCGCGTCGAACATGCCTATTTCCCTCTGACAATAATTGATCGTTGCACGGACCGGGGTTTTGAAATCTGTCAATCACAGGTATCCTGACTACCTTGACTTCTACCGATACCTATCAATATTATTTTTGCTATTTTATTTCAATTCCTGATGCATTAAAAAAATAATTTTAAAAATAATTCCTTTCACGCGTTCAGGCTTATGTGCCAGAGTCTACGTCTTTGCCAAATTCTGGTCACTTTTTTCTGCTAAATGGCTTCAGTAAAGTTCAATATTTTTATACGGCGTTTATGACATAAAATTCAAGCTAAATCGGATATATATATATATATATATATATATATATATATATATATATATATCAGTGTTGCCGCAGCTGTTTTTCACAATGTAATGATATTGTTTTGAAAATGTGCCGAATCTATAAAAAATGTACTGAATATGAAAAATATTATTAACTTATTTCAATATCTTCAATATTAGTGTGTTAATTTTAACCTACTTATCTAGTAGTAGAAGTACTACCACTTATCTAAGGAAGAACCCATTGCAACCTTAAAATTAAATTTAAAAATAGGGAACAACATAGTTATCCCCATTACTTTTTATTTTTATTAAAAATGAAATAAATCAAGTAAATTCTAAAAACAAAGCAGCTAATTCCTAATATTCAAATAAATAAAATTACTTAAATATTTTGCATACTAGGCAGTAATCCAAAATAACCGTGTGGGGTGATTCACAGGCCGAAATCCAAGTTACCCAAGGCAATTTCGGTAATTCCCGAGAAGATACCGTGGCTCTATATTCTATGGTTTTTCAGTGTTTCATTTAGTTGGTTGTAGAGTTACCGTACAAGTCCTTTATTTAAAGAACGCTAGATGTATGGATGACACAAAAAGAACGAAACAGTGAATCGATTCTTTTTACTAAAACGGTTCCATCAAAATATGAGAATAATTTGGCGTGAACGCGATTATTCAGCATTTGTTGAGCTAGACATGGATAATTCGACGGACTTTTCGAGGTTTTTGGGAGACTGGGGGCTCGTGTTTAGCGCTTTCTTTAGCTGACGGACTGAGTGGTGGTTCATTTTGTTCACTGGTCGTTATATGTATTCAATAATAGTAATTTAATGCTTTTGAATCATATGGTTTATAATGGTACAGCATGGCTAAGTTTGAATTGATCTATTAAGTATACTAAAAAAATTGTACATATGTCTTTGTTTATTTTATGAGTTTTTGAACGAAAAAAAAAACAAGGAGATTCTAAAAGATGTAAAAGGAATACTTTTCTTTCTTGGTTAGAAGAGAAGTACTATAAATGATGAATATAAAAATACACATATATTTTAACAGTTTATTAAAAGTACATCCGGTTTTAAAAACAATCTGAAACTCTAATACAAATGTAATATCGAAACTGAGTGTTGTCAAATTCTGTAACTAAAATGTTTAATTCTACATAAAAAAAATTACGGTTTTCGACTTTTTACCCCCTTATTTGCTATAGACTAGATATAAGATTTTCGGATTACAACACCGAACTATATTTACAGTTTTACAAACCTGCATGCCAATTTGAGTTAATTATCAGTTTTAATTTCCTAATTAAGGTTTTTAAGACCAAATATTTTTTCACAAAAATACGTGATGTAAATAGAAAGGTTTAAATAAAATAGTGCCAATGCCTAATAGTTAAAGTAATTTATAAAATGGTTTAATTTGGCAGATTTTTTTAGTAAGTCTTAAGTTTATTACAATTTATTTGATTCCACGAAAAATCAAGGAAAAATTAGAACTACTATTTATCTAGTTAGGATAAGGCCAATTACAAAACAGTGTCTATTTAAAAAGGCAAATATTAGGGTAGTAGAGCTTGAGAGATGTGCTGCATATCGTATACAAAATTTACTGGAACAAGAAAAGTTCGAACGGATTCAGCATTTTGCAATTGGCAGTGCTTCCTACGCTTTGAATTTATTGGGTAACCCCGATTTTAAAAGCAATGAGCAATAAATGCCAGTAGGTTTCAGTATCTTGAATATCTTTGTTTACTTTGTAAGTCGTCTATTTTCGATTCATAGGATTTTGATCGTATTGTCAAATGTTGAAAGTAGTGAGACTGAAGCAGAGAGGAGTTCAACTCCCGAATATATATAAAAAAAGAAAACGGGACGAAAACTAAAAACCAACTAAAGAATTGATAAATCGGATGATTTTTGCTAATTTGTACCAAAAAGCAGAGAGCAGTGATCTAGTTTTTGAAGCATAATTTTAAACTGTATTTTGTTTTTAAAATAAATAAAATGTTTTTAAGGTTATAACGTTAAATGTTATGTATTTTATACTTATTTTGTAATTTTTACATGCAATAAAATATTTAAGTTCTATTCTATTCTATTACTGGTGATTCTAAAATCGGTTCGAAAAATCCAAAATATCTAAATAACTTTATTTTCAATACGTCGTGTCGTTCGTTCCGTTAACTATCGTCCAATTGAATTAGCGATTCAATGATCATTACTCAGACGGGTGAACGCGCCGATTATTAAAAAAAAAAAACAAATTTTCGTATGACAACAGAATAAGACTCGTTTACTAGATGTCTCAATTTGTTTTATTTTTAGCAACAAACTTTCACCGTCCCGTAATAGGAGATATTTCTTAAAATCTGTGCAGGTAAACAAAAAAATGTATTTTACGAGTAGTTCACCCTCTATAGTTTTTAATGCAGCTTTGTTTCTATTTTTACGCCAGCCTTAAACAATAAGCTAGAAATTTTTTCAGAATCTGCGTTTCAATGTGGCAACAAAAGTATAAAGTTCGACAAAATTTCGAACACTATTATTGCTCTTAAAAAAATCAACCCATTTCTTGTCTGCCTTTAAATATTTAGATGTTGCTATTTTCTGCCTAACAAACTCTTTTAAAACCCAATATTCATCGAAAAGAATATCCATATCAATATCCTGTCCTAAATTGAAGTCATTTATTACGAATTTGAAATCATCAGAATTTGGAATTTTATTTCAATTAAAAACAAGAAGACTTTAATATTGATGGTTACCAAAGTCAAACCACTTCTCCAAATAAGAAATACACCTTTCCAAAAATTCATCTGCTTCCTTTTTAAATATAATATCAGCGGAATCATTATCACATTTTTGTAATACATTCTGAACGACAAAGCCACCGAAATATTCTTCTAACCGATCACGTAACGATCTGCGTATTGCTGTCATAATGCCATATAAATTTAAAGCCAAAAAATCTTCAGATTCAAATTTTTTAATGTATGAGCATATCATTCCTCCGGCTTTTGCCACAAACCCAATATAAGCTTCCGCAAACTCATTCTCAAAGAATTTTTTTAAAATTGGCGTAGTGAATTTAGAGCTCAGAAAAGAGCTTCTTATCGCAGGAAAATTTTTTAAAAACCTCCTCAGAGCTGGAACTAAAATAAGCCATCTTGTGCCAACATGTCTTAAGAGCTCAGTCCAATCTAACTCACACCAGTCAAATATTTGCTTTAACTCCGCGGTTTTTTCGTCGAAGAACATTTGTAACATTTAATTGCAATATATTCTCAATCAAATGTAAGGACCGAATGGTGTTAGATTAGGATTATATTTTTTAAATTCCACGAAAACGTTTTGGTTTTTTTGCGAAATTTACAGTCGCATTATGTGCACTATATGCAGTTACATTGTTAATGCTTAAACCCTGTTTTTGTAACTCCACTATCAAAGCACTAGAAATATCTTTTAGAGTTTTCAGAGTGCAATGAAAAAAAAGATAACAATTTTGAAGTCACACCTCCCTGGCAACTGAAATATCTTAATGTTAAAGGAAATGTTTTACTATTGCCTTTATTTGGAGCATCAGTTCTGGTAGAAAAATATTTGCAATTTGAAATTTGATTTAAAACCATTTCTCTTGCAGCAGGACCTAGAATGTTTTGTAATATTTTTGTCGATTTTCTCCTTCCACAGCTATATTTTTATGCAATCTGAGAGTCTGGAAACATGGTGAAGAACAAATTACAGCTACAATTCGCAGATAAATAACTGTGAGAGTATTTTATAGTATGAAAAATAAAAATGTCTTTTGATGCAGCAACTTGTCGACTTTTCTCATCAGCTGAATCATTTGTCTTAATAAAAAATGAAGTAATTTTGGGTCCCGATATACTTTGAAAAGATTAACACATAGTACATCTGCAATGATTGTTTTGCCCTTCGTAACCCATGAATACTTTGATGTCCATTCCTTTTTAAATACAGAAGGCCGAAATCTAACAAGAAAACAATTATAAGGTCCCAAGTTGCTCATTTTTAAATAATAAGTACTTATCACACTTACCCTTTTGTTTTCTTTCTCTTTGGTTCACTAGTACTTGCACTAGCGTTACCTTAATCAGATAAATCATCTGGGTCATCTGGGTCCGATATAATGCAAGATTTTATACAAAACGGTGGGCAATATTCAAGACGCACGTTAATGGCGCACGAAATGACGAAATGCCAAAAAAAAATTCCGGGGATGTACATAAGTCAAAATCGCGCCTCTTGGTGCCATCTCTGTAATATATGACTCAACAATTTGACTTACAGTGTTGGTGGTTGTTGGAATTTGGAAAGCGTGACATTTGGAGACTTCGGCGCTTGGCAATTGCCTAGAAGCAAAGTCATTAAAGAAAAGAAGAAACTTCGGTATTTGTCTTTTTAGCGCCATCTGTACAAAATATGGCTCAACAATTTGACATACAGTGTTGTCGAAATTTGGGAAGCGTGAATTTCGGAATTTCAACGTGGCGCAAGGAAATCACGCCTAAATCGTGACGTCTGGCAACCCTACTTATTGTAGAAGAATAAAAGAATCGCGATTTTTCAGAAATCTCCGGGTTTGTTCTTTTTGAAAGATGGCAGCCGTACTATACAATAATTAACAAAGGTGTGATAGATTTACTCTGAATGGGCTCAAGCGATTTTGTTTAAATTTTGAGGGAACTACTGTTTTTGAGTTCGAAAAAACGATCAGTGGCGGCTCATGGTTAACTTTTCTGGGGGTCAATATATATATATATATATATATATATATATATATATATATATATATATATATATATATATATATATATATATATATATATATATATATATATATATATATATATATATATATATATATATATATATATATATATATATACTGAATATAGGAAGTTACCTTCTTAGTTTCAGTCATACAGCACTGATGAATGCATATGCGCCAAAATGTTTGTGTGAGACAAAACAAAAATTAGTGCCGAAAAATACACAAAAAAAAATTTGAGACCAAAAAACCAAAGAAAATTTTCTTACGAATGTATTTTAATTGGTCCAGAAACTCACTATAAGTATGTATATATATATATATATATATATATATATATATATATATATATATATATTTTTTTTTTTTTTTTTTCTTTAACCATATATAAATGTTTAATTAATTATTTTCTTGTGCATAGGTTAACTGATTGAGAAGTAAAACTATAATTCAATCGACGTTTCGCTCATTATATTGAGCTTTCTCAAGATATTTATTTTTTACAATAAAAACATGTATAGTTAATATTTAAATTTTACAATGGTTAAAAATATTACTGAAAAAACATCACTCAGAAAACATTATATTTAAAACAAACAATGATCAAAAATAAATTTAAAACAAAATTAATATTATACATAGTACGCACTTTGGAAACATGTCAGTTTTACGAATGTTTTGATATGGCAATAATTTCGACAGGTCAGGAATTAAGGTTGATAAAAACGAGACAATTTTTTTTATATATTTACTTAGATTTTTATTGCTATACCGAGTTTGGGTTTATGCGTACTGAAATGTACAGGGTTTTATGTTTATTTATATTTAGATTAATTTACTTAGATATCAGAATATGATAAATTTAGCTTAAGTTAGTGATGTCTTTTTTTATCATTGACGCCATCTTTCTTCTTTTTAATTTGTATCATTTCTTTTATTGTGAGTTCTCGATAATTAGTTTTTTGCTCTAAAATTTTGGTTTGTTTAAAACACCAGTACAGTGTTGCCAATCGTAGCGGAACTTCTAGTTAAAAGCGGCGCTCAAGCATCATACGATATTATGTGGCGGATTTTGATAACTTGATGACTGTATCCACCCTTGGGACCCATGTATGGAACATAATGCAAAGATCCCTCACGGAAAAGTAACTAATCCGATTTTCGAACGCTGCCTTTTTAGACTTCAGCCACATAGCTTAAGTAAAAATATAACCATATAAAATTTTTTGATCAACATATGTACTCATTTAAAAAGGAAAAATCTTAAAGTGAAATAAATTTTATGAATACTTTCTTCATCTGCCGTGTTAGCCAATGATACCTGCTCTGACTGTGATACTAACTAATGGCAATTAAAACGTTTTAGTATGAACTTTATTTGGGTTAATATTTTATATTGTACTGTGTTTTATAGCTTCTTTCTCACCTGTGAATATTTTTGTTGTTTTTTAATGTTTTGTGTCAAATAAGAATAAAAGAATTTTTAACAGTTTTCTTGATATAATACCTACTACCTATTTTTCACTTTCTGTGTGTGTTTATTCAAATTTAAATTTAGCTTATCTCTAAATAAAACTGGTTGAAAATCATTTAAAATTTCTCCCGATACCAATAAACGAGCTCGAATTTTTTAACACTTGTCTTGAAATGGTCATATATTACATAAAATTAAAAATCGAGTATTTTATATAATATTCTCCCAATGTAGGGCTCCCATAAATCGCCCAAGTAGCGGAGCATAGCGACATTCTAATCGCGTCACGGCGGTATTTACTATTTCCCAGTTGGCAACACTGCCCAGTAACACATTTTAAAGATACTTCAGTTTTCGACCAATCCACCATAACTATTCTTATTCCTATTTAATGGCACTCATATTTATATGTATAAGATTGTGTGGAGCACATTTAATTAATAAAAATGCGGATGGATTGCTTAGGTTCTCTGTAAAGAAAGCACGTGATAGCATGTCAACAGAATTCTTATGTTAAAGAAAAATTTAAAGCCATAAAAATAAAAATTCCCTTTTACAAAGAGAGCTGTGGCAACGTCGGTACGTGGCGGGGTGTTTACAGGATTGTTTAAGTAGCTAGGTTAATTTATAACTTTTTTCATTAATTCAATTCAATTTACTTAAAAACTATAAATCTTGGTATAGAAATGCTGTTAATAGATTTTGTATAAAAAAAAATATCAAACGGGTCGGTAAATGAAAAAAATGTGGCTGATTTCTGTAATAAGTATACACTATTACTAGTAAACCAGAAAATTTATTGGAAATATACTTTGTGAAAAATAAGACAATACTCAGAGTTATCTAAATCTACTTGGAAATTAAGAAAGACCAACACAGTACAAAATGTTTTCTAAAATAAAATATAAAAGGTCTATTGTTTTTATCCTTACGTTTTTTGCATGTTTTTATTTTAGTGAAGCTGATATAGAACCAAATCTTAATCTTGAAAACGAGCAGGCTCAGCCAACTTTGGTAAGTGTTTACAAAATTGTATAAGGATTTGGTGTAATATTTTATAATTCAAATAAATATTATAATTAGTTTGTATGGAAGTTTGCATATTGTTCTATCATCACACCAACTTCTAGTCAGTGGACAGTTAACATCATAATTGGTTGTGTGATATTTAATATCAAATAAATCATTTTGCCTTGTTGATTATTGGAACACATGTAAATTAATAGGAGCTATTTTAGTTAAGATCAGTCAATCTTAATTTTCATTATTTTAAATTATAGATGCATTGCATATTTACTTATTTACTTTATTCATACACTTTAAGTGATAGAATAATCTTATAAATTCATGCAATTAATCAATGAAAGCAATGTTTTATGTGGCATGTCGCCTACACTTAAGTAAAATAAAATCTTGGTTTTAAAAAAAGTGAATTGAAAAATTAATTAAAAATATACGCTTCACTTGAAAATTTATAAAGACAGAAAACAGATCAATATTGCGGTAATAGTCGAATTGGGTCCAAGAACAGTTAATTTCTTATGTGGGCTCTTGTAAAGAATTTTACCCATGGAATTTAACAAATTTAAAATATACATTTGAAAGATTACCTTTTTTTAATAATTCCTATACACAAAAATTTATGGATGAGGCACTTTTTCAAATTATATCCAAAAAAAACTAAGGTTTCGGAAGGTTGCACTGAACTTGTTTTTGGCGTATCGCTAAAAACATATTTTTCACAAACTTAATTTATGAACTACGTAAAAGACTGATTATATTATAATGCTTTATAACACAAAAATGATTATTTCTAACTAAAATTAGAAGTTATTATTATATTAGACATTATTAAACGTTTTTAAACATAATTACAGCTGCTAAATAAAAAGAGAGCGACAGTGTCGTCTGTTGGACGGAAATCCAGTGTGCTGGGGATGCTACGTTGCCAAGATTATTTTATATATGATCTTTATAAATTATATAGGAAAAACAAAATGCATTTGTGGGTTGTGGATCGGTACTATCAGGAGCGCGAAGGCACTAGGTGGAACCGGGTTAGCACCAGGTTAGGTTAGGCGTTATTTGAAGCCCTAAAAGACGAAAACAGCGCAGAGCATCACTGGCGAAAGTCTAACATTCGGCATCGGCCCAGAGGGCCGATGTCGAATGTTAAAATGCACCCGCCTATTGATTAGTGTTTAATTGGTACCGGGTTAGCACCAGGTTAGGCGCCGTAGGCATCATCATTAAATAATATAAAAGACGAACGACAGCGAAGTGCATCACTGGCGAAAGTCTAATATTTGGGATCGGCACAGGAATCCACATGCGTTACTAACGGGAGACAAACATGAAAAATGTAATACAATACAATAATGTAAGTTTGGCAACAATGCAAGATAGCCTTTCTTCAAATTGTCATATTAAGGAATATAACGCGTTGGAACACAGTGAAAATATCGAATTTCTTTTCGGTTTTTTTAATAGAAAAAGTGGTTCATCCATTTCTTTTATTTTCTTAAAACAATTAAATGAAGGTAAACTTTCTATTTTATATTAAAAAATTATCAAATTCCGTGGGTTTAATTGTTTACAAGACCCTCTTATGTGTATTTTAGTTTTAGTTTTTTTTTTTTTAGTAGCATAAGATTTCATTTTAGGGTATCTAATCTAAATCTATGCTTATATAATAAAATAATTCCAAATTTATTTACTATATTTTCAATGCACTGCTGATGACACAAGTAAAAAGGTGACCCTATTAATCTGTTGTATTTCAGAAATTACCTGACTATGCAATTTTATAACAATGAATTTCTTTAGTGTTGGATATATTTTGTGCATATCCAATGAAGAAAACATAACATTCTGCAATCTATAGCTTTTAAAATAGCATGGAGAACATATAAAAAAATATACCTAATGTTTGTTTGAAGGTGGTAGACAAGGTGAAATGTTCACTAAACTCATTTTGTTAGACTTACATTGTCTTTATTGGGTTTCGCAATATTTCAAATGGTAACTGGACATCTCCAATCATTTTCATGTGTAAACTAAATACTAACTTTAAAGCTACAGGCTTGTTTAATAGCCATGTGCGTAGATCTGTGAAGTCTCCAGCCCTTAGTTACTTCACCCGTGAAGAAGTTAGGTTAGTTTGAGCTAGAAACAGCTTCCATATTTTTGGAATATTGACACTATTCTTAGTGTAAATACCTTGATTCCTTTGTATGAAAGCTGTGCAAGGTTAACCAATAAATCATCAAATTTTGAGGGGAATGAACTATGAACGTATGAATTGCAGCAACCAAAAAAAATAGTACAAAAAATAAAAATGGTTGGATATATTGAAGAGGATACATGTGAAAATTTGGAAGAAATAATTTTCAAACAGAACAAATGGATTAGCACCAGTGAACATTTGAAAGTAACATATATTAGACAATACAAAAATAAACTAAATACCCCAAGAATTTTCATTGAATGTTCGGAAAGTCTCTATGTCAAGGTGATAAACTCTGGAAGAATATTCATAGGGCGGCAACGTTTGCCACCCTATTTGTATGAGGATCTACCTGTATCTAGATGATATAATTGTCATAGTTTTTGCCATAAAGGTAACAAGTTCACTATGAAACTAGTGTGTGGGAGTTGTGCAGGTGATAGTACTCAAGAGGGCAAAAGAAGAACAAAAATCTGTATAAATTTTAGTGGTTAAAAATATAGTTATCATACATATTACAACATATTATAAATGAAGAAAATGGTGTTCAGGGACAAATACTGGACATTAAGACTTATAATTAAGAATATAAAAAAAAGTAAAAGTAAATGTTTTTTAAATATAATAAATTTTAATATAAGAAGCTTAAATAAAAATATAGATAATTTATTTTCTTGCAAACATATACATTTATTATATTCATATCATTGTACTTAGCGAGGTACTTATTGAGGCCTTAAAAATTATTGTAATATGAGTACATGACTATCAATTTTTTTATAATGAAGCTAAATATACTAAAAATGATGGTGTTATGATTTTAGTTCAAAAATACACCAATATTAACTTTTCTTTTAATCATTTAGCTAATTTAAAAGCCCCTTAGTCGATTAGATTTCAAACTAAATAATATAAAATGTGGACTAACAGCTATATATAAACCTCTACCAATCTCTAAAGTAGACTTTAATAGTGTTCTACATACTTACTTAGGGACCTTGGCTGAAAATAATATTGAAGTATTTATAGGGGATGCTAACATAGACAAAAATGACAATCACGTAGCAAATTATCTTGTTCTTAGTTTTTAGTCATATATAAATTCTGTTACAAGATCTTCAAGAACTTGCTTTGATCATATATTTGTTAATCGTCTATTTGTAATAGTCTACTAACATATATTTCAACTCTTTTGTTTTAGAGTAAGAAATAATAGACTAGAACCCAGTTATGATTTTAATTAATCAAAAAAATTCTTCTGGAGAAAGTATTGTGAAAAAAAATCACAACTGTGATCAAAGACAAGACAAATAGGTGAACTACCACTTCCAATTCCAACTTCCACATTCACAAAGAAATTCTTGATTTCTTTGAGTGGGAAAATATTTAATCATATGCCGATTGATATTAGGTTTCTATCTACAGTTTATGTTTTTCGAAGAGTTAAAAAATAGGCTGGTAGTTAAGGCCGGTTATGATTTTTTGAGTATTTATGAGACAGTTTTAAATGAGTTACTATTTGTATATGTACGTAAATATATGTGTTTGTCTTTTTATTATTGTACTAATTATTTATTTTAATTTGTTGACACAATTATTGCATAGTTCTATGTTTTATTAAGTAATAATCTGTATTTATATTTTAATTTAGCCTGTTTTGGTTGCCCAAGTGTAGAGCCATATTTTAATAATTTTAAATAATTTTTATATAGTTTTTTTTCCGATTTGTTCTAACATTGCTTTGTTAATAGGATGTTTGTATCTTTGGACATTAAAGCTCTTTTTGAATTTGACTTTGACAAATACAAATTAAACATTGTCAGACTTAAAGAACTATTATGAGTCTGTTGTAATAAATAATGAAAATCCGATGCTACAGATACTTACACCATTAGGGTGAATTGAAGCAAAATGATAAAAAGTGGTATTAGTAATGATCAGTGGTGGCTCCTTCATTAGGTCATATGGTCAATCACACCACAATAAATATTTCCAAACGGAGAAGTAAATAAAATAATACATAATTTATATTTTTTAATTTTTTTTGTATTTTGGAAATCCTATATTATTCTATTCTTAGCATATAAACTCATTGACTGTTCACATAATTTCTGAGATATGCCATCGATGCCTCGCACCGATCTTCAGAGGTTACGTTTTGTTGGCATCAGTCACCCCGAGTGTTCCCCATCAAATTCGCATATGGGCGCATAGGTAATATACAGCTTAAGTTTGACAAAATTTGGGTCAAAAGGCCCGCCGCGGAAACTTAAATATTTTTAGGTTAATGAGCTACAGTTGATGCATTTAATGTGGATCGTATGATAGGTTGTGGTTACGGTTGCGTATTTTTATAGATTTTATTTTCAAGACTTTACATTTTGTTTGCTGATTTTGTGGTTTAAATTAATGTTTTAAAGAAAGGTAGCCACAGTGTTTTAGAATATTAAGACTTTAAAAGCTGTTTCCAGTTATTTTGGTGAGCTGGACTTATCCCTCAATTAAAACAGAAAAATATAATGTATCGTAATTTAGTAAATAAGTTAATAAACAAAAAAATGATTACTATATAGTACAAATAAATCAAAATAAAACTAATTTAACACTTAAACGACGAAGCCCAAAGTCTCTAAATTATTCTTCTCGCCCATCACTTTTTTTTTATTGAATTATAAAATACTGAATTATAAGTAAGTATTCAGTATCTTCTCAGAAAAAAAGAAGATAAAGTTGATTTTAGTGCATATTTTAATTTATAACACACGGTCCAAGTTAAATGAAATGTTGTGTCCTGATTTAATACACACGGTCCTAGTTAAATAAAATTAGTACACCCTATGCAAATTAAATAAAATTAACATATCTTAAGCATAGATTATACATACAAAATTTGAACACAATTAAAAAAAGCACTTTTGAATCAATTTTAAATTAAAAATACAAACTTACCACTAACTTCTTGCCAATAAACTTCTGTATTTTCTGTTCTGTGATTATCTCGAATTTCTAGTCCTTGTGACTGCCTAGAATTGTCAGATGAGAAGGAAGCTAAATATTTTTATTTAAAAAATTTTTACCACCAAAAATACACCATAATGTAACCAAAAAAGTTTTTTTTGCATAATATATCCAAAATAATTACCGCATTTTGGTTAAATTATGCAAAAAAAGAAACATGCTTTACACAAATATTTTTCATTCCAGGCACGACATTTAATATTCACTCTTTTTGTAAATCTTGCAGCGTAATTTCTACCATTTTGTTTGCTAAGGTTAGCATAACATTTTACGCTTCTCCCATTCTTCGAAATTTCATCAAATATGTGCTCAGGATTTTGAGAAAGTTTTGCACCATAATATTCAAATCAAATCAAATCAAATAAGCTTGTGTGTTAGAAGATTGTTGTGTTAGAAGATTTACACATCTCATGAACAAAGCACATTAAAACACTAATCAAAATCTAAGTAATAAAATTAAAATTTGTTTAAGCTGTAAATAACTAATATAAAATTGGATTTGGATATTTTAATTTATAACTATATTTTTATATTATATATTGAAATATTGATTCTACTATTCCTCGAACAATTTACTTACGCTAATGCAATTTTTTGTGACCGGTTCATAAAGGGCATGGGCGTTGACCATAGAAGTATTACCCAGTAATTCAAACCCAATTTTTTTGTACCATTTTATGCTTCTAATGGGAGATACATATGACACTTTTTGATCTGATATATCTATAAAAGACTGCAGAGTTGTAATCAACTATAGTATATGGTTTAAGTTTTATTCCACGACGAGTTTGAAAGTCTACTAATTCTGGCACAGATTTGGTTGTCAAATATAATATATCTCGTCGCTCCTTCAGTTGTCCAACTATCACATTAGTGTTGCTTTGATGAGCTATCATTTCACCACTCTCCAATTTGGCAGAGGTTACAGGGATAGGGTTTTCCAGAAAGATTGGAGAGTTCCCACTAAATGCGCTTCTTTTTTCATTAACTGATGAGCTAACCCTACATTTGTGTAAAAATTGTCAGTCAACTTTCTTCCACTATATATCAAAGGCTACATAAGTTGAAGGAAAACGATGGTGATGAATTAAACTCTTTTTATTGTAGTATCACTGGCAGTTTCTCTCAAAACTTAACACAGGTTCGAGATCCTGAAACCTACCTAACCCACATGTCAGTTTCCAAATCATTTTATTTCATGCCCACAAGCACTGTGGAGATTAGAGTTTGTTTAGCCAAATCAAAAATTCGAATTATTCTGAGTGGGACAGTCTTTAAAAATATTTCAAGTGCTTCTAATTAATGTGTTGAATGTCCTGGCAGGGGCCATGAACTATTCCTTTCATAGGGGGATTTTCCCTCCAAGCCTCATGGTGATCATGACAGTCTTTCCAACTTTTGACATGTTGCACAGAGTTTTAGTGATAAAACAGATATTTTGAAAGGAAAATTTATACATTTGAAAGTGAGTTTTATAGAAAAATGCAGCAATATATCTATTATACAGGGCGTTTTATACAGGGTGATTCACAGTGGATGTCTTTTAGAAGTATTTGGAAATCGACTTATCCAATCTATTTTATTTTTAATATGTGTCCATAGGAGTCTAAACTACCTTCTAAAAATATTTTTTATTAATAATGTGTTGCCACTTCTAACAGAAATTGACAAAAACTTTATGTTAAATGAAATATCTTGCATCTGTTTACATTTTTGGATTCTCTGCAAAATTTTAAATTGAAATTATGTAACATACCCTATACCAATCTTCAACTATTTTTGAAATATTGAGAGATAAGAAATTGCCATTTTCTAACTTTGAGATGTAAAATCTAATAGGCTTTACTTAGAGTTAAATGGTTTGCCATTCCTATCTAACTTTTTTAAAAGCTATTTAAATTAAGTGAACTTTCTTTTTGTCAGTGCCTGTCAATTTTCACATTTCAAACTAAATATTAATAATGTACTTAAAATACTATAAAAAATATTTGCAAAACTCATTCTATTATTGTTGTTATTAGTATGCCTGATATACAAGCTATTCAAAAGAATCCAAATTATGTTCTAAAAATTTCGCTAAAATTAGACGAGTTTACAATTTATATTTCAGTTAAGAAAATTAATTGTGTAACTATTAAATTTGCTAAAATAAGTATTTTAAGGAGCGCATTACTCTTTCTTTTAACAAATCAAAAGAACAACTTGGGTAAAAATGTCATTCCGGTACATAGCAATTTGTGTGCTGATGAATTTAATTCATTTTACTGCACTATTGCTGGAGATTTGTCTGAAAAAATTACACAAAGAAATGATCCCAAGGATTACTTATTTCATATGTCAGTGTCCGAGACATTCTTTTTTACTCCTACCACTGTTATTGAAATAAAATCAACTCTCTGAGAAATTAAAAACCCAAATGCTGCAGGTTGGGATAGACTGTCCTCAAAGGTTTTTCAGGCACTGACAAATACTACTTTAAAGATTTTAGTTGAGGTTATAAACATGTCCTTCACTAGGGGAATTTTCCCCCCCTGGCTGAAGAAGGCTGTGGTCATTCCGGTTTATAAAGGTCGAGATAGTCAGAGCCCATCAAATTTTAGGGCAATTTCATTACTACCAACATTGGCAAAGATAGCTGAGAATGGTGCCTTTTCTGAATAAGCATGACTTGATGAGCACTCATCCAGTTTGGGTTCCAAACCTCAAGGAGCACAGGGGATGCTATCTTTCAGTTCCTGGTACACCTGTATATTGGTCTAAACTCTTGAGAAGTTACCTCAGTGGTGTTCTGTGATCTTTCAAAAACCTTTGATTGTGTGGACCACAGAATGCTTCTGTCGAAATTGGAGAAATATGATTTTAGGGGTGTGGCTCTGGAATGGTTTCATTTTTATCTGCCAGATCGGACTCAGACTGTTGTGTTCAACAATGACAACTCTCAGGAGTTGAACATCAATGCTGGGGTGCCTCAGGGATCTGTACTAGGACCTCTGATCTTTTTAATTTATGTGAATGACCTTCCTCATCTGCAGATCCAGGGTGATTTCACAATTTTTGCTGACGATACCACCATTCTTTGGCATGACACTGATTTTGATATTCTTAAAGAAAAGATAAGCAGTGACTTACATAAGGTTAAACAGTGGTGCAATGCAAATGTACTATCTTTTATTGTTAGACCTGATGAAAGTAGGTTTTCAAGTATTATAATTGATAGTTCTTTAAAATTCGATAAGCATATACGTAATCTATGCACGAACTTATCATCAGGTTGCTATGCATTAATGGTTATCTCAAATAATTTGGATATATCAATAGTGTGTAGCACATACTTTGCACTGATTGAATCACATATACCCTATGGAATAACATTTTGGGGTTCTTGTTCTAATTATTTGTATAATGATGTCTTTTTACTACAGAAGAGGGCAATAAGGTATATGTGTGGAAGTGGGTTGCGCTATTCTTTTCGTCTATTATTTATAAGGTGTTCTATTTTTACTCTGTGCTGTATTTTTATAATGGAGACCGCTTGCTTAGTATATAAAAAATACAAAGGTGAACTAATCTCAAAGAAAAATAATTATAATACGTGACAAACTTATCAGATGAGACTGCCGATTCCAAATGAAAAAAAATTCTTTTGGTTACAATGGTCGCAAAATATTTAAATGATGATGATGTTTCTCTAACAAAACTATATTGTTAGGTGAACCTGTCCCGTTAGCGTTAGGTTAGCCCAGGTTCGTCAACAAAACCTTCATTAAAACTATAATATTAACAATAAATAATTACAATTCTGTTTAAATAATTTTCAATTAGTCATTTCATTTCCTTTAACAAATTGGTAAATCTAAAATCTGGCAACGTGGCTAAATTTTTCGTTTTAAGACTGTCAAATTTTTATTTTTTAAATGCATTATTACAAATGGGTACTTTCTGGAAAAAAAATAAAATATGCAAAAATCGTCTGTCAGGATAGTTTCCGGACCCGCAAAAAATTTCAAGTAACAATGCTAATGGTCATAACCTAACCTAACCTGAATGCTCTAAAAATAAAAGAATTGTACCCATAGTTGGTTCTGTGGTTTGGAACAAAAAAACTAGAAGTAGAAGGAGTTACTCTTGATGGAGCATGAAGGCCAATTCTATTTAAAAGCTCAGAAGCAGATACTAATAGAGAATGTTATAGAGTGTTAAAAGATTGGAAAAGTTATTGTTTCATGCACTATCAAATAATAGAATAATTATCTGTGCAGATGTCTTCTGGACTCAAAAAAGGTTTAAATAGTTATCTTGAAAAAAGTTAATATAAATTTTGAGCTATTTTTCAATTTTGCATTAGTTGTTTTCTGTACCACTTAGTTGGTCTGGTATTACTACTGTTTTAAATTTTTTTATATAATTGTTTTATTTTTACTTTTGACGTCATATCTAATCCGATTTTTAGGCATAAAGTGAAATAAACAAATGATTGGCAAAATTTCAGTCAATGTTCTATTTTATTTTACAGGGAAATTTATAATGGGATTTAAGAGTGATATGAGTTACTTTGTTGATTTTTAAAAATATTATTTATATTTAACAAACTAATTATGTAAAATTATTTAACTTGTGACATATTTTTATAAACATATTTCATGCACATACAGGTGTTAAGTCACCCAGGTGCAAATTTTACATCACTCTAAGGTATTTAAATTAGTTAATGCTCATGTAACTTGTAATTGTAAGCAAAAATCTGTAATATATGTATACTATACTTCAGCAAAACATACAGACCTACGCAAAGTCGTAGGGTAATTACAATTAGTCACAAGATTATCTCAATAAGTTAAACCTTTTATATAAAAACTAAAAGTATGTAAAAAGACAAACACAATTTAATGACTTAAAAATATAACATTTGAAAATTGAATTGAAAGTTCAATGTGTTTACTGATCTTGGGATCCATATGAACACCTAGAAACTTTATGGAATTTGTATTTGGAATTGACTTATGTTCGAAACTTACATAGAGTGTTTCAGTATTGAACCTTTTACTGAAAAAAACAAGACCAGTTTTATCACTGTTTAGTTGTACCAGAGTGCCCTGGCTCCAACAATATAACCGATGTTTCATCGGCATAATGACAGAACAGACCAGCATCCAGCACATCAGGCAGGTCATTCACATACAGCAGGAAGAGCAAAGGTCTCAGTATTGAGCTCTGCGAGACGCCTCTGCGGATTAGTGTCCTCTGTGAGAAATATTTTTGCCATCATTGTGGTGGACACAGTCTGGCTTCTGATTTCCAGATAAGAAGTGATAAGCACAGATGCTACACCTCTCACACCATACCTATACAACTTATCCATAAGAAGCGTATGATCAATGGTATCGAAAGAGAGATCAAAATAAAGCCCTGCTGCCAGTGGCGGCTTGTCATAAGGGGCCGAAGGGCCGTGGCACTACCACCAAATATGCCGACCACTGAAAATATTTTTTTTAAATAGTTTTAATTTCAATAATTTTCGGATCAAATGACTAAACAATAATGCATAAATGATTATTATTATGTAGTTTGGCTGCTGCCGTGGTCGGTTGTCCGACTGTCCGAGCACATCGCTAAACGGCCCTGCTGGAATATATTGGAAAAGATTACGCGAGGTCACTCTGTGCATGCAGAAATCACTGTGAAAATTCGTATAAACGGGGCCGCCTGATTGAGCGGCTTGGTAAGGTTTTGCATATTTTATTTTAGTGAAATGTTGGCGTTTCGTGTAATTACATCGCGGCGGGTCGGTACACATAAGTTGAACATTTTGCGAGTTTTTTAAAGTTTAATTAATTTAATTAAATACCTAAGTACCTATTGTTTTCAATTCGTTCGAGGCAAAATGAATAAAATAAACAGTCTATTAGTGAAACCTTTTTCTACGCGATCACTCGAGGAAAAAATTCAAATTAAGCAGCTTGGAAGACCTCTCATCGATTTACATTTAACCATTCCACCTCTAGTTCAACAAGCTTCAAAGGCCGTGTAAGGAAGTTTAATCGAAATATGTATTCGAAAAATAACTGGATTTGTGGATGCGATCAAAAAAATGCAAAATGCATTTTTTTGTTTCGTTTGTGTTTTGTTTGGTGGTGATTCTACATGGACAAGACATGGGGTTACTGATTTAGTGTATATTTATGGGAAAATTAAAACGCATGAAAACAGCTAGGTACATATAAATAATATTTTTAATTTTTCTTTGCTCGGAAAATCAAATATAATGACTCAATTAAGTTCGGCTTATAGACAAAATATTATTACGCACAACAATCAAGTTGATAAAAACAGATATATTTTAAACATCATTATCAACTGTATTAGATTTTGTGGTGCATTAGAATTGGCATTGGGAGGTCATGATGAAATCGAAGAATCCGGAAATAAAGGAGTGGTCCGAGAATTGATAGATTTTAGTTCTCAACTGGATAGAGATTTAAAGGAACATTTCAACAAAGCCACAGCATTTAAAGAGACCTCTAAGACGATACAGAACGAATTATTGGACTGCATGATTAGCGTTTAACATGAAGAAGTGACTACAGAAGTCGCCAACGAGTTTCAATTAGTCATTATTTTACGATGCATTGTCTCCAGTAAGCTAGTAGAAAGATTTTGGATATTTGTAAATCCTCCCGGACACAATGCCATTTCAATAGCAAATTGCATTTTAAATGAAATTGATCCTTTAATTAGTGACACACCCAATAAGTTAATAGCTCAAAGCTATGACGGAGCGTCAGTTATGAGCGGAGATGTAAATGGGGTACACAAAATAATTAAAGATAAATATTCTTTAGCAAATTATGTGCATTGCTATGCTCATCAGATTAACCTTATAATGAGCAGTGCAGCTTCAATTAATGCATCGGTTCAGATTTTTTTTGCTCATCTGACTGGAATTTGTTCTTTTTTTTCTACATCACCTCAAAGAACAAAAGTATTGGATGATATAGCTCATAGATGGTTACCACGATCATCACAAACGAGATGAAATTTTCATTCTCGGAATGATTGATATGAATGAATTATGGATATTTTAGAGAACAACAAAAATATTAAATTGAATTGAATGATTTAACAAGCTGGTGCATATAAACTTAGATTGCAGAATAAAGATTTTATATTTTGGTTGATACTTTTTCGTAAAATCATGCCACTTGTCGAAATAATTTTTAAGCAACTGCTGATGATTAATACCGACCCTATCAAGGCTAAACAAGATCTACAAAACTTCGAAAACGCAATGCAAAAAGCTCGTGATGAAATGGACATAATTATTGATCAAATAGACTTGGAGCTTTTAGAAAACGAAGATGAAAAAAGGCGACGTTACCCTCGTTCTGATCTATCTATTTCAATAAATAAAAAAATTGAAGCCTTCGAAGTTTGCAATTAAGGCTCCGTTTACTTTTACAGGACATCTGACAGCTACCGCATTATTTATGAAAGAACATTTGATCGAATACCAAAAAAAATTTCCCGACAAATTGCTCTCTGATACAGTTAAGTTAGTTATATCCTTTTCTAGAGAAAAATCGTCTAATAACAGAACTGCAAGTACTTTATGAAAGAGAAGAATTGCAAACCATTTCTGAAGGCGTTCCTCTTTTATTGTTGGTTTCACAGGAAGATATGAGGTCCACTTTTCAAGAAACTATTAAGTTATTGGAAGTTTTAGTGACAACACCTATGTCAACCTCTGAAGCTGAAAGATGCTTCCCTATGTTAAAAAGACTAAACATTTTTTTGCGCAACTCTATGAATGAAGAAAGACTAAGTACCTTGGGACTGTTATCAGCTGAAAACGTGTTTCTTAATAATATTGAAAACTTGAATAAACGAGTCATTGACCTTTTCGCCAGTAAGGCAGAAAGAAGACTAGATTTGAAATATTGCAGTTGTTTATTACTTTGTAAAAATGGTATATATGCACATGAAATTGCATAAGTAGAAATACCTAAAAAAATTCACCCCAACACAAGAGTAGAAGAATCGATTTGATTTACAAACACATATGTAACTAGACATAAAAGGCGAATACATTATCTCAAGGAAGTCAAGATTATTATCAAATTTTTTATAATGTTTAATTTTTTACTAATTTAGCAAGTAGTATAAATGGTATATAATGGATGTAACTAGTAATTTTTCCTATTAAAAAAAAAACAAAAAGGTAAAAAATTAGTCATTTTGGGCGTGGCACCCCGAAAAATTTTCGCCTGCGACGCAATTTTTTACCTACGGCGCTATTTACCGCACCGCTAAACTCAAATCCCATGAGCCGCCACTGCCTGCAGCGACTTTATTCTTATCAAGTTTATTCAAAATCTCATTAACTGAAATGGCCATTTCAATTAGGGCCGTATCTAGGACAAAATTTCGGGGAGGGGGGGGGCTTGATAAAAAAAAAATTGGGGACTAAAAACAACACTGTTATAACCAAATGAGTTTTGTTGGTCAATAAAAAGGTTAATCAAATTTATGTAATAAAAAGTAAAAATAAACAGGTTAAATTTCTTTTTTTCTTTAACACTTAAAAATAGCACTTAGTTGGAAGTAGTAAATATAATGGCGAAAGTGACTTTTTATGGTTCGAAAATCTTTCAAATAATTGTTCGATAAAATAATAAAAAAAGGGAATTGCTAAAGTTATTTGATGATATTCTTCTGCAGTGGCTACCATTATATTAGAACGGTTCTGCTGACGTGAAGCTATTATAAGCAGTTTAACGCAAGCATCTTCATCCACAGACTATAAGCATTTCAGGTTTTTTATAAATATTGTTATATTCGTGATCGATAGTAAGACCCATTTTTTTTATCTGACTAATAACAGTAGTCACATGCTCAACAGTTCGATTTAGATCCAAATCCACTGATGTTAAAATTCTGCATAAAGTTAGAGTAAACTTAAATAAAGTGGATGCTTTTTTAGCATATTTAGAGTATAATACTTCTCAAAATAAGAAAGTGTTATATAAACACAGGTCGGCAAAAGCTTTATTCACTAGGTACAGGGGGTTATATATTAAAAGTTATTCGCCCTATATCTCGGAACTACAGGGTTTCCACTTCTTTGCACATATAAAACTTTTTTCTTATTTTGAGATGTACTATATTCTAAATATGTTAGAAAACTAATTTGGTGTAATCCTGTTTTCCCCGTGTATTTCAAATGGGAGTTCGGCAAAGTTTAACAACCTGTATATTAAATACCAAGAATATTTTGAACATCATATTCATATTCAGCGATCCCAAAAACCCCCGAGTAATAAAATTTTATTCATTATTTATCAAGTTTTACTCACTTCAACAAATGCACGTTACTTCTCTAAATGCATTTTTTTCAATGCACAAATGCAATTACACTCCGCTGCACGATAAAAAGAGGTAACAAATTTTAAAAATGCCTTCCAGAACTGAATGCAAAAATGCTCAATCCGCCTTACTGTGGAAATTTCTAAAGTGGAATGCTGTAATTCCTTGACTAAAAAGTGAACGTTCAAAACCAATATGCGAATATAACACTAATATGAC
Source organism: Kuschelorhynchus macadamiae (assembly GCA_030620095.1). Taxonomy (NCBI): domain Eukaryota; kingdom Metazoa; phylum Arthropoda; class Insecta; order Coleoptera; family Curculionidae; genus Kuschelorhynchus; species Kuschelorhynchus macadamiae. The sequence goes on from JAUTXW010003032.1 coordinate 489,237, forward strand.
TGAAATTAATATCCCACTTTACTTCAGCCAGATAAAATAAACTGCTAAAACTCTGATTACTCATGGCGAGCCGCATCAGATCATCATTATCAACAATGTTACATACGCCAAATTTTAACACCAATTTTAGCTAAACGAGAATTGACAGAAAAATTTCACGATTCCAAAAGCAAGAAAACGTAGGAAATAATAATGAGGACAACTTTTAATTTTATTAAGGTCACTTTTTCATATGGGAAGTAAATAAAAAGAAACAGGCATTATGGGCGCCTGTTTTACCACTCTGTATAATAAGGTGTTTACTACCTTGTGTCCTTTGGCTATTGTAGTATCGGTTTAATCACAGTATCTGTTTACACGTTACACAAATATGATTATTACTTAGTATCAGGTAGTCAGCCACTATTAATTATTTTGTAAGGTAATGTAGCAATGTGCAATGCATCTATATATTTATTAGAGATCCTAATAAGTCACTTGCCTCAGATTTCCTTTCAATTCAATTAACAGACCGGGGAATCCCCTATTCACTGAAAAGGCAGCGCGGCGTGCATATATAGATGTAGCAGTCAAGATGTCCGTTTGTCCATTCGGCTATGCCGAATGTTGCTTCATATGTAACGTGAACGATAGCATTCAATCGGATATCGTGAATGTAACCTAGAATTAGCATTAAAAATCTGAAATATCAGTTAAATTCAATCGAATTAAAATAAAAATCCATTTCGGCATGCATTAAGAAACTTTTTAAACACTCCCCGATATCATTTAGGTGCTTTGTGTTAGATTGTCAAATTTCATTCAGTCAAATATATAATATATATCGAGGAGTGTTTAAAAAGTTTCTTAATGCCGGAATTGATTTCTTTTAATTCAATTGAATTTAACTGATATTTCAGATTTTGGATGCGTATTTAATTTCAAATAACTTTTTTATTTTCCATTTTGTCAAATATTTAAAATAAAGGTAGGTACTTTTCTCTTAGGCCTTCATAGCAATTGTCAAGTTTTTGTGCTCTCTGTACCTACATAAGAAGAAAAATATTTCAAGGGGAATTTTGTTTTTTTAAGAAGCAAAAGCGTTGGCAAAACATTTTTTTTGAAATGTGAAATGTTTGGTCCATTTGTCCTATCAGTCCATCCTTTATGTTATATAAAATTTCAAATTTTTATCTTTAAAAATAAAAAAATTAGGTGCTGTTACATGTCCGTTGTGTCACCCGGTATAATAATAGGATTTCAAAGCACGTAAATCACTTAATTATTTAAAATGTTGGTTTATTGTAATATTTGATTAATATTCTAAGCCACTGTACTATGTATTTATGTGCTTTCTGTACTATTATGTTGAATCCTCTGTATCGTTATAAATATTTTAAACAATATTAATTATTAATATGTAACAGCTAAAAAAATGCACTTTTATTAGTAATCTTATGAAGTAAGCCACTGGATTTCGAATTTTTTAACCATTAAAAAGTTAAGGTGGTCAAGTTCTTTATTTAAACAACTATTTATCATGGATCTGAATTTTGTGAAAATTAAAATATAATTTTTTCTATTATGTTTTACTTTTTTACTTTTTTTTTAGCTTAAACCTCCCTAGAACGCCTCTGGCATCTGAATCGGAGTTCATTATACCGTCCCTAAAGGTAACATCCCGTGACCTTTCCGAACGTTTTGAAGTATCACTCATACTTCCATCATTAAAAATCCCACACCAAATAACATTTGAATACATGCAACTTTAATATATTGAGCCAAAGTGAATGCATGTTTTATAACCTAACAGTGTCAAATAATGATTTACCCGCCAAAACAATAGGTTTATACATATACTTTCGTTCATAAAATAAGTATATAAGATCTAAGACATAATTGAAAAAATACCTCAATGTCTTTATTATTTGCACTTATACAATAGAAGGATTGTTTAATTAATCTTGAATTAAAACTAATACTTTCCATCAATTCATTCTCATCCATTTTAGCCACAAACATAGAAGAAATATCTAGACAGAGGTTAGTAAGACATCAAAATGTCTTCCGCTTTAGACTGCTTAAAAATGCGTGATATGTAACAGTCAGGAAATTCGATTGAGTGCTATCTTCCACGTCACATATGAAGCAATATTCGGCGGAAGTCCATCGGATATCTTAACTGCAACATCTGAATATGCGCGCGGCGTTGCACAATTACACGGCGCTAGAAGTGGTCTAACTCGTTTTCCTATCTATAGTAAAGACACTGGCCTGTAATTTGATGAACAGTGCACATTATGTGGATAGGCACCATTTTGTCTAGTTTTAAAGAGTCTGGGAAAGTTTCCCATTTACAAGAGTTGTTTATAGTAAAAGTTATTGGAATAGATTAGTGTGAGGCAGTGTGTTCTAAAAGAAAAATTGGAAATTCATTGATTACAGCAGAGTATTTATTTGCCAAAGTCTGGTTCTAGAAATAAATAAAGAATGAGTATTTGTATGTACCACAACAAAAATTGCAGAAGCGTTGATCTTACTACTAAATAGAACCAGCAAGAAATGCTTGGAAGACTAATTCCCAGATAATATAAGATGCAGATGAACAGTTGTTGAGCAGGGGTCTAAATTTTGCAGTGTCTCCAAAACTTATACCAACATCGCTTAGCTTGAAGTTTTGGATAATGAAACAGACACCAACTACTTTCTCCAAACAAGAAGAAATAACCCTTAAGTGTCTTCATAAACACAATTCTATAATATTGATCCTGCAGACAAAGGGAATGCTACATGTAAGAAATAAGAAACATAAAATCAGAAAATCGAAGAAGTCTTAATGAAGGAAACTACAGAACACTGCTGAAAGATCCCATAAGTATAATCAAGGGAAAGGTGTACAGGCAACACCATCTTAAATATAAAATCTAAAATACTCACGAAAATTATGCGTCACGTCAAATTATGGTCACTACCAGTCAATCATTGCGATCTACAAGGGAAAGCGGCCTTCTAGCCAGCGAAATGCGGGATTGCCATATTACAAAGGGATCACTTGTTTTTAATTATAACAGCTACATAATAAATAAAATGAATGTAACGAAAAACAAAATAACATTATTTTTGTAACCTTATTAATCCGGGGCTTAATTGTGTTTTACACCTTTGAAGTATAAGTTTTTGGCAAATTAATTTTTAGATTTTCAAGAGTTTGTATGTAAGTTTGAGACTTTTGATTTACAAAAAGATTGAATTAATAATGGAAACAACATACATTTTATTCATACTTGAATATACACCGGGCCTTGTTATAACGCTCGAAAAGTGTTATATTGCCCGTACCATTCTTCAAAATGTTTGTATTCGTCTTCGTGTCAGAACGTACTTTTGGTACATTTTTATTTTTCGGTCGTTATATCATGGAAACTTTTGAAATTTGGTACGCTTTTAGAGATCACTTTTAGAAAACGTTCCTTTTTATGGTCTCATGAACTCTATTGAAACTAAAGCACGAACAGACTTCGAACGAGGGTTCATTGAACGCCCACTGGTCGCCAACCGATTCAAGTTTTCGACAAAAACAAAAAAGATTCTTCGTTCTTATAGCATGGTAAAATTTAGATATTTTTAGGAAGATAGTCTCAATTTGGGGTGTAATACTTTCCCCAATATAGGACGGTCTTAAAGTCTATATGTGTTATACAGGGACAGTAGGTGTATATAGGACTTTTTGTTTCTTTATAAATTCTTACAGATCTTTTTCGATTCTGATTCACCTCTCACTTACAGCGTAACGGAGCGTGAACGACTTGCGACGATGAAGAGCAGCAGAGTCACCGACCGCCGAAAGAGTCGAATTGCATTGCAATCTGTGCTGTTACATTCTCGATATGGCGCGACTTAGCGGTCATAACTCTTTAGGTTTTATCTTTTTATTTCGGCTGCTTAGATGTAAAATAAATACAAATATAGATATTAGATATGGTTGGAACTGCCTATTGGTAATATACATACAAAATAAGGCAATTTACTATTTAAGAAAATAATGTAGGTTGAAAAATGTAATAAACTTAAACATTATTTATTCTAACGTTATGGAAAAGAACATATGATGACTTTTTTTTCGGCAATATCGTGAAGTCATTTTTAGTATAATATATATAAGTTTTAATACCTATTTTAAACGAAATAAATAAGAGCCTAATTTGTTTGATAAACCTCCAACAGAAATTCTACATAGTCAGACTGTATAACGTTAAAAATTAAAACACTAATCTTGACCAATTCGTCGCGGTGATTCTACTACCGTACTAGCCGAGCACGATATCCCATCCACTGTCCTTTACAACTACGAGCCGTCAGTGTATTTCGCTCCTTCGTTTCGCAGCTCAATTGAGCCGACTCAGTTAGCTGACTCTGTAAAGTGAGCAAGAGTCAGTGAAGCGCATCATTAAAATGAGTTACATGTCACATCTCTATTATACAGGGGTAGTAGATATATATAAAAAAAAAATTTTGTGTAGAAATTCTGGTTTAAGAGCTGTAATTTTTTTCATAATGAAATATTTCGGTATAGGACATCGATTTAGGAGATTTGGGTAATAAATCGGCGAAATTTTATTTTCACAGCCGAGAATTTTTAAATGTTTTTTACTTTACTGAAACTTTTGAAGGATTCAAATTATCAGTTTGGGTTTTCGTTAATAGGATATTTCATATAACTTTTAGAGCTGGCAAAAAAAACGTTTTTCCCTGTAACTAACATAGCCGCTAGGATATAGTCTACATTAGCTTGAGTTATATGGGGCCCATTTACTCGTATTTGTCATCGTGGAAAAACGCACTTTTTACTTTTTTGTCGCCATATCTCAGAAACGGTTTCAAATTTGAAATTTCGTATGTTTTTACAGCACTTTTGGGGCTATTGAAGAGTATAAAAAATATTTTTGTATTATTTTTAGTCTATGTTCCATTAATATTTAAACTTTTTTTTTTCGAATTTCCCAGAGTGAGTTTGAAACACGGTAACAGTTGAAAAAAACTAAAATAATTATTTGAAATTCTTAAAAAGCGTTTATTTTTACGGTATTCTGAATCATGTTAGAAGTGGGTGGAATCAAACTTTGGGAAGTATTTTTTCATTTTTAAAAAAAAATTACATCAAAAACAATTGATATTTTAACGACATCTGGCGCTTAAACGATTTAAGCTTTTTACAAAAGCGACGAAGTTTCTGAAAGGGCATAATTTGAAGAAATCAATCTTCTATTCTTTCGTGTTTAAAAAGTCTAAGGAAATTACGATTGCTAATTTATCCCTATATGACATTTAATTCTTGTGATTTTACGTTGATTTTTTTAAAAATGTATGTATCGCACTTAATGCTTATTTAAAATTTGAAATCATTCTAATAAGTAATTTTTTCGGGCTGATTTATAATTGAATTAATCAGGGACGGATTTAGGTAATGGTGGGCCCGGTGATGACTATTTTTTGGGGCCCTTTTCTCTCTAGTAAGTAACGTATTACACAAAAACTTAAGATAATAAAGAAACTAATTTCTAGCCATTTTCTAATTTTGTAAATTTTTAAACAATAAAAATATTTGTTAGTTTAATCTAAACCATTTAAAAAGCTTTTTTTCTTTGTTTGATTTTAACATGTTCGATGGATCAAATTGACAACACCACCAATTTATTTTCACCCATTGTTGACCTTAATTTATTTTTTATAAATGACAATTTTGAAAAAGATCGTTCTGACTCACTGTTGGTAATAGCTATTGACAAATATATTCTCAGTACTACATAGGTATTGGGAAATACGGAAATAATATCATTTTTAATAATTTGTTTTAACATATCATGAACACTTATATTTGTTGAGTCTTTAAAGCTTGGACGAGTTACTAGATAATCGCGAAAGAAAGTAACTTCTTCTACAAATGTTTGGTCAATATCTTCCTTGTATGTCTCCAATATTTTTTTGCACTTTCCTTTAATTTGTCATGGTTTATATTTTTGATATCCTCTAAAAAACCAAAAAGATCATTTATGTAGCTATATGGTTTCCATCTTTTCTCCAATTCGCAAGATGATGTATCAATTGACACACACAAAAGGCTCCACTTGAAACATCTTTGGCCCATCCAACTGTGAATTGTTATCATCTGGATATTTCTTTATAATCGCCTCTTTTTTTTTTGTATTTATATTCAACAAAACGACTTAACTTTTTAGCCTTTTCTTCAAAATATTGAAAAAGGCATACAGATTTTGTAAAAGCAAGAAATAATGCGAGGCTTCTGTAGAAGCTTCAACACAGGATTATTCGATCAGATTTTAAGAATGCCATGTACATGGAACATAGAATGCAAGGTCATTATGTTTTTTAATTTCTGCTTGTTATCCCCTGTATTTTCCGAAAGTATTACTTGCGTTGTCATATGACTGATCGCGGCAAATTAAGATATCAATTTCATGATTTTTTAAGAACTGCAAAATCTCACAACTTAACGATGAACCTTTATGGCCAGAACCTCAAAAATCTTTCATGTAAGCCCTTTTCGCAATAAACTTAATTACCGTAACTCTTCTGAATACATTAATCCAATAATCGGTTTGCTTGTTAAATTCACCGACTAAACTTTTATCTATTCTAATGTCTAAATTTGTTCTGTTTAACCACAAAAACATTTTTTTTTCGGTGTTGCACAGTATTCTCATGAGAGAGAGAGTACCTTCTTCCGCTTTATTCCAATTTGAATATCCATCATGAGTATATGCACTTGTGCTATTCGCAGAAAAAATCTTGCATTTGAAACAGTATATATTTCCAGATAAGGAGGAATAAATAATTTTCGTTCTATAGTGTCCCATTACTCAGCCTGTTCCGAAATAATTTATTAGATAATTTTCTATTTTGGTTTTTAAAGGTTCGCTGCGAAGCTTCGTAAACACCACCATTATTTTGAAAATAGTTTGGGCCTTTTTCGATGCATCTTGATCTGAATTCATCAGTTACGATCGCTGGTCATAACGTTGGGTTCTTGTTTACTAAATAACCCTCTTCACAGCCCGATTTTTTTATTATCAATCAAACTAGAATTAGAAGGAAGAGTGATGATCCCGTCTTCATTTAACTCATTGCTTAAAGGTGAATTTAATTTTACCTCATTTGATACACCAACCTCAATTCTGTTACTTAAATTTATTTGTGTTATTATTTTAGTCGATATTTCACAGACATTTTTTCATTTTTCCCTAAAAATAAAAAAAATTGCCTAAAAAATCACAACCAGCTGAAACCAATTGTAATAAAAAATTTTGTAACAGAATAGAACAAACTTAAAAAAGAACTAAATATTTAAATTTATTTATTCATTCCACCTTGAAAATTCTACTTTACAAAGTCGGCGTTAAATGAAGTTGAAAAACAAAAAAGGCAACAAGGCGCCTGATTCAGCAATCGGCATCGTTAGTTTTCTCTGAATGAATGGTGGTAAACATTTTGTTTTGTTGACAATTTTTTTTTAGTTTTTAGTAAAAACTCACCCCGAAAAAGTCCAATAGGACCCCGAAAAAGTTCAATAGCAACTGCCAATTTAAAGACTGAATAAAATGTAATAACTACATTACTCACCTTTCACTTTGATGCTCCGCTCTTATATTCTTTCATACAAGACATGATTAAATTAACGAAATTGTTTCAAAGTCAAATTTTAAATTGATTAATCTGCAGTAAAAAACACTGTAGGAAGCACAACTTCGTTTGTTGTTTTAGGAAGGCGTGTAGAGGCGGGGGTAAGTACAGAAATACGACATAAGCATGGCTTGACGCATAGCTCTGCACAACAAACACTTAGGCGTGTTTGAGTGAGAGAGGTGTCTATCGCTAATACTTTGCTAGCGCCTTCACCTAGACTTTATAATTCTTCCGACTGTATGGATAGGCAGTCCACAATACATTCATGATAGTCAAAATTTATTAGATCAAATAAAAGTGAGAAAAATGTAATAGACGGTTAAGTTCCGTCATATTGGATGTTTACTAAAATATTACCAGGTCATCCACATCTACACATCCTTTGATGTTTTAATAAAATTGGAAGTCAATCGGGTAAGTAGTTTTTTGTTAAGACGCAAACTGACAGACAAACAGAACGACGGATTTGGGCATCTAGGGACGCTAAAACACGAAGATAAGGAAAACCTGGGAGTGTCGTTTTTCACGATTACAAACATTTTATTTGGCCGCTATTTTGTTCCGCCATCTTGAATAATTTTTTTCCACAATTTTACCAGTTCATCTCTATATCACACATGAAATAAGAAGCAGAGAGGCGAAGAACGTTCTACGAGAATCTTTGAAGATAAAGTTATCACTATTAGTATGTTTATAGCCAGCAAGAAAAACATAATTTGTTAAAAGTATAACATACAGGGTGTTTTATTAGATAAATCATGTTGGGTCTGCTATATATATTTGAGGTATCCTATATACAAATCTTGAAAGACAAATTTTAGCAAAGTTAATATATTTATATTTAGCAAGAATAGACCCATGTGAATATATATTATACAGGGTGTTCCATTAAAAATCATGTTGGGTCTGCTACATTTTTAAGTCATCCTATACCCATACATACATACTATTTTTCTAAAAAGTTACGTACTACATATTTTATTTTTGACATTTTTTACTGCCTCCAAAGTTAAATCGTTTGGTGTAGCGAGGAGTGGAGAAGTTCACTAAATGAAGTGAAAACAAAAGTTATTTGAGAACTCAAAAATAAAGGAAATTTTAAATGCTAAAAAACTTTTGGCAAAAAGGTGAATAGACTATGTAAAAACCAATCGGATAATGTCGAGTGTTATTCAAGTCGTTGCCGTAGGGTTATATAAAATATAAAAAAAACAACATAAAGAGTAGACAAAACATCACGACCTCACACAGCTTGTTATAAACTCTCGAATCGACGAGAGTTTAATTATGTCCCTACTATCTTCAAATGTCTGTACTCGTAGTCGTGTCATGACGTACTTTTTGTACATTTTTACCTTTCGATCTCTTTATTTCGGAAACCCTTTGTCTATTCTTCTATTAACGAAAACAAAAAGTTTTTTTCGAGTTCCTTCCTAGGAAACACTATAACTGTCGAAAACATTTAAATAGCGATTTTAAATTTTTAGGACATCTTTCTTTTTACGGTTTTATCAACCCTATTGAAAATGGCGCGATCGAAGTTTGAGAAGTATATTATTTAAAATCTTTAAACCTCGTTCTTTGTTCAAAAACAAGGGTCCATTGAACGCCCTTTGGTTGCCAAGCGGTTCAGATTTTCGACAAAAAAAATTCTGAATGAGCATAAATAAAACAAAAAGTTCTTATAGAACTATTTTTACAAAAAAGTGTGAGTAAATTTAATTTTCTTACTTTTTTCTGCTGTCGCTCATTAAAAATTGATGAGGAGGTAAAAGGTACAAAAGTGCGTTTCAAGTTTGCATCTAAACGCTTTAAGAGAAAAACTACTTGCGTGTAAACCATTAAATTTTTTCCCGTTTGGTGGTATTCGTCCGCCACTGATCGGGGTAACTTTTTCTAAAAGCACATTGATGCCTGGAGGTCCTGCCAAAATATCGACTGAATCGGATAAAAATTTAAAAAGTTACAATTTTTTGAAAATTGAGCAAACCACCAACGGTGCCCTCACTTTAAAGCCGAATTTCTTACTTGTTTTCACACAAAATCAAAGCGGATTCAAAAACTTTAACATATTTTCCACAATTTTCCAATTTACTATTTGCTTCCACAAGGTACCAAGATATCATAAAATCATTGATGTGAAAATCGGAATCCTGAAAATATTCAATTTTCATACACGAAATCGGCAGGCTGTCGCTCGGTAATGGTACGTCGGGGAATGCTTTTATGGGATTGATCGTAGAGGATAAGTAGGAGCATCTTCTTCTGAATTTTTGGTAGAGCTTATAATAAACTGAGCAGTGGCTAAAAAATGGGGTAACTTTGGAGGCATTTTGCAGGGTCGAAACCTGATCTACTCAGTGAAGGTGAGACGAGGGTTCGATAATAAATTTAAAGGAGATTCGAAATCAAAATAGGGTATCTATACCAGAGGGGGAAAAGTTTACTGAGCCCAAAAATACCTCTGAAGAGTTAAAAAAAACCATATCGAAAGAATTACGCTTTGGTTTATACAGAACCAACCATTTAAAATTAAAATTTGAACTTTTTGCCATGTTCTCGACTGGCACTATAGCATCTAAATGACTTATCATAGGCTAACTTAGTAAATACACTGAATAAATGCGTATGTTTCTTCTAGAGATTGGTACCACGTTCAGTTAGATCGGTCATAATGCTGATTTTTGAAAAATTTTTGAACAGGTTGGCCTTTAATCCTCGTAGGAGGCTATCGATACCACCTGGGGCAAAAACGAATGGGCAGAACGAAAGCTCCACATTTTTTCTACAAAGCATAAATTTACATTTTTTTTTGTCCCAGGTCAAGAAATTGGGTGAAGTATAGTTAAAAAAATTATTCATTTTCATTTTTAAAAATCTATCAACTGATAACTCGTAAATCTATCGAGTTGTTTTGATAAAACCAGAGTAAAGCGTGGGTAAAACCGCTGTCAGAATTAAATGAATATATATTTAGTTAATTTTGATTTAATTTTAAGTTTAAGTACTGACCAAACGATTTTTGGTGTATTTATGAAATTAGAAGCTTCAAATATGAATATTTTTAGGGATGATTTTTAGGGTAGCCACAATTTTGAGGTGAAATATATATGTATGTATATATATATATATATATATATATATATATATATATATATATATATATATATATATATAGTTAATATATATAATTTTCTTGGGTATAGGTCCGAAAAAAGAAAGTAATTGTGACTGAGGTTTTGGTAGTGTCACATATATTGTCAATTTTAAAAAAATATCATTTTTGACGTTTCGGCAGGAACACCCTTGCCTTTCTCAAAAAGTGTTTATCTAAAGCTCGCTCTTGGGCGATATCACACTGATTTGGATTTTATTATTTTTAAAGAAAATAACCCATCGTTGGTATGGAAGGGAGGGGCAATATTTACTTTAGTTATGTTATACCGAAATAGATTTTATTTAACACATCTATATCCTTTTTGTCATTTATGGCATGTTTGTTTTTTTTTTATTTCTATTGACTCATAGATTTCCCTTTTCTTTTTATGTAACTCAGTTTTTAGAATCTTTGTTCGGTCAAAATCGAAAGTATGATTATTTTGTTGTGCGTGTTTAGATAATGCAGTTTGGTTTTTCTTATCGTACTTGTGGCCATGTAATCTTGACTGTAGATATTGTTGTGTCTGCCCAATATAAACACCATCACAATCCTTGCATGGTACCTGATATACTATATGTGTTTTTTGAAATTTTGAATTTTTTGTCTTAAGTTTTGTGTAATGTTGATTTAGCAAATTATATCCCCTATGGGCAACTTGTACGTTATATTTAGAGAATAAATGATTAAATTGTTCGGATAGCCCCTGTATGTATGGTAGTGTCAAGTAATTTTTTTTTGTTGTTTTATTTGACTGATTTGTTTTTCGGTGACCTAGATTGTTGTAAAATTTATTGATTCGTTTTTTGAAAACTGAATTGATTAAATGCCCAGGATAATTATTTTTTATAAGAGTTTCTTTTGCTTTTTCGAAACTCTGGATCTGATAATTGGATTGCTCTATCAGCCAGGCCAATAATGACAGATTTTTTCTGGGTAAGAGGGTGATGGGATGAGTAATGTGTGTATCTACTAGACCATGTTTGTTTTGTATACCACTGTGTTCTGATGGTGTTGTTTTTTCTGTGTAGTGTTATATCAAGGATATAGATGTGTTAAATAAAATCTATTTCGGTATAATATAACTAAAGTAAATATTGCCTCTCCCTTCCATACCAACGATGGGTTATTTTCTTTAAAAATAATAAAATCCAAATCAGTGTGATATCGCCCAAGAGCGAGCAGCAAATGATATGTTGTTGTCGTCTTTTTTGTTATTTTCGTATGTTCGTAAAAATAAGTGAAATTTGTTCTTTATTAAGATTTTAATTTTAAATGATTAATTACGTTTCATGGTAAGTCAAAAGTGATAGGTTTTTATTGTGAAATGTAGGGTTTTGTTTTTTGGTTTTAGGATAAACATTTTTTTTTGAGAAAGGCAAGGGTGTTCCCGCCGAAACGTCAAAAATGATATTTTTTTAAATTGACAATATATGTGACACTACCAAAACCTCAGTCACAATTACTTTCTTTTTTCGGACCTATACCCGAGAAAATTATATATATTAACAATATAAAAGGAAGGTCAAGAAACTCTTACCAAATCAATATATATATATATATATATATATATATATATATATATATATATATATATATATATATATATATATATATATATATATATATATATATATATATATATATATATATATATATATATATATATATATATATATATATATATATATATATATATATATATATATATATATATATATATATATATATATATATATATATATATATATATATATATATATATATATATATATATATATATATATAGTATATATTAGAGTTTAAGTTTCAAATTATACGGTTTAAGTTTTACAATTATACAAAGTATTTTTAAGTGAATAAATAATATTTTTAAAAAGTGAATTTTTGAAATAAAAGTGTAACAAATTGGCGCAGTCGGTAGGATTCGTCTAACGTCGGCAGAACAAGGAAGACCTAACTGTTGACGGCGGATCGCAAATCCCTTAACGAAGAAAAGAACCATATCAAGGCGTCCTCACTCAAAGATAGCTGCGGAAGGAACACCTGGTGAAACCCCTGGCAGTCCTAAGAGAACAAGACGACCAATGCTCCTGTTTACGTAAGTGACATTGAATTATCCCGTTTTAAGTGTTGTATTTTATTTTATTTTACTGTTCGATTGTCTATACGTAATTTTTCTACCCTGATTTTAATTTTCGTATATTCTACCCTGAATTTGAAGAAAAGCTAAACTTTTATTTACCAATTTTGTAATTTGAAAAATAGCCTAATATTTTGTGTTTTTATTTTCAAAAAGAATTTTAATTTGTATTTTTATAAAAATTTAAAGCAAATAACAAAATGCCCGAAACACGTTCTCAACAAATCCAACCAACTCAGCCAGCTGCACAGCAAACAACATAAAGTGCGGAAGTAGAAATCGAGCCTTACAGGCTATCCGAAATATTTTCTATAGTGCCTGAATTTGAAGGCGGTCAAATCTCCTTAGGTACCTTTTTAAACGCGTGCGATTGTGCCTATAAAATGGCAACAGCGGATCAAAGACTCTTGTTAACGATTCACATAAAAAATAAACTTAAAGGAAGAGCCGCACAATTAGTAAATTCAAGAAATCCAGGAACATATACCGAAATTAAACAACTTTTAAATCTCCATTTTGGCGACTCAAGGGACTTATCGTCTCTTATACAGGATCTTCAAAGACTCCGTCAAGTTCCCGGCGAGTCCGCCCTTACATTTTATAATCGGTTACAAGTTTTAAATGCAAAAATGCTTTCGAGTATTCAAAAAGCTTCTAACCTCACTAATGATCAAAAAGCTGCACAAAGCAGATTAATTGAAACAATGAGTTTAAATACGCTTTTAACTGGACTAGAACCTCGTCTAGGCCAAATCATTCGTGTAGGAAACCCGGGAGACCTTTTAGAGGACCACACACCAAAGAATAAACAAACCAAATTCTCCGAAACCTCCTCAACCGATTAGGAAACCTTTACCACAAATTATAAAATGTCATAAATGTGGACGCACCGGACACATAGCTCCAGAATGCCGTACACAACCAATGTCCCAACCTGGTTATTCCCAAAATAGTGGTAACGTAAACTACCAAAGACAGTTTCCTTCTTCCAGCCAACCTCATTTTTCTCAGCAAAACAGACCCAACACATTTTCATCTCAATATAGACCTCCTGCAGCTGCCCAACAAAACCAAGCTGCATCCCGTCCTCCTATCATGCAGAGAAACTCAAATTTTTACCCAAACCAACAGAGAGCTCACCACGTAAATTATGATAACCCATATTACGAAGAACCCCAATATTACGAGTATTCTCAAGATGATAGTAACTTCGAAAACCAAGAATACTGTATTCAAACCGACCAAACTTTTACAAGTCACTCTGAAGAATTTGACAGCTCAGAATTTCAAAATTTTCCGTCTCCCCTTCACAAGAACCACCCTCCGGACGGCATTACCAAATCGATCGACCCGATGTTGGAACTACAGAGTCAGATTCAGACAATGAATTTAGACGATTTCGACCCCAATGTGAACTTTCCGGAACAAGCGTTCCTTTGAACCCATTTCTTACTGTTAATCCCAAGAACCTTGTACTATATTAACGATGCTTCAAATACCTTCAAACTTTTAATCGACACCGGAGCAGGGATATCTATTTTTAAAGAAAACACCGTCAAGAGATTTCCCCATAGGACAGCAGAAAACGTTACTATTCAGGGCATAACAAATCAAAAATTTTCTATATTTGAATCCACCCTTGTCCCTTTTGAGATAGGTAACCCACATAAAGTGTATATTTATAATCTAGATATCGATTTTGATGGCATCTTAGGACTTGATTTTCTTGAGCATTATGAATGCATAATCGATCTTAAATCAAAAAAATTAATAACCAATTTTAAAACGATTCCATTGCACAAAGTCGGTGCTATTACAACCCCAAATAATGTCAATAAAAATGAGATACACAATAAAATTTCTATCGATGCCCGCACAGAGAAAATATTCAAATTAACCTGTAATCTAAAAATACTGACGCCCTGTTAACGGCTCAGGAAAAAGAAAAGGTTCGTCTACCTAGTGCGATTGTACATGTTAACGAAAACGGCGAATTTATGACTTCTATTTTAAACGCAAACGCCATCCCGAAATCCATAGATTTTTCCGATCTTTCTATAGAGCCATTCACGTCAAGCGACGTCATACTAAACTTAAATACTCAAGATGATTATGCGTCCGACCAAATTGATAGAGTACAAATAATCCGAAATGAGCTAAGAACGGAACATCTTAACTCCGAGGAAAAGGAGATGATCACAAACCTCTGTTTAGAATACTCTGACATATTTTATATTGAGGGTGATAAGCTAACGTTCACCAATGAAATCAAACATGTAATAGAGACTAACAACGCAAAGCCTGTATTCACGAAATCTTATAGGTATCCTCAGATACACAAAGAGGAGGTGAAAACACAAATAGGAAAAATGTTAGAACAAGGAATTATCCGGCCCTCTATCTCACCGTGGTCTTCACCGGTGTGGGTGGTACCCAAAAAACTCGATGCATCCGGGAAACAAAAGTGGCGTGTAGTTATAGACTACAGAAAGCTGAATGATCTTAGTATTGACGATAAATACCCTTTGCCAAATATTTCAGATTTATTGGACCAACTTGGTAAATGTCAATATTTCTCGACGCTTGATCTCGCGTCCGGCTTTCATCAAATTGAGATCACTCCCGATGACATACCTAAAACAGCATTTTCAGTCGATAACGGACACTATGAATTCGTCCGAATGCCATTCGGTCTAAAGAATGCCCCGTCCACGTTCCAGCCGTGTCATGGACAACATTCTTTTGGGCATCCAAAACGAGCGTTGCCTTGTATACATGGACGATATAATCGTCTACTCGCCCACCATACATGAACATATAGACCGACTAAAGGAAGTTTTTAAACGTCTCCGAAATGCAAATCTTAAAATTCAACCCGATAAGTGTGAGTTCTTGAGAAAGGAAGTTGCTTATCTGGGACATCTTGTCACGAAAGATGGTGTAAAACTCAATCCCTCAAAAGTAGAATGCATTTAAAACTTCCCAGAACTAAAAAATGCAAAGGGCATTAAGTCTTTCCTGGGATTAGCGGGATATTACCGCAGATTCATCCCGAACTTCGCAAAAGTGTCCAAGCCTTTAACCCAACTCCTAAAAAAGGACGTCACATTCCTCTTTGATTCTGAATGCAAAAAGTCATTCTCATCTACCCTAATTTTGAGGAAACCTTCCTCCTGACTACAGACGCAAGCGCATTCGCAATAGGCGCTGTGCTGTCACAAGGGCCAGTCGGAAAAGATCTACCAATAGCTTTCGCATCTAGAACACTTTGTAGCGCAGAAACTAAATACTCCACCATCGAAAGGGAGCTACTGGCAATTGTATGGGCCGTAAAACATTTCCGCCCTTATCTTTTTGGACGAAAGTTTACACTTATTACGGACTACCGGCCATTAACCTGGCTCTTTTCGATTAAGGACCCTGGTAGTAGGCTTGCTCGCTGGCGTCTAAAATTAGAAGAGTACAACTATAAAATCGAACATAAGCCCGGAAAGATAAACAAAAATGCAGACGCCCTATCCCGAATAAAGATTAATTACTTCCAAAAATGCGCAAATTTCCAATCAAAATGTGCCATTTTTGCCACTAACGAAAATGATAGCGAAAATGACGACCAAAGCCAACCAGACCCAAATGCCGTCGAAATAGACGACGAACACATCACACAAGAATATAACAAATTTGTAGATCTCTACCAAACGAGATCAATAATTGACTATTCCAAAGTCGAATTCTCAAATTCGCAGCTTTTAGATAAATCGTATAAATTAATTATTACCTTTTTCTGGCAAAACAAACTAGAGGAAATGCATTACAAAATAATCGAGGATATCTTCGAAGAAAATGTTCATTTTGAAAACATGAGCGTTAACATTGCCTCTAGCAAAACTGTAAAAGATAGAAAATACTTTATTATCCCAATACCATTCGACCCGGAAATTGTAGCCCAACACCTGTTCTATGTTCTATTTAAGGCCCAAAATGAATTCGATCCCTCTAAAACATTTTATGTAGAAAATAATTTAGCACTGCCCATTCTCGAAATGTTCTCATTTATCTTTGCCGATAAAGAGATAAAACTTAAAATCTGTCAAAATGTTGTAAGATCCCCAGACGCTGACGAAATTCCCCAAATTCTAGAACACTACCATTCAGGCAAAACTAATTTGCATCGGGGAATAAACGAGACAGTCAGGTGCATAAGAGAAAAATATAATTGGCCGAACTTAACAAAAGATGTTGAAAAATTAATTAAAGCCTGCGAAATATGTCAGAAGGTGAAAATATGTCGGAAAAATTTAAGTACACCACTCGTTATAACGGAGACCCCAAAAACCCCGTTTGAAAGAGTAAACATTGATATCTTCGAATATCCAACCAGATATTACGCACTCACAGTTCGAGACGAACTTACGAAGTTCACGCAAGCCTACCCAATAGACGACAAAAAAGCGTCAACGATTGTAAATACCCTATTAGTATTTTTCCAGCATTTTGGAACACCCCTAAGAATACATTGTGACTATGGGCGTGAATTTGATAACTCGTTAGTTAAAGACCTTTGTGAATTGTTTAATACAAAACTAACATTCTCTAGTGTAAATCATCCCCGGTCTAATGGGTCCATCGAAAGGTTCCATGCCAACTTATCAGAAATGATTAGAGCGACCGTAGCAGAAAACCCTACAGAACATCCGTTTAATGTATTACCCTACGCGGTAATCTGTTATAATAATACTAAAAATAAAACACACGGGTTTACTCCGTTTGAACTCATTTTCGGTCACACGTCAAGTAGGCCACCTGAAACATTATACAATCAGGAAAAATTAATATCGAAATACATACGAGATCTTAATAACCGCATGGAATATTATTACAAAATCGCTAGGGCAAAAACAGAAAGACAAAAAGAAAAAGCAAAAGTCAGGTTTGACGAACACGTATCTCCTATCCCCGAATACAAAGTTGGATAAGGTATACGTCAAAGAGTCACAAATAAAATCAAAATCCGAAAACAAATTTAATGGTCCTTTTGAAATTACACAAGTGTTTCAAAATTCCGCCATTCTTCTTAATCCTCCGAAAAATCAGTCATCTAAAGTCAACTTCGATAGGTTAAAACCCTATTTTGAATAAGAATATTCTTCTTTGCAGATTCCTCGGGCTGCTCTCGGTAGGCCTGTCCCAATTTTCCATAACACCTATCAACAACACACTCGGAATATTCTTCCACGAAGAAGGTTCTGTCAAATTGTCAAACGACAAATGGACACTCCTCGTGTATAAAGATCTTTCTTACATAAAAGAAGCTATCGTGAATAACGATAAAATCCTAGAAGGATTACTAGACGGCTTCATAAACGTTGACTCGCCTAGAATGATATCTTTCAGATCCGAAATACAAACACACGTTAGCCTGCTTAATCAAATATCCGATTCTGTCAATTTAAAATATAAAGAAATAATCGCAGATACGAAAAAATATAGTTACAGGGAGAGGCGCGGAATATTTAACGGAATTGGCACGGTCTGGAAATCCATAACTGGAAACCTCGATGCCTCAGACGGTGAATATTTCAATGAATGCATTGATAAAGTCAACCAAGACGAAAGACATATCGAGAACCTCCTTAAAAATCAGATATCGGTTACTACTTCAGTCATAAAAACTTTTAACGCATCAATACAAAAACTTCAAATAGACGAAGAAACATTTAACCGAGACATAATCGAAATCCATAAATCGATAATAGACATATCTGATGACCTTGCATTTTACGATGCTCAAATAAGAACATTAGACTTATGTGAATCATTAATGGAGAGTTACTCCTTTCTAGAAAACTTTCTTAACGACGCTCTAAATGCTATATCATTCGCTAGACTAAATATTTTACATAGCTTAATAATAACCCCAGGAGATCTGATTAGTTCCCCTTCAAGAAATTTCACAATCTCTTAGAAAAAATAATCTACCTCTACCTGTGTACTCTTCAACACTCGCACAATACGTTGAGATTATCGAACTTGAGGCATATCAATCAGACACTAAAGTAGTGTTTATTTTAAAAATACCTTTAGTAAATCCTGTAAGCTATACCTTATATCATCTTTATCCAATACCTGTGTTGGATAATCGAACAGAATTTCACCATATAATTCCTACAACACAAAAATATATAGCGCGGGACGATGATTCAATGTTATACGTTTCATTTCAAAACCTAGAAGGCTGTAAATCAATAGGACGAAACCAAAAGAGCTGTTCAGATGTTCTACCCTACCCGATAGACAGCGAAGCGATTTGTGAAGCTCAGCTCCTTAGAGGACCAAACCAGTTACCTAAGACATGTCAAGTATCAATTCTTCTGGCAAAAGGATACAACGTCAAAGGTATCGACCTAAACCTTTGGTTGATTACTGTGTCAGATCCATTACCAGTTACTATCAAATGTGAAGGAAGAGAAGTCAAGACGAGCATTATCAATGTCAATTCCCTCCTTAAACTTCAACCGTATTGTAACGCCTTTATAGGGAGCACACGCGTTCACGCCAAGGCAATCATCGACAAGTATCAAAACGTTACAAAAGCCACCCAGTTTTGATCCCATACAAGTGCTGCCAACACATCTCATCGAAGCTTCATATCCCAGACCTCAAACCTCTAAAACTGAACAAGATAGATGTAGAAGATCTCAATATTGCTCAGCACAAACTGGACCAATATTCAGAAGAACTGGACAAACTAATAAACCAACCTTTTGTCTACAAACACTTGTCTTGGTTCACAATCATCACAATAGTACTTCTAGCCAGCCTACTCGTCCTGTACATATTATGTAAGTGTCGTCGTAAGAGACTACCCAGCATCACCATGGCTCCACTAGATGATGGTTCACCACCTCCGCCCAGACCACTGCAGAGAAAGACAGTCAAGAGCAGACTAAGCAGTATTCTTGCGAGAAGACGGCCAGCTATCCATCCCCAAGCCGAAGAAGAAGACGAAGACGAACTTTAAGTGATTTTACAAAAGTTAAAACATTGTATTAACTTTTGACTAAAAGGTGGAGTTGTTATATCCGTTATAGCCACGTGTATTCATTGACCTGCAGTCGCATGGGAATGGCGGATATGGCGATTTCAACATTTCAAGGAATGCATTGCAAGCAGTATTTTCGAGTTGCAGTTCTCACAGCTTGAAGGTGCTGCCTCATCATTTCAAAACATATAAATTAAGCACCAATTGTAAATATTAGTTAGTTCATATCAGATACTGTTATTATGTCAGTTTAAGTTTCAAATTATACGGTTTAAGTTTTACAACTATACAAAGTATTTTTAAGTGAATAAATAATATTTTTAAAAAGTGAATTTTTGAAATAAAAGTGTAACATATATATATACATATATATATATATATATATATATATATATATATATATATATATATATATATATATATATATATATATATATATATATATATATATATATATATATATATATATATATATATATATATATATATATATATATATATATATATATATATATATATATATATATATATATATATATATATATATATATATATATATATATATATATATATATATATATATATATATATATATATATATATATATATATATATATATATATATATATATATATATATATATATATATATATATATATATATATATATATAAATACTTCGTTATTTTAATATTTTATGTTTTTTGAACTCTCTTAAAAATGTGCCATAATTCCTATAATATTTTATAGAAAACGGAGTAGGCCAGGATAAAAACAATCAGGGTTAGTTACTCTTTATTCAAGCCTTCATCCAACAAAATGTCAAGAAAGAAAATGTTCCGAATTTAAAAAAAAAATGTGTTTTTCGCAAATCGATTTTTTAAGTTTTGATCAGACCCTGTGTAACATATATATATACAATATATATATATATATATATATATATATATATATATATATACATACATACAATATATATATATATATATATATATATATATATATATATATATATATATATATATATATATATATATATATATAATATATATATATATATATATATATATATATATATATATATATATATATATATATATATATATATATATATATATATATATATCAATATATATATATATATATATATATATATATATATATATATATATATATATATATATCTGACTGGAACAAAACAGGGTTATTTACTCTTCACTACCCAACCTACTTTTTTATACTTTATCCACTACATATAATTAATCTTTTACTTGAAAATTTGATATCCTATTTTCACGTTGTTATTGCTCATGTAAAGCGAAAATCAATATTAGTAGCAGTTATTTAATTATACCACCGGCAAAGTTGGCCATTGATTCAAAATAATCTACTGTTCAAAGCAATCCTCTTTCATTTAAATGTTAAAAAAGAAACGAATTCATATTCGTTTCTTTGAAAAGATGAAAACAAATGAACCTTATTGTACCTAGAGATGATTAATATTAACTAATAATAAAAGAAATAGAAAAAAGAGCGTACTTATTCATAATTAAGATTTTCAAAAACACGACTTTCTTGTTCAATATAGGTCTCACATGTTTCAACAATTTTCCTTAATACATTTTCTTTTTGAGTTATACTAATATTACTAATATTATTAATAGCACTAATAATTCGATTTCTTAAAATGTCCAAATTTTCAGGTTGAGTTAAATAGACTTTTTCTTTGATATGGTCCCAGAAGAAAAAATCTAGAGGTGTCAAATCAGGCGAACGTGCTGGCCAGCTTACAGGTCCATTCGTTCTTATCCAAACCTGTCATTTAAATAATTTACACAAATTCGAGCATTATGGGTCGGTGCACCATCTTGTTGAAAGTAGTTGTTGGGAATTACTGCAAGAGGTAAATTGTCCAAAAAATCGGTAACTGTTGTTTCTAGAAAGTTCAAATAAGTTTGTGCTGCAAGGGGCTCATTAAAAAATATTGGGCCCACAATTCTCGTTCCTAAAACACCTTGCAATATATTAACACCAAAGCGTTCTTCGAAAGATCCTTCTCTACATAAATGTTGATTTTCATTTGCCCAATATCTTATATTGTTCCTGTTAAACATTCCCAGATTCGTGAAGCGAGACTCATGCGAAAATAATATTAATCTATTTAAGTTATTATGGTTAGGATTTTCCATAAACCATCGGTAATATTCAACTCGCCGAGCAAAGTCATTAATACCCAAGTGTTAATGGATTTTGTATTTGTAGGGCTTGTACTTACGTTTCTTCAAAGTGTTCCTTGCACTTTCTCTGTTAACTCCAACTTCGCTTTCAATTTGGCGAGTAGAAATACTTGGATCAGCATTTACACATGCCAGAACGTTTATTTCAGCATCTTCACTACTAATGAACTTTCCTTCATTTTCATTTTGGGGAACTGTTTTCAAATGTTGTACTAACCACAGAAATAGGCATAGCAGGGTTGGTTTCTGTCGGGTTATCGTTCTGCGTAGAGTGTTTCAGCCTGCCTTTTATTTTGCAAGCAGCAAGCACTCGCCATAAACGAGACGCGTATCTGTTTGTTCCGCCCTTGTAAAACTTTCTATTTTAAAGAGACCACAAAGAACTTTTAGTCTACACCAACAGAGACACGAAATAAAGAATGATAATTTACAAAAAATGCAACAATCTGCCCAGCCCACAAGTGATAAAAGTTACTTGTCAAAACTCATTTGTTTTTAAAAACCATAGCAACCTCTGTCAAGGCTAATATGATTATTTTAATTTTAGCAAAACTTTGTTTATAGGTAGTTATCACACTAGGTTAAGTTATCATTAACTTAACTTTCATAAACAACTCCAAAATTGAAAATTAGGTACCTATTTTTTTGATGTTAATATTTATCCAAAGCCGAAAACAGTCAGTTGTCCCGTTATGGTACAGTGTGACAAGCGTTCATTCGCTTATCAACGCCTGAAGGGGCAGGGGAGAATCTCGACAAAAATCTTCCCGTGTCATAGGCGTGCGAAGTTATTTTAATCAGATTATTATTCATTAATATTGATGACAGTAATAATAATAATAATAATAATAGTGATAATATCAATAACTATTACTTTTGGATTCCCTCGTAAAAGGGAAGATTGTAATCATGAAAAAAATCACCTACCGAGATTTTTGCAGATTCTTACATTTTTGGGTCTCTAGACCTCGGAAAACATGTTCTCCCATTTCCATTGCTCTGTCTGTCGGTCTGTCTATCTGTATGCGGCATAGCTCTAAAACTATTTATCCACTATCTTTAAAATTTGGTCAAAAACCATAGATCATAAGAGGATAAAATTGTAACATTTTGGTGAAAATCCATTAAGGCGAAACAAAATGGCGGTCTAGTGAAATATTATTACTAAGAAATACTAAGATTATGTGGAAATTAGCTGGTAAATGTTGGTTTGAATTTAAGATGGCGAAACAAAATGGCGGCTTAATAAATAATTTCACAATTCGGCCCGAAAAGACCATTTTATAGATTGATTTCAAATTTTGCTCTAGAAATAATTGTTGTATAGAGATGAACATGGAAAAAAATCAATATTTTACGTATCTTCCTATTCTAGCGTCCCTAGGTCCCAAAAAAATAGAGTTTCTTTTGATCTGTCTGTCTGTTTGTCTCTTTGTTAATTTGCGGCATAGCTAAAAATCTACTTGCCATATTAAGTTTAAATTTTTGCCAAAAATTGAGGATTGCATGACAGTAACCTGATAATATTTTGGTAAAATTCCAATATGGCGGAACAAAATGGTGGCCTAGTGAAATGCTATAAAGTATATTGCTAAAAACGTAATTAACTAATGTATCAAGGCGCAATTGTTCAAAAACTATTAGTTCCACAAAGCCTGGTTTTGGTGTGCATAAAGTACTTAATAATGACTATTATTTCATCAAAGGCTTTCACCACATCTTCAAAAAATAAGGACATGCATTTTTGGAAAAAGCCTAATTTTTCAGATTTTTCAGCTTTTTTTCCTGTTCTAATGATCCGATCAAGTCGGCGATGACATTATATTATTTGTAAGTTCATTATCTACTATTCATGTTGTTATGCCATCAAGATTACTTTATTAGTTTCGATTTTAAAAGCCAAAAACGAAAAAAATAGGATTTTTTTGCATTAAATTGTTTATAACCTAAGTTGTAGTCGCGAGTGGAAAACATAAAGAAATATTACTATGAACTATCTTGTGTATGATGGCGCACTCAGATTCTGGTTAGGATTTTTGGCAAAAAACGACTATTTTTTTGCTCTATTGATTGGTGTAAAAATCAAATCTCTCTCTAGCACATTGATATTTATGACAAGGTTTTTGTCGATTCACTCAGTCATCTTCAAAGAAAAATATATCACCGGGTATATTTAGAGGAAAGAGAAAGCGATGTCTTTGAAATTGAAAAGTATACATGGTATTCCATTTCAAATAAATTATTTTTGTTATATTTTCGAGTTCTCACGTATATATATTTTTTGACAAAGGAAAGTAGAAATTTGATTGAAAATATATATAAATTTTGTTAGAAAACTTTTACCACTTTGTACAGGGTGTTCCAACAATAATGGCCATCGGCGATATCACAGAAACGGAAAATACTTTCATGATATCGACGAGAGCCATTTTTAATTGAACACCCAGTACATAAACACAAGTAATAAACTATTATGATCGTTATCACATCATAAATAAATTAAATATAATAAATTCCAAACACTCACCACTTGCCCTAATATTGCTTACTATTCCAAATGCGTCATTGCTTTGCCAACATTTCCGAAAAGTTAAATCATTATCGACCCATGTCTGATCAATATAAACTATGTTACGACCCTCCTCTCTATAAAAAGCCATTGGTCTTCAACAACATCCTTAATGTTTCGCGACTATAAGGGAAATCCATTGTTTCTTGCAATTTAAGGAGAAGCTTTCTGAGTGTAGGCGAAGTTTTTAGTTTTAAATAAAACTTGTTTATTGTTTGCCTAATGATAGGAAAATCATCAAAATCCTTTTTGAGAGACAAACGGGTTTTCTTGTTGGGTGGTGATGAGTGCATCTCACCTGGACGTTCGCTTTGCCTCTCCTCATCTTCTTTGTGAATTTTGCTCACGGTGTCTTGAGAAACCCCAGTATATAGAGCGACGCTATCGATTTTCCTTTTTAAAGGTAATTTAAAATTATTACTTCTCGTTTCCTCATCGCAAACTCTATAAACATTGGCGATAATTTCTCTGGACTGGCCAGCAAGAGGTTTTTTCTTTAAAAAGATATTTCTTTCCATAATTCAAAAAGAAATTTAATTACTGTAAGAAATATATAAGCTTCAAGAAATAATTAAAACCTAGAAATATGTCACCAAATAAAGATACGTGTTAAGATTTAAATAGGTATGAAATTTGCATGGATATACTCACTCACTATATTCATTAATTAAAACTAAAGAAATGCACCAAGAAGCGAGTAGAGTCTATCATTCAATATAAAATAACTAAACAATCGGAAATAATTAACTAACAAGTAAAATTAACAAAACAACTAATTAATCCTTATTAATAAAACAGAGTTTAACAAGAAGTTTTTTTTATTTAACGTCAATTGGAAGGGCGAAAAAACTTCTCCCCCATAAAATATTTCAAACAATTTCTGGAAATGGGCGTAAATATTTAATTTTTTTATCACCTTTTGTGTGTGCTCTTCCAT